>JAPQRP010000005.1:1498784-1513752 GCA_037367295.1 Apogon hyalosoma
TGGGCTTCACTGCTGAGGCTGCTGCCCCCGCGACCCGGACCCGGATAAGCGGAGGAAGACGAGTACGAGTACGAGTACAAATAACGGGTGCAAATTTGCTTGCTTGCTCTAAAAAATGCATGTGCTATTGATTTGCTTGTCACCGGTGATCAACTAAGACTGCCTGCACAAATAACAACAGGCGCAAAGTCTGGGAGACTGCCCTTTTTAAATGTGGATTTCATGTGCGCTACTGGTTGTTGTCATGGAGACATTATGCTGTAAAAACTGCTCTTGGATACGCCACTACTGATGAATATGAAGTTGCTCTTTTTCTACACACAGGGGTGGATAGGTATTTCTCTGTTGTTGTTTCAGTGGTGAAGTGTGTTTTAAGTGAAGTAAATAGCTTCTCTCTGTATGTAGCTCTGTATGGTGAATGAAAACTTTTAAGCCTGTGGGCACGAGAGAAAACCCTCTGCATCAATGCTTATATAGCCGGTTCAGGAGTTCAGTCACAACACCAGCGCTGTTTGTTTGTGTGTGTGTGTGTGTGTGTGTGTGTGTGTGTGCGTGTGTGTGTGTGTGTGTGTGCGTGTGTGTGTGTGTGTGTGTGTGTGTGTGTGTGTGTGCGTGCGTGCGTGTGTGTGTCCTATTTGGTTTCCCCTGCTCACGCACGCTGGTCCTGGCTTAATAATGATGTGCCATTGGTGGAACCGGGCGTGGGGGGCAGGCCCATAAAGTGGGGGGCGATGTGTCTGTCTCTTTTTTTTTTTTCTGTCATTCCAAAATGTTGCGGCAATCAGAAAAGATTCACTCTCTGCGTTGCTTTTGGTTTTGCCTATGTCGCCTCCTCGCCACAACAACTGCAGCCAGTTTTGCATGAAGCTGTGCCAGTTAAAACCTACCTTTCAGACACGCTAAATATAGCGGCAAAATCAACCACCACAATCAGTTTCAGGTTTGGTAAATCACATTGCGTGCACTAAATAAACATTGGCATCTACTCCTCCCAATAATTTTGTGTGTTCGGGCAGAAATGCCCATAATTGCATATTCATCAAGGCAAACACGCTAAATGGGTTGCATGAGCTATTTTCCACATTTGAGAGGCACAACCCTCAGTGCGTCCTTTTAGTAGATAAGCTTCAACATGTTTTTGTGTGTGCAATTAAGTTTGCACACGTTTTTACACGTGCAAACCTTTAGTAAATCAAGCCCTTAGAGGAGGTATGTAGTTTTTCTTGATTTCTCATGCTCAAGTTCCCACACAAATGCATAACTACACATTTATCATATAAACTTTAAGGTCAAACCTAAACTCTGCTTTCAGCGTCACTCGAAAGCCATATAGAAAGCCACAGGCAAACAGTGCACACTGGTCTCATTCATCTTCTACTTTAGATTAGGTTTAGACCATCGTGGCAGAAGGAGAGGTCTTTCTGCCTTTGTGGATCCAAATCACACAAACTGACCCAGATCTCCTCCCTGAGTCCATATTGTATTTAAGTTGTGAAATTGTAACAGGTGCAGTATGAACCCAGATGCAGACCACAGACAGACGAACTTAATTTTAAGCAGTCTTTATAAAGTTCAATGCACACAGGGTTAATTAGTTCAAAGAGTTCTTTCAGTTCTATTGTCCTTAAAGCACTGAAGTGCTGAAGCTCACCGGAGAGAGGGGAAACACAGGAGAAGACCGTATAAAGGTTAGCGGACCAGACTAATCCAAATCCAACAAGGAGCATGCAAAGGGTGAGGTGAGGACAGGCGAGGGTCAAACTCAGGGGAGCTGGGTACATCAGAGGTGAAGGCAGAAGACGTGGTTGGGGGCGGAAGGCAGGTGAATAGCCGGGGAGCAGACGGGGAGACAGAGTCAGGCACAGGCAGGTAGTTACCAGGGGTAGACGAGGCAAACGTAGTCAGACAGGCAAAGGTTCAAGCAGAAGGCAAAGCGGAACAGGTCAGGATCAGAGTATCACGCAGGTAAATGCTGGAAAGTCTCACACTAGGTAGAAGAACAATCTGGCAAAGAACACAGACCAGAGTGGTGAATATATAGTCCTCACCTGATGAGCAGCAGCTGTGCTTAAAGGTGATAGAGATGTGACAGAACCCCACCACCACCACCACCACCCCACCCCACCCCAAGGGATGGCTCTTGACGTCCCAAACAACAATAAGGCACCAGAGATGGGGGGCAGAGGGGGTCTGGAGGAGGGCTAGTATTCTTCAGAGAGCCCCCCATCATCGAACACCGGATCCTCTTCGTCCACGGATTCTTCTTCATCCTCCTGAGCCTCCTGTGTCTGTGGATCTCGAGAAACCAAACCATTGTCTGGCGGTTGCTGGCGGGCATTGGATGGCTGGTCAGGGTGCTGTTGGTGAAAATCCCTGATGAACTGATCATCCAAGATCTTGCGGGCAGGGACCCACGACCTCTCTTCTGGGCCATATCCCTCCCAGTCAACCAGGTACTGCAGCCCCCTACCATGGCGCCAGGAGCGGAGCAAGCGGCGAACTGTGTATGCAGGAGAGCCGTCAATGATCCTTGGAGGTGGTGGAGGTTGTGAGGGAGGCATAAGAGCACTCTCACAAACGGGCTTAATCTTAGACACATGAAAGGTAGGGTGGATACGCATGGAGCGGGGAAGCTTTAATCTGACAGCCACAGGGTTAATTACTTTTCCTATGGAGAAGGGGCCAACAAACTTAGGTGCCAGCTTTCTGGATTCCGTCCTCAATGGCAGGTCCCAGGTAGATAGCCAAACTGTCTCCCCCACCTTATACTGAGGAGCTTCTATACGATGACGATTAGCCGTTGATGCATATCGATCGGAGGCCCTCAGCAGCACCGCCCTGGCCTGGGCCCACGTCCACCGGCATTGGCAAATAAATGCCTCCACTGACAGACACACTGACTCTCCCTCAGTGGCAGGGAAGAGAGGAGGCTGGTACCCATAAGCGCATTGGAATGGGGAGAGCTTAGTGGCAGAGCAGGACAGCGTATTGTGAGCGTATTCCACCCACAGTAGTTGCTTGGCCCAGATTGCCGGGTGTCTGGACACCATGCATCTCAGTGTGGACAGGCATTCACGAATTCCACCGTATCCTCCCCGAGGGACAGCCACCAGAACCGGCATTGCAGCATTTCTACGGTCCGCTGAATACCTGGATGACAGGTTAAATGAGAGCCATGAATCCATTGGAGAACATCAGACCTCAGTTCTTGAGGAACAAACAGCCAGTTCTGGGGACAGGCACTGGGACCTGGCTGGTTCTCCAGTGCAGCCTTGATGTATTCCTCGATGTCCCAGGTGAGGACAGCTATGCAGAGAGTGGCTGGGAGGATGGGGTCTGGCTGGTCATTAACGTCCTCCTCAGTCTGGAACTGACAGGACAAGGCATCAGGCTTAATGCTCCAAGACCCTGGTCGGTAAGACAGAGAGAAGTTAAAACAAGTGAAAAACAGGGACCACTGTGTTTGCCAGGAGTTAAGTCTCAGCCGTTCGGATATATTCCAAGTTCTTGTGATCAGTCCAAACAAGAAACGGAATCCTGGTCCTCTCCAGCCAGTGCTGCCACTCCTCCAGCGCTAGTTTTACCGCCAGCAGTTCTCGGTTCCCGATGTCATAGTTCTGCTCTGCAGGTGACAAACATCTAGAAAAAAACGCACACGGATGCATCTTGTGATCCTCAGCTGAACGCTAAGACAGGACAGCCCCCATTCCCACATTAGGGGGGGCACATTAGGGGGTGCCTCTACCACAAATTGTTACTCTAGATTCAAAAATCGCAAAATTGGTGCAGAAATAAAACAGGTCTTGAGAGCATTAAACACCTCATTAGCTGCAATGGACCAATGAAATGACCTTGGAAGATGTAAGGGCCATTAGGGGTGCTGTACCCATGAATAAACCTCTGATAAAAGTTGGCAAATCCCAGGACCCTCTGCAGTTGTTTCTGGTTCTCGGGTATCGGCCATACGACACAGCAGCCACCTTTTCAGGATCCATCTCCATCCGGTCTCGTCCCACAATGTAACCCAGGAAGGAGACAGAGGAAGCATGAAACTCACACTTCTCCTCTTTGACAAATGGAGTTCTCCAGGAGATGCTGCAACACAGCCTGAACATGGTGAATGTGTTCCTGTTCTGAACCAGAAAAGATCAGTATATCATCAAGGTATACAAAAACAAACTTGTTCAGCATGTCTCTGAGAACATCTCTGATTAATGCCTGAAAGACTGCAGGAGCACTGGTTCACCCAAATGGCATAACAAGGTACTCATAATGTCCAGTAGGGGTGTTAAATGCAGTCTTCCACTCATCCTCCTCTTGAATTTGTACCAGGTAGTATGCGTTGCAAAGGTCCAGCTTATGGTTGCACCCTGCAGCAATTCAAACACTGAGGAGATGAGGGGGAGAGGGTAGCAGTTCTTGACAGTGATATCATTAAGACCCCAGTAGTCGATACATGGTCTAAGGGTCTTATCCTTTTTGTCGACAAAGAAAAACCCCGCCCCTGCAGGGGACGATGACGGGCGGATAATGCCCACGGCATAAGTGTCCATGGCCTCGTTCTCTGGTGCGGACAGGGAATACAGCCAACCCTTAGGGGACATGGTTCCTGGCAGGAGGTTGACAGCACAGTCGTAGGGACGGTGCAGTGGTAAGGACGTAGTCCTGGCCTTACTAAAGACCTCCGGGAAGTCATGGTACACAACCAGTACTCCGGACAGATCAACAGATGGACTGGGAACAGCGGCCCACCGATCTCCCAAGTCCTTCTTAAAACACACAGCTTTACAGGTGGGGCTCCACCCCAGGATGGACCCCATGCACCAGTTAATTTGAGGGTTGTGTTGACACAGCCAGGGGAACCACAGAATTAGAGGTAACTCTGGCAACTTCAGGACATGGAACTGGATGGTCTTGTGGTGGTTACCCAACAAGAACCATGTAAACTGCCTTGGTCTGGTGTGTGACAGTTCCTAATAAATGGCCATTCAGTGCACTGGCCGGGACAGGTCTGGGAAGGGGTTCTAACCCTAACTCTAGCTGCTTGGAAAGCCCCTCATCAGTCAGGTTGGTGTCAGCCCCAGAGTCAATGAACACAGCTAGGGTAAGTGGACCCCTGCCAGCAGAAACTGAATATGGAAAGCTGGTCTGGAGATTGGGGCAGCGGACTGGGAACGGCTCAGCAGGATGCCCCTCTTGACTGCTGAGCCCTCCCTTTTACTGGACACCTTGACACAAAATGTCCTGCATGCCCGCAACACAAACAGAGATTATCCCTTCAACAATGTTCTTGTTCCTCCAGAGATAGCATTGTCCGTCCCACCTGCATAGGCTCCAGTCCTTAGTCTGCCTCTTTGGTGTGGCTCTCCAGTACTGCTGAGGACAACCACCTCTGGATGGGGGTGCTACAACTCTGATCCTCCCATCGCAACTAATGTCTCCAAAGCTGCATGCGGCAGTCAAGATGGGTAGTCAGTTCAATGAGGCAGTCATGGGATGAGGGTAAGGTCAAGGAGAGAGACAGAAAACCCAGACCACAGATAGAGATGTGACAGAAATCTAGATCTCTTACATATGAATAAAGTCCTCAGAGAAAGCTAGATGCATCTTGTCAATTTTGTTCCTGTAGTGGTTTTACCAGTGTTTTATTGAATCTGTTTTGACATTTTGTATTGTGGTGTGGTAAGGTGGTCTTCAAGGTGATCAGCAAGCATAAGCTAACAAGGGTGGTAAATGTAGCGTCAAAGGTGGTTGGGATACAGCTTATCCAGCTACAAGACATACATGTTAAAAGGGTCAACGGTAAGGCCAAACACATTTTAAACTGCCCTGATCACCCACTCTTTGGGGAGATTAATTTGCCCCCCTCTGGTCACCATTTTAGGCTTCAATTGAGAACTGGATGTGCTAGGGATTCTTTTATTCTTGTGGCTATTAGGTATCCGAATTCACTTGGCTGATATCTACACATTTTTTATTATGTGATTATTTATTTATTTTTTAATGTTTATGGCCATTATGGCAATTAATTTGTGTACTGTCCTACAGGGACCTTTGTTATTTGGGTTGGGAAGGGAGTGGTTCTATTGTGTGTTGTCCTGTACTGTATAATTTTATTCTGGTGGTGCTGTTTCTGTGTATGTGTTTATGACCCCTGCTGCACACTGAATTTTCTTTCTAAAGATAAATAAAGTTGAAAAGTTGAAGTTAACAGATGCAGCATATATCACTTATGTTCCTGTAAATGATCATTTAGCTGCTATGCAAATCACCAGAATATGTTTTTCTAAGTCAACACAGGGGTAATACACAAAAGCAGGCTAGGCAGGTGGCAGGTGGAGGCAGGTTTGGAATAGACATGATTATGTTGGCTTTCAACATAGTCATGTCTGTTCCAAACAAAGTCACATACTGTATTTTTGACCAATTGTCAGCATAACTTAAGTAGATGTTTTCATAACCAACGTAGTCCTGAGAAAAGAGCATGTTGAAGAGAAGAGGAGATTTTTTTTCTGTCTTTAGGTGAGTTTAGTGATTTCACAGCATCAGTATAACACAGTCTCAAAGAAAGCTGGAAAAAAAGAAGCTCTGAGATAATCAAAGGATCCGTGGAGTCTGGTTTCAAAGTGTTCGTTCTAAGGAAAGCAAATCTTGAGACAGGCAGCTGCTCTGTGACCTCCTGAAGGAAATGCATGATTTGGTAGACAAATATCCATGGAAAACTGAAAAGGCTTTGTGCATGTGCTGACCAGCTTTGATGGCATGAAGTCATGCCATTGATGCAAATGGCCTCTCATCACAAAGGCCAGGCATCAGTGTCACAAATACACACCCACCTCAACACACACACACACACACGCACACACGCATACACACACACACACACACACACACACACACACACACACACACACACACACAGACACTGAGTCCCTGTCCAGGTCCGACTGTCTGACAGATGACCTTACTGAACACTGAGTCTAATCCAGTGGTATATCTGACAGAAGAATCTGCTGTACAGTTGGATACCTTTTTGCTGAGCAGGTTTATGGGTCCTCATCTGCTTTTTGTGTACTGGTGCTTATAAAGCTAAGGTGAGAGTGTTTCATGTGTTTAATTTTTAAAAAAAATCTATCAGATCTGAAAAGTTTTACAAAGACTGAGGGGTTTTACCTAAAATGTTAAATGGTGCTATTAAGTAAGTTTTACTTGAAAAAACATGGATGTGAAAATTTTAGACTGACTACTGACCATCAGTAAAGAATGAACATCTTTCAATGAGGAAAACTGTGAAAAGTTCGAGTAAATACTACTGATGACAAGTTCTATACATTTAAGGATTACCAAGTAATATACATTGATAATAGCCACATGTTACAAAGCTAGTAGAGAAATGTAAAGTAATAGCAATAAAGTAAATTGTATTATCCTCAGGGGGAAGTTTGTCTCAGGTACAGATACATTCTGTTCCATTATGAAATATGAATCAAAGCTCTTGGGTTCAGCAGCTTAAAGAGGATTGAAACAAATGGCAAGTGATTTCAAGTGATTAGCTTTGCACTTCAATACCCCGAGTCTTCTACCTGAAGGCAGAAATGACTAGAGATGTTTAGGGTCAGCTACAGTTTTTGATTATATGAAGCTATTTACACCAACAAGCCTGCACATAAAAATAAATAGTGGAATATGCAATGCATGTCTGCACCAGCACAGGACTTTTGCACAGGATACAGAGGTTCATTTTGCATATAATATGGCTATTTGCTTGTTTTCATCGTCATCATTATCATCACTATCAGTGCACTTTAGGATATTGTAATTTATGCCAGAAAAAGTATGCAAATACTTAAGTAATCCCAGGATGGGAAATTGAAGGTTGTAACACGCACAGAACAAAGGGAAGTGTAAAACAATAGCCATATAAAATACAATAAAGAAAACATGACTAGACTACTGCAGCTTCTTTGTAGAGAAGAACATTTACCTCATGATGGAAGTTTTGGGCCACCTTAGGTGTTTTGGCTTTTCATACAAGTGGCTTGACTTTTCTATAGTGTCATGCAACTGCATCATATCATCAATGGTATTTTTTTTCTCCTGATTCTGGCTTCTGAACCTTTAAGTAGATATTGGAAGACTTTCCTTGACATAAGGATTTGTACCAAATTGCAAATATACAATAATATATAGCAGAAGGGTGTAAACACCTTTTCTCTCAAAATATTTGCAATGTTTGTGAAGCATTTCTTACTTGCACCTAATTACAAATAGTTATATGGCTGCTACTCGCTGTCATATTACTACTTGGTTTCGGAAAAGATCATAGTTTGGGTTAAAATAGATACTCACACAATATAATATACAACACCCATGTGGAAATAGTATGCTTGGCTATGGACACATCCTTACATAAATATTTCAAAATAGCAAAAGATGGTACTCACAACAATCTCAATAAGATTCATGTGTTTATGTTGTTACTATTCCCCCATAACTGCAGTTGAGGTACGTATTCTTTTTAGTAACATCTTATATGCATGGCTACTACACTACACTAACAGCATTTGAGTGCTGCTAGTGTAGTTTAGTGTGGTCTAGTGTTGGCTGACCACTTTGTGACAACAGTTATAAATAGCTTCAACAAGAAAATGACGTGGGCATAAAAGCATAAACCACTGTGGGCGCTTCCAGGAAAGAACAGCGCTCCGTTACATAAAGCAGTGAAAACCACCACCAACTCAATGTTTGAGTTTATAATCCAAATGCAAAGTGATGCAAACCAGTGTTGGTATACAAAAGATAAGCTTCCATTAAAACATAGAGGAAGGAAAAATAACAGGTCACTGCAGATGTAAGCTTTTAGATGACCATGTTACAATAGAACTGATGCATCACCAATTTCAAATTGCAATTTGGATTTATAACCATGGGTGATAATTTATAAGGCAGACTGTCTGCCTGATAGAGACAAGTAAAATGGAATATGATTTTAGTATGTATTTTTAATATACCTACTGTGCTTTCTAAATACAAAATACTAATAGCATAAAAGAATTGGTTTTATGGTAAAACATTAATTGTGGTAGAGGAAGTATTCATAACCTTTACTAAAGTAAAAGTACCGACTGTGACAGTGCCACACCACTATTACATATTCTGTATTTGAAACTTTAATTTACCCTTAAAGCCCTTGGACTAATTTTCTAGTGACTTGATATGATTTTTGTTCTCCATATTTAGCCTTTGCTAAATGATTTATCACCATTTATTTTAACATTATCTCTGTATTTTGCATTTTTCAGTAAAAATCTGGTATTTTCCTGTATTTAACTTACTGATCACGTAGCTGTTTATAAAAGCTCACAGTAAATTCAATGGTTATTATATTAACAACAGAGAAAACTGTTGCATCTTCTGCAACACTGATTCACCAATAACACCCAGATAGTTTGACAAATGGTACTGGTTGTAGAAATTTGTTTTTGCATTCAGTTAAAGATATATTTTACAGAAAACGTCAGTTCATTTTTTTAATGGCCAGGGTGTTTCTGTCTGCATCCCCCCCCAGCCATCCGGGCAGAGGGGTCACAATGACACGCTGGTTGTGGGTGCAGGGACTGGTGGTCTGAGGCTCTGTCTTCAGCTGCTAACACCAAGCTGCTAACATTAGCTGCAGAACTTAAGAGCAGCTCCAGTTCCACAAACCTCCTCTGTGAGGTGAAATCAAATGTCCAAAACTTCAATGTCCGGCAAAAGTTTCCCATTCTGCTCTGCTCCAGTAGTGTAGTTGATCACTATTTTTTCTTGTCACTGGCCTCATTGAAAACAAATGCACATGGTCAGAGGGGGAGGGTTTACAGTGGGTTTTATGACAGTGAATATTTACTCTGAAACTGTATGGGGAACTGGGAAATGCTACAAAAACAGCCAAGAACCAAAAACAGCAAAGAAGAACCAAAATGGTAAAATGTTGCCTAGTTCCACTTAAAGGCCAACAGAGAAGGCCTTGCTGGCCCTGATGGCCCACCACTAGAACATACACTGAGCTTTTACAAACATCTACATGATCAGTGAATTAAAATTTTCACTGAAAAATGCTAAACGCGGAAAATAATATCATAATAAATGGCATTTAAGATGGTTAATGTATAGACAAATTTATTTGGATGTCACCACAAAAATAGTCATAGGTCCTTAAAGGTTTCAAATATCTTGAGTGAGAAAGTACTTTGTGACATTCCATTGGTTTAAATGAATAAAATGATTTGAGGCACAGATAGAAGGCAATTTGTAAAAGTAAAATGAGATCAGCAACCTGCAGAGTACTGAATTCACACTTTTGCTGGTTTCAGTGCAAGCTTGTTTTTTTCATTTTGCCTTGTATTCGTCAACACTGTGCTAGTTGGCACAGAAACAGGTTTGGGTTACTGATATGTCTTTTCAGTTTTCTTGTTTGTAGTCTATGCTGTTGGTTTATCTTTTATGCCTTTTTTCCCACTAGAATAATAATGCGTTCCAGGGCACTTACCTTCCTAATTGGTGCCATGTGCATCTACTCTAAGGTAAAGATCTCTCAATCTAACATGTTGCATCCTACAATTGTGTTTGTTGTTTTAAATACATTTGTGAGTTTTAATATAAATGCATGATGATGTTTTGAATCTTTAAATAATGTCCTTTAGTGGTTGAAAGCTGTACTGTGTAATTTGCACATAGCATTATTATTAACACTGTGTTCTTGCCTGCTCTTGTCATTCCAGGTCTTTGCACGTGAGTCACTTTGATCCATTACCACCAGAAGACACTGCATTCTTCTCACTGTTTCCAGTAGTCCTAAAAAAATTTGTTTTAATATTTTATTTGAATTTTTCCTCAAAGTTTCAGTGTGTAATATTTAGTGACCTCTAGTGGTAAAGTTGCAGATTGTTGTGTTGTGTCCTTACATCACCATGACTTGTAGTGGCCACAAAAAAGAAAAGTCCCTCTTTAGAGGTGATATTTCTCATGTCTGTTCTGGGTTTTTTCATCTTAACATTTGTGGCCCTCTATGAAACATCTAATCTGAGTAAGTGTAGAAACACTGTGGTCATTAAAGGTGAACCACCACTATAAACAACTGACTGGTGAAGAACTGAAAGGTGAAGAAAAACACAGCAATTCTTATTTCCAGGCAATTCTACAGTAGTGACAACATGATTATGAATATCATATTCCTTTTCTGAGGCTAGCATGGTGGTGCAGTGGTTAGCATCTCTCCACAGCAACAAAGTTCTGGGTTCAATTCCAGCATCAATTGGAATCAGCTTTTATGCGTAGAGTTTGTATGATCTAACTGTGTCTGCATGGGTTCTGTCCAGGTACTCTAGCTTCCTCCAACCATCCTAAGACATGCACAGGGTTCCCACTCTTTCCCTGAAATTATTTTCCAGGACATTTTCAGCCACTACAGAGGCACATCATCACGTCATACACTTATCCATTCCCCTGTCCCCCTTATGCTTTGGAAGTGTCCTTTTCTATAGCTGTAACTTGCATTTACCCAGATTGTTTCTATGTTATTATTATTTAATCATTCAATGTGGAACATTTGATGTGGAAACTGTGGCTATAATGTATCTACAAAAAATAATCATGACAAATGTATCATGGAATAATGCAAACACACCCCCAGATTACAGCGTAGCACTTCATTAGCAATTCCCAACTCAACTTTCTCTCCTGCACTTCCTCTAACAATATTTGTATATTTTCAATAAATCACTAAAAAAAATGTCCTTTGTTTCATCTCAGTTCAGGCACACAAGGCAGGGGGAGGATGAATAATTTTCCAGGACAACTCAAGCTTTTCCAGGACACTTTACTTTTTTCCTCATTTTCCATGTTTTCCATGACTGGAAAATTGGTAAATCATTTTCCAGGTTTTCCAGGGTGTGTGGGAACCCTGATGCACTAATAGGTTGACTGGTCAGTCTAAAATGTGGTAATTGATAGTATATTCCCTCTAAATCCCTGTCAATCTTATACACTGGACCTTTTTGATTTATGTTTTACAGCATTTGTTTTTGAACATATTTTGTCATTATTCTTTGTTGATATGAAAGTTAATTTATTTCAAATGAACAGATGAATTCAAAGGTGTTTTGTTGAGAGGTTCCCTGTGACTCAAATTGTGTACTTTAATCAGTACACTCACATGCAGTACCCTGAGTACATAGTGTACTGACCTGTACTTTTGTAGTGTACTGAAATACTCTATTTTCAACAAGTGATGACTCAAATCAAACCAGTTGCGCACAAATGATGATACAATATTCTTTTTCACAGCTATTTAATGGTTAATCATTGTTGCCACCAGTGAGAATGTCTGCCATTGCACTCAACTTTGTGTTTATGTGCTACCTTATTCACTAACATGTATTCCATATTATGTTGTCATTTAATTAAAAGTTTTTTAGTTGATATGAACATCACAAGCACATTGCGACTGTCCTAGAGGACAGAGCGGATGCTTTGCTTGGGTGTATATTGCATGTACTAGTTTTCAACACCAGTATAGGCGGCTTTTCTAAAACAGAGCATATGATCAACAACAGGAAATAAAACAGGCAAGATTCATGATCACAACAGTAATAATAGTAATAATAAAATAGTAATAACAGTCCGTGTCTATACATGTGAACACTGGTGTTTTGCTTTTAACCATGCTTTGAGCCCTCTGTTAAATGTATTTGCATCATCCGGCATCAAAATGTGGTTCAACAAAACTCATAATAAAAACAATAGACTATCAAGGGGAGCCTCATATACATTAGGACGTTTCCCTTGGCAAAGCAAATTTGCTCAGCACCAGAAGGCAGTTAGATGACCATTCAGCTGTCATGATGCTGGACAAGACATTTAAAAAAAAAAAAAAAAATTATTTGCATCAGTCTCCAATTTCAAGTGAGGGGGGAGAGAATTCCATAGGTTAACCCCTTTTATTGAAAAGGCAGACTTGTCAAATGATGTTATGCACCTGGGAACAATACAGTTACCATTGAAGGAAGCTTGTGTATTTACTAGGCTTGAGTCCAACTTCTTTTTAACAATGCAAAAAACAAGGGTGGGACATAATTGTGTAGACATTTAAAAAACAGTCTGATATCACAGTAAATTGTGAAGTTTTCAAATGCAAGAAGGTTGCGTTTTCTCAGAATGCCACAGTGGTGCCATCTCACTGGTTTCTTATGCAAAAATTGTATTGCCTATAAAGCTGTGCAGCTTTACATGGCAGGTCTCGTCTGATAAAGCAGAAACAGTTTAGATTTGGTTTAACCTTCTTGCAGATGTACTGTACTTGTGTATAAAATTTTAAGTTCTTATCTAGTATAATTCCCAAGTATTTGACCTCATTCACCTCAGTAATTATTTCATTTTTAATCATCACCCTAAACTGATTGTTCACAGGTTTATTACAAATAGAAATGCACATAGACACAGTTTTCTTGAAATTCATGGTTAAATGAGACAGCTCAAGCCAATTAGTAACATTCTGAAGTGCTTGGGTCTGGTGGTCAGCTGTTTTGCTAGCTGTTTTGGCAGATGCATAGATGACGGTATCATCAGTGTACATCTGGCAGCTGACACCTGGACAACTTAGCAGCAAGTCATTAATGTACATGGTGAACAACAGTGGACCAAGTATGGACCCCTGTGGTACTCCCATGCTGTTGGTGAGAAGTTGGGATTTCTCCCCATTTACCGTGACACGTTGTTGTCTTCCCTCCAGACATGATTTAAACCACTGAATGGCATCCGTAGACATTTTAAAATGTTTTAACTCGGCCAAGAGGAAACTGTGGTTGACAATGTCAGAGGCCTTTTTGAGGTCCAAGAACACCGTCCCCACGACATGTCCCTTGACCAACAGACCCTTGACCCTCTCAATATAGGATAGGATAACAGTTAACTGTTTCTGTGGAATATTTAGGCCTAAATCCAAATTGCTGTGGATGGAGCAGTTGGCTGGTCTCTAAGTCAGTTGTGTAGCTACAATCTTCTTCAGGACTTTTGAGACTACAGGAAGAATGGCAATAGGCCTATAGTTACTCACCTTATTCTTGTCTCCCAACTTGTAAATCAGGGTAATTATTGTTGTTTTCCAACTTTCTGGAAATGTATTTGGTCTTATTGACAGGTTCATCAAGTGAGTAATAGGCAGTAACAGTTTCTGGTATTTCTTAATCAAACCAGCATTTAAAGTGGAACTAGACAACATTTTTACCTTAATTAAACAGTTTCAAAGTAATTGCATTGGTTAAATGGCTTGTTATGCATTGAATGGAACCTGGTGGCCAGACCTTCGCCCATGGGGTCTGGCCAGGCCCAGCCCGAACCGGCTACATGGGCTCGTCGCCTTGTGGGCCCACCACTTGCGAGGGGAAGCTGGTCAGTCATGATATCGTCATCATTGGAGCAGTAAGTGTACATAGTGTGGAGCTAAAGTGAGCACAGGTACTGGGCATTTGGAGAGAGCAGTGTCAATTAAACGTTCAACTAAGGAGCGTGTACAAGGGACGATACAGCAGCCTAGTGCAATGAGGACACTAGTAATTATCAGAATATTAGTGCCAACAGAGAGGATGGTTCCAGCCCATGGTCCGAAGAATCGATGGAGCCTAGCACACCATGAGCTGTCAGGGGTACCAGAATTTCTTGCAAGTTCTAAGGACAGTGATTTGAGTTTAGACAGAGCTCTTGTGACTTTGCCATCTGGGGCAGTGTTATTAGGGATATAAGTACAACAACTTTTGCCAAACATTGAGCATACTCCGGATTTTTCAGCCAAAAGCATGTCTAAAGCAACACGGTTTTGCCACGCCATTAACGAAGTTGGAGCCAATTGTTCTGCAAGACCTCCAATGGCCTCGAAGGAGTAATTTATAAACCTTTGTTGATTGTAATAGATATAGTTTATCCATTGTACATT
>JAPQRP010000005.1:1527483-1537770 GCA_037367295.1 Apogon hyalosoma
TTCTTTCTTTCTTTCTTTCTTTCTTTCTTTCTTTCTTTCTTTCTTTCTTTCTTTCTTTCTTTCTTTCTTTTTTAAATTTAATAGTTGTCCTCTGGGGGATAGCAAACATAAGGTATCCCCCTTGTCATTGTCATTTTGGTCATCAGTGCAGTCTTCTCTGTAGCACTGCAATGGAACATTTGTGACATTCATAACATTTGTAACACATTCTTGTTTGGTCCCATTTTCTATGAGATGTAAATCAGACCTTCAGGGAGTGTTCCCATTTTGTCCTCAGATAAGGTTTTCATTTTTCACAGCATCTGAAAAACATCCTATTATAATGTTCACATGGAGTTCACAAGGGGATTGTGTTGGGATTTTTATTATTGTTACTTTATTTTTAGCATCCATTGGAATTATAAGTGTTTATTGTCAAGACTTAAATTTCATTGGTATCAAGTCATCAATAAGTGTCGTGTGCAGCAAATACTTTAGGTCACATGTCTGATGGTTTGACTATGCATTTAGTTCTCAACTCATTTACTTTTTATTAGGGCTGTCAAAATTAATGCGTTAATGTGGATTAATCCATCATCATGATTAATATCAATAAAAAAAATTAATGCAATTAACTCCTCTGCAGCAGAACCAACTAATAAAAATGGAAGACGCTAAATAGCACATTGGCCCTATGGATGGAAATATGAGGACAAAAAAACTCCAAGTCGGAACAGTCGACCAACATCAAGTATTATGCACACTCTGCAGGAAGGAGTTTTCTTTTCACTGAAGCACTTCCAGCTTCAAATACATTAATGCAAAGCATGCGTCAGTCGGGGCCCAGCTTGCGACAAACACATGAAGTGCATATATATTCCCTTCTTTCTTGAGTCTGTTTGCTCATGAAAAATGAAACGTTATTAATATTGATTCAAAATGAATGCTATTTAATCATGATTAATCCAAATTAATCCACAGCAACCCTGTGATTAATCTGATTAAAATATTTTATTGTTTGACAGCGCTACGTATAATATGAAAATTAAATCGACTTAGCTTGTCTTTAACACTGTCATCCTCAGAGCTGTTATCAGTAACTCAGTGATAAAGACAATAGAATATCAAGGGGAGCCTCATGTATTTTATGAAGTTTCCCTTGGCAAAGTAAATTTGTTCAGCGCCAAAAGGCAGCCAGGTTACCATTCTGCTGTTAGGATGCTGGACAAGACAGGTTAATTAAAAAAAAAAAAAAAGTAACTCAGTGGTAAAGGAACAGTAAAGTTTCATTAAAACAACAATTAAACCTGAAAAAAAGAGGGTAAAAAAAACACCAGAAAATGAAATACATACTTTTCTTTTGCAGCTTTCTCCTCTCAGTCCAAAAAAACCCAAAACCAAAACAAATACATAGAAACTACAAATGAAGCTCATATGTTTTTATGTTTCATTCATGGAAAAGTGAAGCCACTTTCCTGAGCTTCTACGTTGATACTTGAAGTAGGGCAGTAGAGTCACGTTCAGGGCAGATCTGACAGAATCAGATCAGCAATTGATAATTACAGCTCTCAATCATCCATTTAACTGTCTGAAAACCTGTGATTAGACAAAATCCATGCAGCAAAGAGTAGATTTTTTACAACCTGAAAAAGCAGAGGTGATGCAGAAGTGTAGTTTCTTTTCTCACAGATTTGCCCAGTGATGCTACTATAATATCAAGAACTCTAGAATTAATCGACATCTTTTATGTATCTAAGGTATGTTTCACGTCACACAGGCTTTTTAATTTTCTTATACAGTAATACTGTAATATTGTCCTCATTTCCCAACACTACTTTGACACAACATTCAGAAACCGCACTGTGTAGTTTTTTTGTTATTTTTTTTGTTGCATGGTGTTAAATATGTCATTCCTCTTTGGACTGACATTTTTTTAACACAGACAGAGGAACACTTTAACATTTTTATACCTTTGACATTTTAATATATATATATTTTTTAACATTTTAATATTTTTATATAGGGCTGTGCAAGAGCCAACATTACATTCTGTCACAACGTAACCATCTGTCCCTTTAACAGCTGATTTCTTGTATCAGCTTAGTTTCTTGTAAGTACTCATGCACAAACAATATGACTGCTACTACTATTAATAATAATAATAGACTGAGAGAATGAATAGTCCAGATATGCTCTGTTTAGGCGTCCTGTGGCGTGATCAGTGGTTATATCCAACTGCACTGGACCCGAACAGCAAAAGATCTCTTCTATGGGGAAATCAAAATGCAGCTTTCTTTCCCAGATGCAGAAACTTATTCATCCCCAGGGGGAGAATCCAGGTTCCACCATCAACTCATGGAAAGAAAAGAAAAGAAATAAAAAAATGGAAATTTAACAAATGATCATCTAGAATCTGATGGATCTCAATGTCATATAAGCATAAGAACATATAATAGAGATGGGACCAAAACAAGAATTACTTGCCTTTGCACAACAACTTAATAAAATCAGTTTCTTGTGGTATCTTTAGCGCTGGTGGTTGATGTTTTCCCATTGATAATCTTAATGTTTTAACTCTAACCCTGAAAATCTCACTTAGTTACTTTTTAATGAAAATTTACAGGCAACTTTCACAATTCAATTATGTCCCACTCAGTAAAACTCTCTGGTAGTTTATTTAATCAATATTTCTTGAGTTGTTCTGGATTTGGAAATAGAATAACCAGAAAATTAATAGAATATCAAAGCTGCACAACTGTGTTTGTTGAAACGTGTCCTGCTGGTTTTCGAGAACTCTCAGGAAGTGAATGTATTGTATCCAGAGCCTATTGAGCTTTACCTCTCGTGTTTAGTCTCCCTCTCTACTTTCTGTCTAAATAAAGACTAAAACTGCCAAAGGTCAGCTGACTGCCCACTCTGTTACTGAAGATTTTCACTTCATTGTTTTTGAGAACCTGCCAAACATTGCTTCTGCATGCTGACACTGCAGTAGAGGTTTTACTGCTGGTACTTCATGTAGACAGTCTTCAGCCTTTGTGAAATAGATTTTTGTCAGCCTTGGAATTTCTTTAAACAAGCACATGTGTGATGGAGATGATTGGATCAGTTATGGCTTCTTTTCTGAGACAAAAAGAAATACACAGCACATTAACCCTCCTTCCATGTCCACGACACTGGAAGTTACTTCTGTTTTGAACTCATAGAGGTGATCATTAAAGTATTTTTATGAGTCCCACGTAAGGACATGCTGGTTTATGTAATAGAGCAGGAATGTAATATGTACATGTACATTTCTACCAGTTGTTTCTGAGTTTGGTTCTGACATTCACACCTGCTTCTCTGCTTCCTACAGGTTGTCAGTTCACCTTCAAGCCTCCATGGCAGCGGAGGAGGAGGCCTTTACTTCTCTGACGGCAGACGGAAAGTCGACTATGTTCTGGTCTTCCATCAGCGGCGGCACAGCTCTATACGTTGTCCTGCCG
Organism: Apogon hyalosoma; assembly: GCA_037367295.1. Lineage (NCBI taxonomy): Eukaryota > Metazoa > Chordata > Actinopteri > Kurtiformes > Apogonidae > Apogon > Apogon hyalosoma. The sequence continues at coordinate 1,530,945 of JAPQRP010000005.1, forward strand.
GCACCTCTGGTTTACAGGATCAGTTATCCATCGTGTCCAACGGTAACTTTCCCCCACCAGCCGGCCGAGATGCAGCTCCAGCTGCAGCGGCTGGCAGGGGCATCCTAGAGGAGCCGTCTGCGAGGGTCGGTGAGGTGTTCATGGAGCTCGGAGATGGAGAGGGACGTGAAACAGTGGAGCCGGGTGACCATGAAATGCATCTGATCAGACTGGAGTTTGAGGCCAGCCTGGTGGAGGCCGGTTTGGAGATAGAGAGAGACAGAGAGGTGAGTGTGTGGTTCTACTGCCCCCATCCTTATGTCCTCATCCTTCGCTTTCATCTAGTGACATCTACGTAAAAGGTCAGTTTATGATTTGTGTTACAGTAAACTTGTGAACCATTTTCCTTAAAAATGCGATATACACACAATAATAAACTTTCCCAGTCATCATTTCTGATCCTGTAGCAGTGAGCGGTGATCTATTTATGCACAGAGACCCTGCCCATCTGCCTGTATTTTCTGTTTCTCTCTTTTTTTGCTATGTTCAAGATGTTTGTGGGGGTTGTCCTTCAGGCAGTGAGTTTGTATCCCCAGGATATAACAGCCTCAGGTCAGCGTGTATTGGTGGAACAATGTGAAAAAATTAAGTGACTCCAGTTATAACTTTCTCCTCTGTCTACTCTTCTCATTTACTACACAGTCTGTCTGACAGACAAAACTCTGGGCAAAGCAAAGCACAGTTCACCTTATCACCTCTGACAGACCTGTTGGCAACACACACAATACGGTAGAGTTTTGCGAGGGTGTGGATATGCTTCATTGTGTTTTCAGACAGAATCAGTAAATAGTATTTTATTTTTCTATTCCACAGCATTTTTTCACTGCGCCTCTTGATCTTGTCATTACTTTCAGTGCTCATTTGGCCACCACCCTCACGCTCTCATTCACTGAGTTGAGAGGAAGGGCTAAGTTTGAGTACTTTTATTCATAAACACAACCAAGAAATGTTACATTCTTTACTTTATTTGTTAAAACATCCTATAATTCAAGTCCCTGTCCTATTCTTAGGTACTTAGGTCCATGTCTGCTCACAAGCTGCTGTCATAACTAGTTTTTCTTAGCAAAAGTCGTCTTGGTTTACAGCCTTACAGTGTTCATTTGGTGAGTATGGAGTAAACAGTTGCCTGTGTATACATCCAGAGAACACGAAGATGCATTGTCATCAGTTTGATTTCAAGCCAGCTGACAAATTTTAATAATCTCAGCTCAAGATGAGGATGAGAATGTAATGTGCTTTCTTGTTAACATCTTCCATAGTTATACAGTTAAAGTTGTTGTTCTGAATATCACAATATTCTGAATTTGACTAGTGCCATGTAACCTGCATATTCGGTTCAGATAATGTGTATTAGACCTTTTTTTTTTCCCCCAAATGTACCCATTTCTGATTCAGATTAGCAGATATGTTCATATATGTATTATTTTTGAGGGTTTTATTTGATATTCTATGCGTGCCATTTGCAGTTACATGTTGGGATTTGCAAACCTTGTTTTTTCAGTTTCATTATAGACAAAGATCCTCTCTCATAGAGATGCTCCGAAGAAAAAAGTCCACATATCTGGTTGGATGGAAAGACACACCCACTAAACTTTATTACAGAGGATATGAACAGACTTAATGTGGCACAATCTGGTCAAAAAATGATATTGCAGTTTTTATGGAAAATGTGATGCTTGTGATATGATGGTTCCTTGTTTTATGTGAGTGTTTGATGTGTTATCAGGATGCTGGTATAGATTTGTTGTGTTACTCTGTGATAAGTGATTACATTAATAGCGTAGCACTGATGCCAAATCAGTTTGTTTGTCAATTGCCAGTGATGAAAAACACATTTTAGAACATTCATTCCAGTGATGTCTTGCATTTGAAATTTGGCTGTTATAATAGTCTCCTCAAATCAAAATGAACACATATGACTAATAATTGCAATCACAACACTTGTAAGATTAATCAGCATAAGAACGTCAGGCATCAGCCAACAGCACTCGCCTCGATGCAGATGATAGGGAGTTTTTAAGCTAAAATCTGACACAACATCTGATATAACTCTCATGCGCTATTTAGGTTTAGCGCCTACTTATGAATCTGGCTCAGATTATAGAAGAAAGGTAGGGAAGATGTTGTATTGTTTTATTGGTGAATGATCCCTTATATCTTTTATATGGTAAGCTTACCTTGTAGATGTGCCCACTAAAGCATCAGAAGTACCTCTTCGATCCTGCATGTGGTTTAAGTCTCCTGCTGTTTTGCGGTGCTTAGTCACCAAAGCAAATAACATTTTTGACAGACAGAGTCACAAACCAGGACAGCATGTTGATGTGAATGATCAGTATGTAACGCCAAACACACTCCTGCTCAAAAGACACAGGTGGACATTTCTTCTATATCTCAACCAGCAGCAAAAGACCAATACAGACACGTATAATGTGAAGCCATAGGATTAAATGTATATGCAAGCAAACAGCATCTGAAACAAAGAGAATAAAATTTCCACATAACCAGTATATCTGTTATTGGATTGTACAGTCTCATTTGCCAAATAAAAATTAAAGGTGTCAGTGTAAAATCAGCAGTTTTATTCCATATTGCACCATAAGTTGAAGCTGCCAATGGAGTCACTGCAGGATCATTTTTAAAAACAAAAAAAAGGAATCAACAGGAATCAACTGAGTCTTGCTAAATTATTCACATTAAGCTTCATAAGGTGGTATTTAAAGATCAGCTGATTTCTGCATCAGCTCAGCTTGTATCCAAGGGCAACAAAACTGCACAACTTGTTGCAAGTTGGACCATAAATCTGCGCCTGGTGAGTCATTCAGGGCTGTTCTTTCAGCCAGAAAGACAAAGAGAATCTTTATCCAACAGCTGCCAGTGGTGTTTATTATCTATAATGATTGATTTTAGGTGACAGTTGAAAATATTCATTGAAAGAGCTAATAAGTGATTTTCGACAACCAGAGTGTTGTGTTAGTAATCATGAAGTATATAATTTTTATGTGTGATTTTTCTGTTGTTTTGTGTCTTCCATGTATGGCTCTACTTAAAGGCCTGGTGTTTTAATGGGAGCTGGCACACTTTAATTCTAGTCACTGTGGCCAACACAGCTGCTGCTCTGACCTCTTTGTATCGATTTGCTAATTTAGACTGAAACGGGTAATTTTGTTTTGACATGTACAAATCGCTTTGTTGTGATTATGTGTTACATAGCAACCAGTGCTTGTGTATAAGTACTGGTTGTAATGCAGTAGGCGCTTGGCAGCTCACACATCCTGTGCTCTGTGTTCTTGTTGTGGGCCTTGACTTCTTTCAAGTTTTCCTACTGTTGTACACTGGCTCCCACACCAAGAAGAAGTGCTTCGCAAAATAAAGTGTTGCTCATTTCAGCTTTTGGAGGCTGCAAGTAACGGTCTTTACATTTTATGAATTGTTGCATCCTTAACCCTTAAGGATCGAAAGATTTTTTTAGCGACTCCATAATGACTTTTTCTCTAGATCTAAACTTTCCCACGAGATTTATTATCATTCTTCTTCTGCACCTGCTGTATCCTCACTAGGGTCTTGGGGGGGGGGGGGGGCAGGAGTCTATCCCAGCTACCTGTGGGTGAAGGTGGGGTACACCCTAGACGAGTCCATCGCAGGGCTGACATATACAGAATAACAACCAATCACTCTCACATTCACACCAATGGGCAGTTTTTTAGGTTGATCAATTAACCTATCAGTGCATGTCTTTGGATGGTAAGAGGAAGCCAGAATACCCGGAGAGAACCCACGCAAACACGGGGAGAACATGCAAGATTTATTATCATTTCTCATAATATTATCCTCTGCATTTTGGATTTTGCAGGGAAAAGCACTCACTTTCCTGCATTTAATTTAGTGACTATACAGATGTTCGTGAAAGCTCAGAGTAAATTCAAAACGGAGAAAGAAAGCGAAAGAAACATTGACTTTTCAGCAAAGTATGTCATCAACTGAACATGAAATCACCTACAATCACTGTCATTTATCAAATTACATGGGTTTTATTGGTGAATCGGTGTTGAAAGTGACGGCGTCTCCATGTTCACCGTGGAGCCTCTGAACGTCCAAATGGGTCATATCTGATGTCACTAAAGAGACAACAGACTGCATTTTCTTGAATTATTTATTGATGGGATTAGTGGTTCAAAGGTTATTCAACGTTTTAGATCAGTAGATTCATTCGGTCACTGGTGGTTGTGTATGTCTTCCAGGATTTATATAAAATACTACAATTTAGAATGTCACTACCATAAGGCATTAAACTCATGTGGACCTGCACACAAGTCAAATGTGCCCATGTTCAGTGTTACTTTTGGTGCATATTGGTGTATGGGTGATACTTTTCCTTGTATATGCGACTTTGTATGTGCATGTACATGTGCGTGTGATGGTGGCAGCCAGCTGGCAGTCTGTTAGATCCGCAGGCTAGTATTAATCAGATTGTTGACAGTGTGGCAATGGAGCCTAAGCCAGGATGAGATTAGTTGCCTGACTGATAGCTTCTTATCTCATCTCATGGTTTCATTATCGAATCTGTTGCTGAGAGTAGACAGTAGAAAGAAGAACATGCGTTGTTACTGTATATCCCTCATTTACATACAGTGATGGATTGTCTTACAAAATGATTTCCAGACAGTAGAACATCTGTTCAGTCAAGTGTAGCTGCTGTAAGATGTGACATTCGGGGGTTCTAAATTAATGAATAAATACATTAATGTAACATGGAACTCGTGACTGATCAGCTGATCCCAGTATCATCCCGGATATACAATGCTTTACTTCTTCTACTCTGTTTATTACGGTCACATGGAACGTAGCCCACATCGCTGCCTTCAGACAACACAACACAGCCTGGTTTATTTGTTCCAAACCACACCTCATCTGCATTTTGTTTTGGTTTTTTTTGTGTCTTTTAATCCATAAGGACCCAGTGTGACTTTTGTGGCATTATGAAATGAATTTTTCTCTCTATTTAACCTTTCTTAAGTGATTTATCAGCATGTACTATCATATTATCCTCTGGATTTTGCATTTTTTCCAGTGGAAATCATGTATTGATTGACTGATCATGTAGATGTTTATATAAGCTCAGAGTAGTCAAAGATTGTTGTATCAAAACAGAAAACTGAAGAAAAAGTGTTTTTTTTTTTTTTTTTTTGTTCCGCAATGATATCAGTCACTGAACAGAAAAACAACTGTGTCCATCCACTGTCATTGCTCCAACTCCATGAGTTTTACTGGTGAATCAGTGTTGTAGAAGATAATGGTGTTTCCACGATAACTATGGAGCTTCTGAATGTCCAAATGGGTCATATCTGATGACCATGAAAAGATGACAAACTGTATTTTACACCAATTATTTACATGTATTGATAGGATTAGTGGATCAACAGTTTAGATCAATAGATGCTGTTGGTCAACAGTGGATGTTTGGGTCTTTACGGATTAAAAACTTGACATTGCTTAACCAAACATCCACCGCCGACCAAAATCATCTACGGATCTAAAACATTTAACACTGTTGATGCACTAATTCTATCAATACATGTAAATAATTCAGGAAATTATATTAGGTACCAGAATGATGCAATAGAACCAATATATCCAACGAGGAATAAATTGAATTAAACCACAAGGACAGATTTTGTGTTGACTTGTTGATTTATTAGAGGATTAAATGTGTGCCAGATGTTTTTGTTTTTTTTTTTTTTTTAAACACTGTTGGAGGTTTTTAGGGATTGTTGTTCATCTGAAAGGTCAAATACACTATTTTTGACCTGATGTTGCGTAAAGAAGATGCTGGTTTTCTTTGGTACAAGGTGTATAATAGAAGGGAATGAATGAACACCAAAGAAAATGAGAGAAAAGATTAAAACAGTTCATCACTCAAAGAGAATTAGCTAATGTGTTAATTAATATTATTGTGGAGTCGTCTTATAAAAAGTACTCCGAATCAGCTCCATCATAGAGTTTGTTTTCTTAAAGACTCTTGGCTGTACCACATTAAATCCCCTAGCTTGTGTCAACCTGTTTGATTAATTGCATGGTGGAAAAAAGAGACTCCTAAATGTCAAACTTGTTGACTGTGTCTGAGGATTATTGAGTTGACCTTCGATCTCTTTGGGACATCCTCTTACAAAACACTTTTAATTAAATGAGAACAAGATGTTAATTGAAGAAGCAGAGCTGGGACCTTTGCAGAGTTCAGTCTGTGAGGGCTTGGGAAATAGAATGAAAAGGATTAAGGAGTCGGTAAGACTTTCCTTTGATAGAGAATGAGTCTTCAAGCCAAGAGAGCAGCACATTCTGTTCAACATATGTCTCATCACTGAACAAAAAGGAAGAAGAGATCATTTCGTTCTTGGAAGGAAAGACTTTTTGGAGATGTTGTTGTGGAGAATCGGATGGGAGGACCCCAAGAGGAGTAGTTGATATCCTTCATCAGCTAATGGAGATCCTAATAAATAAATAAAATAAATAAATCAGTTAAATGTCAGTTTAAACCTTTATAGGGCACTCAATGAAACACTCTGAAATTCACAATTTCAACCTTAGTGTGTTATTAGACATTATCATCTACCTTCTCTTGCCTTAAAACATCTGAGCAGCAGCACTTGTTTAAAAAGTAAACACATGGAATAAAACAACTGTTATAAGGTCATAAACTGATAAAAATAACTCATATTCACTCTTTACAGCTTCAAAATGTCTATAAAATCTCTCTGAATCACTGTATAATGTTATACAAAAAAAAAACAAA
>JAPQRP010000005.1:1537870-1547875 GCA_037367295.1 Apogon hyalosoma
TATGTCTTATTTTAAGTGTGATGAGATATTTTGACTAGAAATGAGAAAAATACACTTGGTAAGATTTGGATTTTTGCTGTGTACCTAATACGACTCTATGTTGGTAGGTATATCTGAATCTAACGTCCATTGTTTCTTTCAGGTACAACATCACATCTAAAGACACATTTTTTGACAACACCACTAGGGGTCGAATAGTAAGTATTGTTTGTATTTAATTTGGGATCCCCTATGTGCATTGTCTTTGTCCAGGATTCACTGATCTGGACTCACTTGTTTTTCAGGTGTATGAGATCCTGAGGCGGACAGTGTGTGTGCGAACCTGTCAGACCATCGGTACGAACTCCTCACTTTACATGGGCAACCCTTTGTCTTTATATGTGTCACTGATTAAGTTAATTACAATTAACTTTGATACAGAGTAAATCTAATGCTTGCAAGAAAAATGCACTTGACACAGAATTCAATGATTTTCCCGTTTTGTTGTTCCTAGTGAAAAATGATGCAGAAATTGATCAATTACTGCATGTATTGGCAAGCAGCAACACAGAGAAATCCTCCTCCTCCGCCACATCCCCTAACACCTGTTTGTTCAGCTGACGGAGCCTGTTTGTGTTTTTCTAGAATCTCCTTGATCCCATCACACTGTTCTTAGAAAGAGTCTCGTCTCATTCACACTTCATACAATGACAGATGTCCTGTGGCACAGTTAGAATAGCATGTTCGCTTCAGCAGTGACATCAATTATTTAACTTTCATAATCAACATTTTCACAAAATCTCTTAAAATGAAAACATCTACATAAGGTTTCATGGATGCAATAGACATAAAACAGACTCCTTAACTCGTAAAGACCCATAACTGTTTTTATCACAACTTCCAAATGATTTTTTGTCTTTCCCAAGTAATTAATCATCTTTTTTTTCCCCCACATTACCCTCTCCGTTTTGTATTTTTAAGTGAAAATCAAATATTTTCCTCTGTTTGATTTAATGATCACATGGCTGTTCATAAAAGCTCAGAGGAAATTCAAAGATTAATAGATCAAATCAGAAAAAAAGGTGAGAAAGTCTTTTTCAGTGACTTTAGTAAGTTCAGTAACTGAATATAAAACAAGTATCTCTATCCACTGTCATTAATCAAACTACGTGTTTTACTACTGAATCAATGTTGCAGAAGATGACTGTGTTTCCACATTCACTGTGGAGCCTCTGAAATTCCAAATGAGTCGTATCTGATGACCACGAAAAGCTGAGAAACTGCGCTTTATTTCAGTTGCTTACATGTATTGATGAGATTAGTGGATCAGCAGTTATTAAACATTTTAGATCAGTAGATGATTTTGATTGTTGGTGGATGTTTGGGTCTTTATGGGTTAAATAAATCAACATGTCAGTGTTTGTCAGGGTAAATTAATATAATTTTCTTCATGAAGTGCTAGTAGTTCTGCAATTAGGTTATTCAGTGTTCACAAGGTGTTTAAATATCCATATAGAATTTTATAATGTATGACAACCGCCTCCGCATTCACGAGGCCCATAGAAATGAACTGATACCCGTTTCATTTCATGTGTCCACCATATGTCTGCTTGGCGTCCCCATCACAGCAGAAGGTCTCAGCGGGTGTTGATGGAGGCTGGAGGGAACGAGGGGGAGAAAAAAATAGACTTTCATATCTTTAACCTCCATTTTCTCTGTCTCCTTCACGCTTCAACCCACTCCCACTGTGTCTGCCATTCTTCTCCTTCTCTGTCATTTTTTCCCTACAAGTGGGTCACACTTCCTGGGTCAGGTTGAGATTGAAGCAGGGCGCTCTGGGAGCTGTGGTTGTTTCTTGCCTCTCACAGTTGAGCGAGCAGGCATTTGTGCATGTGTGTTGGTTGTGGGTGTCATTAATAGCACAGCACTGATAATTAATTGATTACTTACTTAGGTGAAAAAGCTAGTAGTGTGTGCCAGGTCGTCAGATGTATCAGTGTCCACCCTAACATTCACAGGTCAGGCTTTGACTTCTCATGTGGGATTTTCCAATGACTAAAAGTGGCACCTAATCTAACCCCACACTGCCTGACACCAAAAAACAGGAATTATATTTAACCTCTACTTTTAGATGCATCTCTGCTTTTTTGTTCATGTGTCCATCTATCCCTTTACCTTGAAAACATATTGTTTCTGATGATCTTAGCTTAATTAAAGTTATTAATTATTTACTCAAGTTTGACACAAATGTTCCTTTGGATCCACAATGCAACTGATTACATTTAAGAGGTCAAAGGTCAAGGTCCCTTACAAATATGTTTTGGAACAGGGGTCACCAACCCTGGTCCTGGAAAGCTCCTGTCCTGCATGTTTTAGATTTTTCCCTCTTCCAGCACACGTGACGGGTCATTATCAGGCTTCTGCAGAGCTTGACGATAGGCTTATCATTTGAATCAGGTGTGTCGGAAGAGGGATACATCTAAAACATTGGTGTCCAAACCCGGTCCTCGAGGGCCGCTATCCTACACGTTTCAGACGTTTCCCTCTTCCAGCACACCTGGTTCAATAAATGATCAGCTCATCGTCATGCTCTGGAGAAGTCTGATAATGATGTAATGGCTTCCAGGTGTGATGGAAGAGGAAAGTATCTAAAATATGCAGGATACCGGCCCTCGAGGACTGCACCGGACACCCCTGATCTGAGACATGCAGAATAGAAGCTCTCAAGGACCAGGGTTGGTGACCCCTGCTTTGGAACATAACAGCTGTTCATTGAGAGAACTAGAAGCACAGATTATGATGCATCTGACTGAACTTGCGGTTGTTATTTATTGTCAGACTACAGCAGGGGTGGCCAACCCTGGTCCTGAAGAGCCACTATCCTGCATGTTTTAAATGCTTCCCTCCTCCAGCACACCTGACAGTTATTATCAGGCTTCTGCAGAGCTGGATGATGGGCTTATCATTTGAATCAGGTGTGTTGAAAGAGGGATACATCTAAAACAGGCAGGATAGTGGCTCTCCAGGACCAGGGTTGGCCACCCCTGGACTACAGAGTAAACATCTGCATAACACACACCTACAACATATACGCATCTGAAGTATTAATAGAAAATTTACTAATTACAGGGTAACAGTCGGGTTTTTTTCAACCAAATATAAAAGAAATTGCAAGGAGGGATATTAAGTAACATGCATAATTTAGAGGGTATTTATCACAGGTGTCTCCTAGAATAATTCAGACTTGTCACTCACTCGGCTAAATGTGAATCCCCCCTTCATTTTGCAACTGCTACACCAATTTCTTTTTCCAGTTTCACCTAAATATTGAATTTTATCTTAATATTGGTCATGTCCTGATGAAGAGCAGCACATGGTACTTAACAGGCAAACAGAAGATACTCACTCCACCATAATATAACCTCTTATTGAACTCTGCTGAACATGTTGAAAAGTATTAATCAAGGCAAATGTGTTTGGCAGGTTAAAAATGTGTCAGTGAATCAGGTTTGAGCTGCCCAGTAAAAGGATAGGAATAGTCATGTTCTGGGTGAATGGTCGTCTTTCGTAGCTTGAGAATCGGTGTCTGTTGCTCTTCATCAGAATTAAAAAAAATAATTTAAGAGATATTTAAGGGAAATTGGAAATAGTAATTGAATTTCACCAGCTGTGCACAGTTACAATGGAACAATCTGTTTTTTTTATGTAGGAAACTCCTCAGCTGAAGACTGTCTTTTCCTGTTTCTTTGTTCCATTTTTTTATGACACCCTGTATTAAGGCAAGCCATAACCATGAGGAATGAGAGCATTACTCTAAGATGGGCACAGAAAATGTCATCTATATGCAAGCTATTTCAATAAACATGCAAACTAAAACTATCAAAACTAATTATTGATGAACAATATTCTAATCTACTCAGTAAGTAAGATTCAAAGACCTCTTTTCAGTCCAAACTCATAACAAAATAGTGTAGTTAAAACATAAAAAACACAACAAAATAACATGATTTATCTTGACTTTCTGAATCTTATTTTCTTCTCCAGGCATCAGCACATTGATAGCTAAAGGCGTGTATGATGCTGCCTTCCCTCTTCATGATGTAAGTGAGACTTTTGCAATACCTTTCAGGCTCCTTTTAGTTTCCATTTAGTTGTAATTTATTTGGTGATGCAAGTGCAAGCAAAGACTGTTGTGGCATTCTCCCTGGTTTATGAGAACAGGAAAATAATTGTAATAATAATGTAAAAGTTTTGAGAACTTTCTGCCGAGGAGTCTAATGGAAAAAATACCAAATACTAATAATCAGTGACTGTTATTTTGTCATGTATTAGACCTGTTAAGAAACACAATGCTCTAATGCAGGGGTTCCCATGCCAGCGGGGGATCACAAGATAATTGCCAGAAACCTCTTAATGTGATCCCTGAGGTAGTGATGTGCGGATCGATACTGAAATATTGATATGTCCGATACCAGATTTTTACACTCTAGAATCGATTTACAAATCAACATATCAATACTTTTGATGCTTCAATCATTTGAGGTAACATATATTAGGAACACAGTGGAAAGGAGCTAAACAATGGGAATCTTGTCCAAATGATACGTGATTGGTGGGAACTAGTTCTTCTTACTTAGACTGACTTAGACTTTATTGTCATTTAGATATACAAGTATTTACAGAATGAAATGCCGTTGCATTTACTCACTCCAGTATAAATATAACAGAATAAAAATATAGAATATAGAGGGTAAAATGTAAAATATGTACACAGTGGAATATGGGCCTTGCAAAAGGCAAAAAACAGTGCAAAGTACAGTGTGAAATGTTGTAGAATGTGATAAAATAAAGGTTAGAAGTATTTCTTCCACTTGGGTAAGTGTGTACTGCGTTACACTTCTCAGTCAGTCAACTCTGACTCACTCAGTCTGTACTGAACAAAAAACAGAACAGACTAAAGGGGAAAACAGTAAATATGCTGTTGGTCCTTCACAAAAACTTATGAATGATTGAAAGTGTCTGTGTTAGATGTAATTAAACAATAATTACTCTCATGTCTTATATTCTGAAGTTATGATTTGAATTACGCTTTTTTTCCTAGATTTTCGAGATGTTAAGTGCATTTGTGCAAAGTATTGGTATTGGATCGGTATCGCTGATACCAACCTGAATTTAACTTGGTATCAGATCGGAGAGGAAATCTGTGGTATGGAACATCACTCCCCTGAGGTGGTTTTAGCTGATTAAGGGCAGTGTTGCACCTGTACTTTGAAAGACAGATATTGATATTGTGAGTTTATAAGTGTGTAGGAGTGTGTTTTACTCTGAAAGATTAAAGATTACAGCAAAATAGCATGAACAACAGCTTTATAGTGATAAACAGGTAAGGCATCGTTCGGCCGACAGGTTTGACTAATGGTGTCACAATTAATAAAAATAAACATGAACATAAAAAGGCCAATAAAAGTTGTAAAAAAGACACATTAACTTAAATAAACATTAACATAACACCCCCCCCAAACCTCTGCACATAAAACAGAACATAATGAGTAAAATGTCAAGTACCCATAATGCAATGCAGCAAATATGCCACAGTATCATTGCGTGATGACACCTGTGTACGCGTTTTTTTTTTAATGTTTCAGTCACTTTTGGGGGTCTTAAGTTTAAAGTTTGGGAACCCCTGATCTAAAGCACAAGAAGCAATAAATCCCAAAACCGTCAATGCTTTTAACTGTATTTCCATATGTAGAATTAAAAACGCAAATCATTTAGCATGTTTGTAACTTCTTCAAAGTAAATAGGGAAACAGTTGTCTTTTTGTGTGTGTGTGAGTGTGCTGTATACTACCATGTGTTTTGCATATGCAAAAGTTTGTGTATTTAGTTTGTTTGAACAGTTTATGTGTATTAGTATGTCTGTGTGTTTATTTATTCTAAGCTATACTTGCTGGGTATGACCTTTGTTCATGTTTTTCACTTCCTTCTCTCACTGTTCCAGGGTGATTATAGGGTCATTGGACACCCAGAGGCGAGGAATGACAGACAGGTAGATTAACACTTCATTTGATATTTCACCTTCCCATCCTGATTCCCTTGACTGCATCTACATTTTCATCATTCATGTCTTTTTCTTGCTTCTTTTTAACTTTCACAAGAGATGCAAAGACAGGCATAAGGAAAATGCAGTCAGGTCCATAAATACACTACATTTCAAATGGTTACAGTTCCTAAATGTTTAATGCAATGTTTTTGTTAAGCATGTATGACTGCACTGTCTCTGAAAAACCTCCGCCTCCAATTCCTCATAAAGCTGCCTTTCCAGCAGCTGAAAAGCATGAAATTCCCCAATAATAATAATAATAATAATAATAATAATAATATAAAACCAGTATCTCTTCTGTCCAACATGGTCACAGATGGAGTTTAGGTTCGGTAAACTGTCTTTTATCTCAAACTCTGAGCAGCTCTAAGGGTATCAAACTCAGCGTACTGAAAACATAAAATTAGGAAAACAGAACTGAAGAATAGATTACAGCTTTTTTTTTTTTATTCATTCAGTTATTGTATGTAGGATTTGACTGTATTTTCTTAAAATGCTTCTCTGTCTCATTATAGTATTCTTTAATAGTCATAACAGTAGTTTCTTTTTTTTATTGGACCTCCACCTACTGAGGTTCAACTCAACCAATCAGCTCTGCCCTAGGGTTGAATCAGTAAATATACAACATGAAAATGTACTCATGCTGACTCCTCTGTCTCCATCATTCTTTTCACCTTTTCATCATGGTCAGGTTCTCCATGAAGAGTGGGCCAGATACTCAGCCTTTTACAAGTACCAGCCCATTGATCTCGTCAGGTATCAAAAATGTGCTTATGTTTTTGGTTTATTTTGTTTTTCAGCAGAAGCACCTTACGTTGATAGAGTGCATTATGATTAATGCAGTTCAGTGACAGTGTCTAAGTGTTACCTGTATGCAAATCTGAAAAGAAAATGTGTCACAGCTGCTCAACTCAATCCTATAAAAATCATAAAGGGGTCATATTTTGCTAAACCCACTTTTATTAGTCTTTGGTTCATTTATTTGTGTATTTGGACCCTAATAGTTCAAAAAGTTTGAATTTGAACTCTCCAGGTGCTGCAAAGCTGTCTTTGTATTCATTTTGGCAAAAATCGAGTGGATTTCAGAATCAGAATCAGTTTTATTGGCCAAGTACGTGAATGCATATAAGGAATTTGGCTTCGGTTTTTCTTTGCTCACATGTTTCAACATGAACTCAAAACGACATGAACCCAGTCACACTTGAACATAGATCTAATATATCCAACTAGTCCAACTAATATGGGCGAACATTCGACTAGAGACAAAGACAACAATGGGATGAGATTTACAATGGATTTATACTGTAATATGTACTGAGTGCAAAGTAGAGTTTTATACAGAGTGGATGTGTACAGGGATCTGGTCTATTAGAATATATGTTTATGTATAAATTATTGCTTTTTCTACAACCTGTTTTAATTCCTGCTTAATTTGTTACGTCTACAACTAGTTACGTCACGACATTTGCACAGATAAGGTCAAGACTTCTGACGAACATTTCTCCGAATACTCCATAATTGTTTATCAGCAGCAGCGGTTGTAGTCCACACTTAAAATATGTCCAAAGTTCGAGCCGGTTACCTAAAATGTTCAGTTGTTGGTTGAACGGGACAGAGCAGCACAACCAACCACCTGGAGGGGGTGGGGCATGAAGGGGCTCATTTGCATTTAAAGGGCTAGCGCTCAAAATGACCTTTCTAGTGTCATTACTCAGAAATAGGGTTGAAGATGAACCTGTGGAGTTGAATGAATGAAGAATTCAGACCCAAGCAGAGCATTTACAGTTTAAGTAGACCACAGGGAAATGTTTTAAAATGCATAATTCCATTTAAAAAAGCAAAATATCACTCCTTTAAATCTGTTCTTTCACATTAGTGGTAAAAGTTCTCGTATTTGTTCATTGCTATTTACGTCTCTGCCATGACAACGCCAGAGCAGATTGTGACTCTACTGTCACCTTCACTACATAATCCCTGACCTCTGACCCCACAGGAAGTATTTTGGGGAGAAGATCGGACTTTACTTTGCATGGCTCGGTGTATACACTCAGCTGCTGATACCAGCCTCCATCGTGGGAATCATTGTGTTTGGCTATGGAGTTGCTACAGTGGACACTGATATACCCAGGTACATACATGCACAATTATGTGCACACACAAAAAGTCATTGGCTTATTACACACTGAGCTTAAAATGTAGTAACACACTTAACTGGGAAAATACAGTTGTAAAATCACACACAGTACACATACTAGACAGGGATTACCCACATTTCTGCTGTATCTGGCTTTAGTGAGGGTAGTAAGGCTGTGTGGGAGGAACACAGAAGGCGCGGCTGGCAGTGTGTGTCTATTTGTATGTGTGTGTGCGAATGTGTCATAAGGCAAAGGGTTATTAATTCAGCCTACACCAACTATGAATAGGGTCAAAGCACAGACACTTGTATTGTGATAATGTGTTATGAGTTCCATTCATTTGCAATGGTAAAAATTTATCAGGCACAAGGATCTCTGGGAGTTTTTTTATGGGACTTCATGCAATGTCAGCAGTGGAGACCTCTAGATGTTATCGTTTTTGGTGCAATTATCATTCTTAACCCATAAAGACCAAACAGCCACCAGCAACACAAACCATCCACTGATCTAAACTGTTAAATACCTGTTGATCCACTAATCTTATCAAACATGTAAATAATTGGTGTAAAATGCAGTTTGTCATCTTTTCATGGTCATCAGATATGACCCATTTGGACGTTCAGAGGCTCTGTAGTGAACGTGGAAACACTGTCATCTACTACAACATTGATTCACCACTAAAACCCATGGAGTTGGATCAATGACAGTGAATGGAGACACGGAGTTTATGTTCAGTTAATGAGAGATTGGACTGAAAAAGTCACTTTTTGCTCATTTTTCTCTGTTTTGATAGAATCAACTTTGAATTTACTCCGAGTTTTTTATGAACATCTACATGATCAGTGAATTAAATATAGGAAAATAACACAATTTACACCAAAAAAATGCAAAATGCAGAGGATAATATTGTAAAAAAAATTGGTGATAGATCAGTTAAGAAAGGTAGAAATAGAGAAAAATTAATTTGGGAACTACCACAAAAGTAGCACTGGGTCTTTACGGGTTAATTCTGAAATGATGTGCATTAAAGCTGTAGGAACTGAAATCAGGGGGAAAAAAAACCTGAATTCCACAGCTCTCTCTGGTCATTCAGGCTGCTTTTCACAGAATCTGAACAGCGATTGGAAACTACAGCTGTCAATCATGTATCTCACCCTCCGAAATGCATGAAAACCCTTATATTGAGACAAACCCTCCATTTTAAAGGTGCATTTTCTACAGCCTGAAAACACATCCAAGGAGAGGAGATGCAGAACTCCCATATCCTCTTTAATTTAAATACAATATACTGTGAGTGAATTATTGAAATTTTGCCCAGTGATTATTAAAAAGCACCAAGCACTGCAGCTCTAATACTGATATCCTCTAACTAATGTCCTTATTTTCTCAATCCTCAGTCTTGAGATGTGTGACGAGCGTCTTAACTTCACCATGTGTCCTCTGTGTGACGGAGCCTGTGACTTCTGGCATCTCAGCACCGCGTGCGGCACAGCCAGAGCTTCACACCTCTTCGACAACCCCGCTACCGTCTTCTTTGCCATCTTCATGTCTCTGTGGGGTGAGATTATGTGTGTAGGAGCACATATGTGTCTATGCATGTGTGTGAACAAGGTGGGATACTCATCACTATTCTATGACCTGTTTCACTTCCAGTCCTGCTGGGAACAACAGCTCACATGAAAGGTTAATGAGGGCACAGAAAAAAAAATACATTTACACTGGAAAAAATCAAAATCTTACCAAGTGTATTTTTCTCATTTCTAGTCAAAATATCTCATCACACTTAAAA
>JAPQRP010000005.1:1609735-1621776 GCA_037367295.1 Apogon hyalosoma
CAACTGCACCAGTGCCCCCCCCACCCCACCCCCCACCCACACACACACACACACACACACACACACACCCACACACGCACACACACACACAAATGCTCCAGATGGTTTTGTGTGTCTGTACAGGGCAGTACCTAAACCGGAAAATGTTTCTGCAGTGAGGCACAGAATTATTTATGTAGATGAAGACACGACTGTGTGGTTTGTAGGGTCCAGCAAAGGTGATCTGCTGAGTTTATCTAGTCCCGGTTCCGCTTTATCCTGGTACTCCACTCTGAATCACCCCACAATAGGCGCTGGTGTACCTGGATGCAGGTCCGCTTAAACAGACAATATGTTACAAACTCTGAACCACTAAAGCCTCTCTCAATCTCACATAATGAGGTTATCTCCTGCTCTGTTACGTAACAATATGAAACCTTTTAAGGACCTTAATATCAGGATACTAAGCATTGATATAAAAATCTGATTTTGACATAAGCCTCATATTTCCGCTCATGCCAAAAGTCCACTTGGAGTTTATCCCTCACTTAGACTGACATTTTAGGCTGATTTTGTCAGAAGTAAAGAAAGTATAACATCTCATTGACCTGCATCCATTTTTGGAAGTTCAGAATGATGTCAGTATTTTAAGACTAGTTAATTATTTTGTTAACTTGAGACTATATATATATAGACTATATATATATATATATATATAATTTTCTCAAAAGCATCAGTTTTGCACACACAAAAGCTGTTTTGTAGTCTCAAGTTATATATATATATACATATATATATATATATATATATACATATCAATCATGTAGTTCACAAAGCATCTCCAAATGGATTCAATGCAAGTTGCACTGCTAAAGTGAGAGGGTCTGTGTTGTAAATTAGGGAATATTCATAAATTTCATGCAAAATATCAGACCTAAATAATTTGCATTAACAGTATTATTGCACACAGTTCAGCTGGTGTACTGAACACCTGCAGAAGGCTGGTGTTCACTACTCAAACTCACCTCTGACTCAATATCTCGCTGTATTTTCAAGTGTGTGAGGCTTGAATGATACTGAATTCGTGTTTAATCATATCAAGCAGGAAATCTTCAGTCAGCTATTGGAGTGATCATGTCGATGTGTGTGTTATGTCTCAGTTTATGTCCCTAAATAGAAAAAGGACTAATGACTTCTTCATTGCACATCCATGTATCCTTATTGTCCTGTAATCTCAGAGTGTAACAGTTGTGGTGCTACCAGATCGGTTCAGGAAACCAGATGGGTTCCACGCGTGTGCAAGGCTATCATGTGTTTTCCTTTTTATGACAGTTAATAAATATTTAAGATGGATGATTTGAGAAAGCACTGTCACTACCAGATTGCTTCAGGAAAAAAAATAATCAATATAATCATAGTAATTATACTGCTCAGACTTTATTTATACTACTCTATGAAAAGTATTTAGTATTACTCACTCATAATTATTGGCAAGAATGAGAAGTGTTTGATCAGTCCTGTTCACAATAAAATATTAGAAACATGCAATAAGTCTGGTTTTATTCTGCTCCAATTACTGTGCAATATGTTGGTAATTTTAGATTGCATTTATTTTTAAGATGTATTTTTGTGTATTTTATTTTATTTGTACAATGACAGGTAAGATGCAATGACATTTTGTTGGCAGTGTACAGTACATAAACAGATGTATGTTCTGAATGCCAATAATAAAGCATTACTATTCTAGGAGAACATCTAAAATAACTTTTACATGGTTTTATAATTTCTTGATCTATTGTTTCCAGTTCTTGATATATAATTTCTTAATAAAAGACATTATTTTTACGCTCAGAACACTTTTTAAAGATCTTATGTGCCATAAATTGAAACGTTGGAATGCAAGTTGTGACACAGTTTCGCACATGCTGGTGACCTTGCTGGAACCGGTCTGGTACTTCCTGAACTGATCTGGGACCGACAGGTTGCACAACACAGTATTAATGACTGTTAGCTCCAGACTGATCTGCTGTTAATGAAGTTACTGCTGCTGCGCCATGCGGAAATGCAAACAGCCTCTTTTGACACAAATCTACAACATCTATATTCATATTTCTATTCAGTCATACAAAACATGACTTTCAGACAATAATCAAACAGGTTCAGACCTGCCTGAGTTACATTTATATCTGGAGCCTATTTTAACAGACATTTTACCTGTTTTAAACATGTAAAATACAATAGAACCCTGAGCATTAGTCTGTAATTGTGGAGTGTTCTGTATGTGAGTCTCTGCTCATTAAAGACATATAATTTGCAGAGTTTCACAATTTCTGCAGTTTTCATTATGGCCCAATCTATGGCTGAAATGTGGAAAAACACCTGAAGCATTAAAGACGTGCATTCAGGTGCAAAACTTTATGGGCATGTTTTTGCACCAGGATATAATTAGAGGAAAATCATTAGTGAATCCTGTGGATCTTTAAAATGGAACAGATTGCAGGTCCAAAGTCTGTTCAGTTTCTCTATCCATTGTTTGTGGATTCAACATTACAACAAATAAGAGGTAACTGTGGTGCCTCAAGGATTCATTGCAAAAATAAACAACTTCAGTGGCTTTATTATTACACATATTCCAGGAGTTACCCTGTGTACGAATAGTGCTATACAAACAAACTTGCCTTGCTTTGCCTTCATCATATGTTATAAGTCATAATAACAGGTTTATTATCTCATTACCTCAAGGTAAGAGGATAAATTAACCTGCTATAATAAAATCATGAGCTCATAAAACAGCATTACAAAAAAAAACCAAAACACATCCATTGTTGGTAATTAACAAAAATCATCTGCCTCACAAAATCAAACCCACATGATGAACATTTTCTTGAGTGATAAAACAACCACAAAAAGTTTTAGCAGACAATTTGAACTTCTGGAGCACAAGTCATGATTCATTCATTTAAGATGAGATTTGATCTGCTGTTTTGTTCTCTCAGGCACTGTCTGTCATCTGACTGTTGTCTTAGAATGAGTCTTTCACTGTCTGAGGCCAGCTGACACTTATCACCAAAAATAGTAATATCACTTCCCATACTATATAAACAACAGAGATCAAAACTGATGTTGACCTATTTCGACTGATAACTGATAAAACAGAGACTAAATTAACTCTGCAGTGACAGACATTTTAAATTCAGAGTGAATGCGCCACACTTAGAAGGACACGTAACCCAAGTCCGATAGTCCACATTAGCCTAAGTTGTACCAGTAGCTTGTGATAACTAATCTTAGCTAACGTTAACAAACTCAGATAGTTGTGCATGACTGGTATTATAGTATCACTACCAACTTAAACTTCAACTTAAAGCTTCCTGACTTGTGCCAGTGCTGGTTTTGCTTTCCTGCATTTATTATGATCATGTAATCACCACTTTCAATTCAATTCAGTTTTATTTGTAGAGCCCCATATCACAACAAGGTTGCCTCACAGGGCTTTACAGAATTGACTTTAGGCACAGTTTTATCAATGTTATGTTTTCTCACAAAAATCTAATTTGGATTAATATGGACATGATTATGAATGCCATCAACCGTAACATATGCACATATAATTTGGTTTTTCATGCTATTCTCTTCTATAAACACTAGTACTAACTAAATCACTTTAAATAAAAACACTGTTTTTATGTTACACTTTGGTTGAAATTCATCAGTACTTCTAGGTGTTTCAGGATCCAGAAATGACTAAATATGTTACTGTCACACCCAGGAAGGATATGTGATGTACAGGGGGTCAAACAGAAGCTACTGTTATCATGCACGTGCCTTTGACCTCTCTGCTTCCTGCACAGAAGAGTCGAATACTGACCTAAACATATATCAATTAATACTTTAGAAGACACAATATATCTTACTGCCATTTTCCACAATAATGGATGTCAGGTCTCTTGATGTAACTATTCACATTAGCTTTTTAGTGTCAGACTGCGGGAAGCATCACATCCTGGAAATTTTATTATGTCCTGTCAACCCTTGCATTTTTTTTTTTGGTTTTTTGTGCTCACCATCTCTCAATTTGATATTTTACCAGGCAGAATAATGTAAGATATATAAGGGATATATAAGGGATTGCTTAATTTAAAAAAGAAAATACACAAATAAGAAATATTTAGAATGGCATAAAAGATGGTTTGTTATAGAAGAAAAAAGTGCTATTATCCCAGCGTGAGGACTGGTCATCTTTCAGTCCCACTCAGGCAGTTTCACATGAAAACATCTCACAATGGGCTGAGTTCCATCAGCAGTTCATGCCAGGACACATTGTTGCTCCAGAGGGAAGAATAATGGCAATATTAAGATCAACATACGATAATAAAAGAAGCTGCATTTTGTTTTAAACTACTTTGTTTACAATACAGTCTTTGTCTTTTGTTTTGTTGCCAAGTTCTCTCCTCCGAGCAAACACTGCTCATCGTTGCACTAGAAACTATGAAAACATCAGCAGATGATGATGACTAATGTATAAAAATGAGGTATGTGTACATCTATAGATCAATAAGTTCAACTGATGCCAAAATAACAAAATAACAGATTTTTCAGGCGATCATTATGTTAATGTATCAGGCTTTCTCTACATCTCTGCTGGTTGAAGTGTATTTTGGAAGCAGGCAAGCATATGTGCAGGCTCAAGGCCATGTCTAAACTGTGTACCACACATTTATTGCCTGTTCATAAACTGTCTGAGCATGTATAATCCTGCACACTGAATTTGAACTTAAATAATCAATTACCATGTGCATATATCAGATGGATCTTGCATGGAAACAAACTGGAAAGACCTGTATAACACAGGGTGCCACAAATCTTAATTTTTGTGGGAAATTACAATTTCTTTTACTGTAGTCTGACACTTAAATAACTAATCATTTAAGTTTATGCATCAGCTTCATATGCCGTCTCATGAGATCGACTGCTCAAACTTCTGCATGCATCATGTTTCTAAAACAATAGACATGGAACTTTTCCCACCATCAAATCTCAATTTTGTCATTTGTCCACACAGATCAGTGTAGATCGAAGCAGACCGCGCCCCTGCACATGGAGTGAGTCGCTGGTAACAAAAATGAAAAATTAACAAACGAACAAGAGAAAATCACCGAAAACAAAGACTTGGTGCCAAAAAGAAAAGCAACATCAGTTATCTGGAATTATTTTGGCTACAAGAAGGATGAAACTGAAACATGTGTTGTGTGTCGACAGTGCCTTCCACCTGTCGCCACAACATGAGGTAACACAACTAATTTGTTTGACCATTTACGTCGGCACCACACAACTATTATATCCTCCTGAGAATTGTTTCATATTGCAATATAAGTTGCAGGGTTAAAAAAATGGCAATGTCAGTTTTTTCCAGTATTGTGCAGCCCTAGTCTATATTCACTTTGATAGGCTCAGTGTTGTGATCACTGTTAATCATCAGCACAAAGCTAGCAATCAATGATCAGTCGACCCTTAGCTGTGACATTAAACAAATCACAGATCAGTCTTTCCCCACGTCTTCAAAGCTCTAATCACATTACTTAAAGCAGCGTATGACGTTCACCGCCAATTTTTCATCAAATCTGTAAAACCTGAGTGATAGCCTAAGTATCACGAATCCGTTTGTCTTTCCGTGATGACGCACCTGAATCACTTTCCTCACAACTTTGGAGATGACTCCATCACAAGTAGGGGTGGGTGGTATGGGCAAAAAAAATATCTCGATTATTTTTTTTAAAAATTTCCCAATAATGATAATCAGACAATATCCTTTAAAACATGAATTTCTTTCTTCTTCTTCTTCTTTTTTTTTTTTTTACAAAAAATGCTATAAAACACTACTTGCTTACTAGGACATCTATGGATAGACGCAGCGTTTCAGAACAACAGCTCTTGTTTGTTTTTAAAGTGTTTCATACATCTTCTGCAAAACATGGGGGGGTATGTGGGTGTGCGGTCCATAACTAGCGTAACTAACGCTGAGGTGAAGTGAAAGTGAAACCTACATGCTTTCAACGTCAGACTCCCGGCTTCTGTTCCTTTATTAAACAGTGGATTTTACACGAAATTTTCACAACTTCTAACCTGTATCCACTGGACCCCCTCCACATGAATTTGTCACGTTTAGCCCCCCCCCCCTTTTATGGCACCCCAGCTTGCATATAACGTTATTTTGACAGACATCAGTCAAAACCGATCCATTTCCAGGCTAGTGATATGGGCTCACGTCTCGCTGTGAAATCATCCACTGAGACTCCTGCAGATTTCCTCCGTGTGAGACCATGCTGTGTTTTGGTGCCGCCAAGTCAGCACGAGACTGAATCCTGTCCTCTGATTGGGTTCTGAGGCACGGCCAATGAGGACATTCATGCACCTCTTCTGTTTGTTTTCTTTTTGAGACTGTAAGAATACTCGATAATGTCAAATTGCTCATCATTAAATCTACATATTCGATACTATCATAGGCGATACATATCACCCGCCTCTAATCACAAGCCGTCTTTTTGTGTACATACCAAACCGAAACCGAAACCAAACCGTCACTCAGGCCTTTTCAGAATTCCACGCAGCCACAGTATGGCCGTAGCAGCAACAAACACGGAAACAGCTTCATTGCCGCTTGCTGCTACGGCTGCGTGGAATTCTGAAAAGGCCCAAGTGACGGTTTCGGTTTGGTATGTAAACAAACAGACAGCTAGTGATGGAGTCTACTTCAAAGTTGTTCACTGTGAGAAAAGTGTTTCAGGCGTGTAATCACAGAAAGGCTTAGACTAACAGATTTGATGAAAAATTGGTGCCGATCGTCATATGTTGCTTTAACTTTTGGAAACATGGACACATCACACTAGCATTTTTTACCAAATCAATCCAAGCCTTGAAGATGATTAATTACAATTTGTGCTGATTATACAGAATGCACATCTACTGCATTTTCATGTTTTTTGCATTTTTGATTGTCTAAACTTTAGATTAGCCTCATGTTAGGGTTAGAGTTTAACTAAATAAGCATATTTATTTCACTAAAGCCCACACAGAGGTGGGCTTGGTTTGGGATTTGTGTGGGCACATGCATGGGCTGCTTTTGTGTGGATATGTGGTTGGGACACTAAGCAGCAGGTTTCACCCTCAGGCCATCTTAGCATCTGTCAGCTCAAATATCAAAGGTGTCCACTAACCTGACACATCAGTCCACACAGATGTCACCTATAGGCATTTTATTCTATAAAGAGAAAAGGACGCTCCCGTGTATTTGAGCTGCAATTACACAACAGGTAGTTCCAACAAAACTATCTGATTAGGCAAAAATACACAGGAACCATCACCTCCATTTCAGTAAAGAATGAAAACCTGGCTGTTATCGAAGACAGAATCTCATACTGTAAACATTTGCACGCCTGCTCCTATTTTAAAGTTTGGTTATCAAATGTACCTACTACATCAACTCACTACTTAAACTGAGAGGCAGAGTAAATATTGCCTTTATAACTTTTACAGCAAAGCACCAGCACAACAGTAATTTAACACACAGTTGGTATTAGTGGTTGAACTGTGACGCAGGGAAAGTTAAATCTGTGCCACAAGTAATTCCAATCCAATGACAAGTTTTTTTTGACATTCACTGGTTGAAGACGCACTACAGTCACTCAGAGGGTATGTAGTTTTTGCTGAGAAGACTTTTGCTAATAGAAAAGATCTCAATTTAACAGGTATCTTTCAAGTTGCGTAAATGTAAAAAAGTAATAAAACACACAAGATGACTACTACTACTACTACTACTACTAATAATAATAATAATAATAATAATAATAATAATAATAATAATAATAATAATAACAATAATAATAATAATAATAAATACAGTTGTACATGTGTGTGCCTTTGCTGACACTCAAGGTCACAGTGCAGATAAAAGAAGCAATATAAAGAAATAAACATAAAATTTAAGGAGATACGAACATTAACCTACTAAAACAACTACTGCTAATACATCTACAGCTGTAATAAATCAAATGGTGGCTGAAGTCTCTACAATACTGCATTAGTTTTACTATTCTCATATTATGCATGTTGGATCATTTGTCAAATTTAGCTAAAATATAGCTAAAAATTAATGTGCATTCCAATCTATTGTTCCACTACTAAAACTAACTTTAAATTCCATTGTTTTCATTGCCATATTTTGTGATACTGGGGTTATGCTTTTTTTTTTTTTTTTTTTTTAAATTAAGGTTGACAACTCATGGATGGAAACCATATCTTCCCGGGACACTTGAATAGACTTGGGGTTATTAGGAACACATCTTCTTTTTCTTTTATGACCACATGAATGTTGTAAAAAAAAAAAAAAGGCCATTCAGAGATGATCACTTAAAGTAAGTAATCCGGTGCTAAACTGTTTTGCAGACTGTCTCCGTGTGAAGCGTTTTAAGCCAAATTCTTCAGTTTTTCCTTTTCTCGTCCTCTCACGGAAGAGATGCAGCTCCACTTAAACAGAACAGCTGCCTCCACTGTTGTCTTGAAATCTATCTCCTTTCATTTTATGAGTATTACGTCAGTACATTGGGCTCTGAATCCTGCCAAAACACAGGTGACAAACAAGCAGTACTTTGCCTGATTGCATCTGGTGCAGACACAGGCCAGTAGCTGCTGCTTTCAATACAAAGCCTCTGTAGACACCGTGTCACAGTGACGTTGTATTAGATTTAACAGAAATGTACATAATTTTACAAACATAAGCTGGAAGTCTGACAGAAAGAATATGTATGAATTTGACTAACCAAATAGCTTACTACTAGTAGTTTCAAGCACACTTGGCAGCCAATAGAGTTTGATCAAATGTGTTAGTAGACTGATGTAATAACAATTTAGAACAGGAAAAGGCCAATTGCTGATTAATTACTATTTCCCCCTAAATTGTTGACACTGAAAATCCATATCTGAAATTAAATGTTTTATTAGGAACTGGACAACAGTTGAACTGAAAACCTAAATCCAAATAAATAAATATATATCACTGAACAGCAAACTCAATCTAATTAAGCAGTGAATGTGGGACTGGACATTACACTCACAAAAATCTATGTGGGAGCCATTCTTTGAGCTTTTATTTTCCCTCAAAGTCTGTAATTCCAGTGGAGAAGCCCAGTATTAGCCACTCTCAGAGCCAAGTTCTTCCAATACTGATAGTTTGTAAATCTTATTGGCGCCAATAGGACAAGTGGACAAATGATCTTTTGTACTGACACAGTAATTACAGGCATTATCTGTGACTGGATTAGAGTTACACATAACAACATTAAAGCTGCAGGACCAGAAATCAGCAGGAAAAAAGAACATGAAAATACATTACTTCTTGATGCAGCTATCGCCTCTTAGTCCAAATAAAAAGGCAAACTATAAATATACTGTAGATGGCCACTGTGGAAAAACGAAGCCCTGTTCCAAAGCTTGTGTATTGAACAGTAGAGTCATATCTGACAGAATCTGAAGAGTTGCATATTTAACCCCTACCAGTCTGAAACACATGAGTAGACAAAACCTCAAATCACTGGGTAGATTTTTTTACAGCCCCCATAACAGATGCATGGAGTAGATGCAGAGTGATGTCATAAAGCGCCACCTTAAATACATTTAAGACATAGAAAATTAAAATTAACTTACAGTTGCAATCAAAAGTTTTCAGTGTCACAAATTTCATTTTTGCAAACTTTGCTCCCTCGGTGTATTGTTTTGTTTTTTTTTTTTGTTTCTGAGGTAAGTGAAGAACAATTATATGTATTCTATAAGTTTCAAAAACCTAAGTTGGCAAATAAAGCTCTTTTATGTCTATCTGTGACACTGCCAAAACGCATCACCATGTACAGTACTAACTATCCAAACTTGCATGTGTGCAAAGGCCAAAAAGTTAGCATTTCATCAAACCCAAAAAGACAGTCTGTAGAGAATCCCTTTTGGATGCACATACATATCAAACAGTGACTGGTCAGTGACTTACAACCTCTAAATGTGCTGTCAGCATACTGATAGACACACAATATGCTTAATATTTGGTCAAGCAGAGGTATTTAAGATAGTAACATAACATTTCTTTGTGGGTCATGTATGCCTTTACAATTTTAATACTAAGTTCAAATACAATCCAAGTGCATCAGATTACACAGGCTGGTTATAATGTAGTACTTTAACAATGAATACTTCAATGGATGCATGCACTGCAAAAACAAAACAAATTAAATGAACAGGTTTGTACTGTGATTTGTCCCTTTGCCCTGTATCAGTGATCGGCTGTATTGGAATCTCTCTAGCCTGTTATCAGAAGCCAGTGAGTTTCCCCTTTGATACAGAAACACAGAGAGAATGAGAGGCATGATAGCAGGGAAAGTCAAAGATGGAGGGGGTAAGGTATAGAGAGGAATAAATTAAAGACATAAAGATCTAGACGGTGAGTGTGAGGGAGATAATGAAAATCGTTGTGACAGAGAGGCAGATTACCAGGTCAAAACGGACAGAAAGAGGAGGGATGACCTGTCATATGACCGGGCTGCCGGGAAGTACAAGCCTCACCTTGAAGCCACATGATCTTTATCTGCCCTGTCTGTCTCTCAGGGAATTGTGGGAAAAATAATAAAACACACAAAAAGAAACTTTAGTTTTTTGGGACTGCTCTCAGCCCTGAGTATAGTAGTAGCAGTTTAGTCAAGATTTAGGTTTATACTTAGATCAAAGTGAGTGTTAAGGTTACAGGTTAAAGGTATGAATTTCCATAATGAATGCCCTGACATTTATAAGCATCTGCTCTGAACTCTTCTGCACTGGGCTGTTTCTGTTCCATAACCCTTACAGTGTGTTTTGCTTTAACTAGCCATAAGAATGTGCAATGTATAAACACTCTGCTAAATGTGTAAACCATCTTGGAGCAGGCGAGGCTGTGAAACTGCAGCTATATAGAATGAGTTGAACAGCTTGATCCTGGCTAAAAGAAAAAATGGAAAAATTCCAGACTTTCTCCTTAAACACATCCCTCTGGTATGAGGTATCACAGACCTGAATTGAGGCACGCCCAGCACGGCCTGCATCCCCATTAGGTGCTTGACCCCATAGTCTTACAAACACCACATTGACACAAATCTATT
The DNA here is from genome assembly GCA_037367295.1 of Apogon hyalosoma. Taxonomy (NCBI): domain Eukaryota; kingdom Metazoa; phylum Chordata; class Actinopteri; order Kurtiformes; family Apogonidae; genus Apogon; species Apogon hyalosoma. Next base: position 1,620,886 of record JAPQRP010000005.1, read on the forward strand.
GGATAAGTACTTGAGCTCCACTTGACTTTAATTGCAAACCCTTCAACATCTCGCAAAGTACGAAGGAACCAACAAGAAACATTTGTTAAGTGTCTGGAATTACAGACAGACAAGGGGAAATGCAAAAATTACTGCCCCAGTTAAAACTGGTCAGCTCTTCCTAAAAGGTATATGAAGTAGCATGCAAAAAACCTCAAAAGGAACACGTCTGGATTTTTTAAGTTTAGTGCAGAAGACAGAGCAAATGAATAATATCATGAAATCACGTTGAATTTATCCATTTATGAGAATTGTTTATTCGTCCATATGATCCCAGCTGTCTTGGAAAATACTGATATAACAAATATTTATGCATATTTCTGGAATAATAGTATCCAAAATTCAATTATTTTACAAATAAGCAGAAAAATATGGAGTGCCAACTGAAGAATGAACAAGTTTCCAGCATAGAAAGACATCAAAGTCACTCTAAAATAAATGAAACATCGGGGGGTTAACCCCTAGAAATCTCGCTGCAAAAATCCAAATTTTACCAAGTGTATTTTTCTCATTTCTAGTCAAAATATTTCATCACATTTAAAATAAGACATAATCACCTAAAGAGGAACTTTTCAGTGAGATATAAGAACTGATTTTTGACAGTAGATCTGGAAAATCTTATTTCAAGAACTCTTACCAAGATAATTTTCACTTGTTCCATTGGCAAATTTTTTGTTTTGCTTAATTCACAATTTTTTATTTATCTATTTATTATTATTTTTATTATTATTATTATTATTATTTTGCTTAATTCAAGCAAAAAAAAAAAAATCGGTCAATGGAACAAGTGAAAATTATCTTGGTAAGAGTTCTTTAAATAAGATTTTAAAGATATATTGGTTAAAAATAAGT
>JAPQRP010000005.1:1630202-1655875 GCA_037367295.1 Apogon hyalosoma
TTCTGTCTTTTTGCCCAGTTTGCTCAGTTCTTGTTGTGGTTGTTGTTGCTATTGTGGTTATCACCATGGTTGTTATTATTCATAATATTGTTGACATTTTCTTGTGAGGGTTTTCGGCACCTTCTTCTTCCTTGTTAAAGAATGTGAAGTCGGTACTGTTCTTAGCTCTATCAGTTCAGGTTAGCTAGTCAAGCCCAGACAATGGGTTAAAAATGACATCTGACAAAACTGACTGGGGTAAATAGGTTTAAAGCTCTACCTCGGTCACTCATTCTCTGTACATCACTTGGGTCGTCATCCAACAACATATTGTGATCTTCTTTTTTTGTTGCAACTTGTGTTTACGGCACATGGAAATACAGAAATTCAGCACAGGAAACAGCTGACAGCAACATAAATCACATGAATCATGAACTGTAAGCTGGCACGGTCGCCTCACATAAAGAAGATCCTGTGTGTGATCCTAGTGTTGACCAGCAGGAGCCTTTCTGTGTAGAGTTTGTGTGTTCTTCCTGTATCTGTGTGGCTTCTCTCCAGGTATTCCAGCTTCCTCCCACTTTCCAAAGACAGGCACTTTAATAGGTTAATTCAGTATAAATCACCATGAATGTGAGAGTACATGACTGTTCGACTGTATGTCAGCCCTGTAATGAACTGGCAACACATTCAAGGTGTACCCCGCCCTCACCTGCTGCTAGTCGGGCGAGGCTCTGACACCCCCATTACCCCCACACGTACCAAGCGGTTCAGAAAATGAATAAATAAATGAATGAATGAAGTACACTCTATAATTTGTTGATACAAGACTCAACAAGCTAACACTAAGAGGGAACTGACACCAGCAACTGATATAAGCAGTTTCTAACAAATTGTTATAATTATTATAAATGTTTGCCAACAGGTGTCAGGTAGTTATTTCCACGATAATAAGGCTGGCAGTCATGTGACTATACAGGCACAGCAATGGACTGCACTGTGTACTGTTAGTGGAGGCGGGGCTGGTTCTAGGCTGGGACACGGGGGGTGGCATGCCCTCCTAAATGCTCCGACTATCCCACCAAACCAACTTGCTTCATCCCAAAATTGAAATATCTGAAACTTTTTTTTTTGTTTTTGTCTTTGTCAATCTGGCCAATTTGAAACATGCCATATCGAAATAATAAAAGTGTTTTTATATCTGAGTGGTTGGTGTGTGGCCATATAAAAAGTGATACATAGTAGAGATCAGAACTAGGCTACCTCTCACAATTATTTCACTCTGGGGATAGCTGGGTTTCAATTAATGTTCAGAACTGATGATGCATTTGATGAAGTGATGCTTCTGTATTTTTCTGGCTAATATTTCTTGGTAATTGGGTTCTTATGTTGTTAATAACCCCAGGAAGAGTAGCTGCTGTGGTGTGCAGCAGCTAATGGGGATCAAAAATAATAAATAAATAAATTGTGATTATTTTATTTTCTGTCAAATAGAATCACTTTTGAGATGTAACATTTAACTAAACTGGCTGCGTGTGCCTGTTGCCATCGGCACGCTGTTGGCTACCTTCTGTTACATACAGCACGGAACCAGTGTGCTCCAGCAAGTTGACCGATGCTTACTAATGACGTAGCAGCAGAGACGATTTCTAACTTTAGCGCCACTCATATAAATACTAAACTGCTTTGCTAGCTCAGTCTGAGCTACCAAATTAAGACATCTATTGAAAAAAATAAGCTTTCCTTGGGAGATTTTCTTACCACGTCTGCAAACTTCAGATATTTCTAAGCTAGTAGTCTACGGACCTGTATTAACGGAGCTGTCTAGCATTAATTTAGCAGCAGCATAGTGTTATAGGCCTATTAATTATATAAAGTTAATTTAATAAAATTAATGATGAGAAAGTGGGCTGTCATGAGCGTATACTGCCCCCCACCCCCCCAATCAAAGCAGTCTAGAACTGGGCCTGAGTGGAAGTAACATGTAGTACACAGTCTTGTATGCAGTTGTTCTGTGATGCCACACGCAACCATGGTAAATGGTAAATAAAGTTACATTTCTAAACTGCTTCTGTATCTTGATGGTACTCACAGCACTTTACATTCACCCATTCACACACACGGACACTTGCTCAAGAACACTTTGATATGGACAGGGGTCAGGGATCAAACCGCTAACCTTTTGGTTTCTTCAGAGCCTCAACAGCATTTAACTTATAACTGGAACCAAAAGCAAGAAGAGATAAATATGCTTTAAATATACTGACATTTTTAAAGTCTATAATGCAGCTGCACTTTCTTTTAGTCATATTAATAATCTATTATTATTCCATTGTTCAAGCACTGAAAGGCATTGTAAAACCAAACTTGCCTTTCTATTTCAGTCCTATCCATTACCCATAAATAGTGTTACCGGATATTCAGAACTTCAGAATTATTGTAGCCGACTCCAGGGCAAACTGTCATGCATTCAGCAGAAATGTGATTGGATAATTTATTACAGATGGGGTGGGGGTGGGGGGCATTTTTCTCAAGTAAAAAAGGCTTGGCTCGTAGGGAACTTTTTCACACAAACTCACAGAAGACAGTGTTTTTGTTGTCAGTAGTTGGGGATCATTCAAAAAGGCTGGTCTTTACAGTCAGACACTGAGGGTGTCAGTTTTAATTGTGGGTGTGCCGCAGGATGTCTTGGCTTAGAAAGTGTGTGTATCTACAGTAAAGTCTTTAGAGCACTGTAAAAACTATACATGTTCAGACTTGTGCAAAAGATTTATACACTACGTAATACGATGTGTGGGTCATTAAAGAAAGGAGGATTTTTTCCAATAATGATTTAAAGAGGGATGATGATGATGATGATGATGACAAATAGAGCAGAACGCTGCATTATTCATCCAGGTCTCTGGGGTGGAGCATTGGAGTGAGAGAAGATAGAAAATAGGTGAGAGCGAGAGAGGATGAAGAGGAAAGAGCAGGAGCGATGAGTAAAGAAAGTCAGACGTCAAATTCGAAATGGAAATGAAAAATGTTGAATAGAGAAGATGAAAAAGAATTTTCTGAATGTATTAAAATATATGGGGAATATTTTAAATCCATGTTCTCATTATGGGCAAAAGTACACTGCATAGAGTCAGTAAATACCCCCTACCCCACCCCCTGAGTGGGTTTTGTGTATTTTCTAAATGTATTTTATTGTATTGTATCTGTAATGATTTATCTAGTTGCAGAGTCAAAGGAATTTGGGTAGAGAGGCCATTAATTGTCATGTAAAGGTCAGGTGTTAGGTATGAGCAGCCTGGGGCCCTTAGGGGTCTTTTTTAAGATACATAGCTTTTAGTAAGTGAACACAAAGCTGCTGATGAGACAACATGTGGTTATTCCAGTGTTTTTGATGTGTTACAGTTGTGGTTATTATAAATGCACAGTTACTGCACCCCAACTGCCTATTACATATGTGTACGTATCATATGATAACCCCAGCCCTCTGCATTAATAATAATAATCACCATCATTAAATAAATCCTTCTTCATAGGTTTAGTAAGATTCATGCTCTTGTATTTACATGAAGTAGGATTTTTTAAAATTTTTTTAATTTATTTTTTATTTTCTTACTCTAGCTCTAAGAAAACAGTCATATACTGACAAAAAATGTAGTAGATGACAGTATGAAAACTCCACTCCAGTTCAAAGTCATCATTGGCTCTTTTGATGGGATGCAAGTGTATTTTCGTTCAGTACAAGTCAGTACAGGAAGAACTAAAGGATCTGTATGACAGTCGTACTATGGTAAAGTGCTATTTGACAGAGTTCATGATCAGATTAGTGTAATAATGGAAGGTCATGTTGAAACCTCACACAGAGAGTGTGGTCGGGGTAGGGCTGCCTGTAGCAGAAACACTAAAATAAAGTCTTGCATTTCATAACTTGCCAATAAAGTAAATTTCAATGACCTCCAAGGGCTTGTTTTTTACAGCTTCAAACCTAATATAGTTAGCCACTTGTTTTGACTCATACTTGTTTATAATACATTGCTGTAGGGTCCAATCAAGCGGTAACACGTGGACACATTTGGTGTTCAACAGTCTCTGTCATGTAAGCAGAGTAACTTATACGCATGTACTATACATATTTTAGTAGGTATTTATAAGCACTTTGACATTATGTATAACAAAATTTGGGGAGATAAAATTTTTAGGTGAAAAATGTCAAATTACTGCTCGGTAACACGTGGACTTGAAACGGATGTCAATTTTTTATGCTTTACTCAAACATTCAAAACATGCAGTTCTCGACAGAAATTGATATCAAGTAGGATGAAACCTTTCAGATATTATGTTCAACTATGCTGAAAATAAATTTTGGAGTAAAATATTGAAAAGTCTCTATTTTATTGATAAGAGAATATGTTAACACATGGACAGGCTGCCATAGTAACATGTGGACGACTCTTTACCATTGTATGCATCACCCAAAACTTATTTTTTTAAAACAAGCCAGATATGATCACTGTGATTTATTTACTGTATTTAATTTAATACTAACACAGTGTTATTAACAACTTGTAGTGGTCCTTACTGATATGGGTAAATTACAAATAAAGAGTAATTTCTTGGTAACAGTTCACAGATAGTCTTTTTAAATGTGACAGATTGAATGCATTCCAGTATTTTAGATATAATTGTTAGCGTCAAATTCGAGCTATATTTTTATGTCTGAGGCATGGCTAAGGTGTAAAAAGTACAATCGATAAAATTGGTTGGAACTTTTGTTCTACAAGTGGCATTTTAAAAAGGATAACAGTTCCATAAAATACAGATCTTTAGCTATAAAATGAGCCCACTTGATAAATGTTGAGTGCAAATTAACTTTTTCATGTTGATGTTCACTTTCGCTTGATCTGACCCATTTACATTTATTCATAAATCAGTGAGTTGTAATACATTAGAGGGGAGCTTTGGTGAATATGGAATGGATGAATGATGGAACCATGAAAACTAGCATTTCAGTATTGATATGGTCCCATCACTGGCAGACACTGACAGTCCTTTTAGCTGTATAACACTTTGAAGCATGTGTGTACAGTATAAGAGGCCCTCGCTGGTGACATTTTCAAAATAATAGACTATTGTGAAATCACTGGAATGGCTTTCCAGCCTCTGACGCAGATTTACATATAAGGACGGTCTGTTTGTCCTGTAATGACAAGTTTAATTGTAAGGAAGAGAACAGAGAAGGAATGTGCGATGACTGACAGGAAGCAAGTAATGCTTGTGGTTACGCAGACCTTCTTCAAGTAAAACCTGCCACAAATGTTTGCTCTTGTACTGTGTAAATAGCACTCAAAAACACTTCAGCTTTTGTTGAATATCAGACATTTTTTATGGTCAAACTGTTCATGTAGTGTCATTCTTTGATGTATGTTTTCAGGTTTCATTTCCAACTATATATAACTATATTAAAAGTACAGGAATCAAAACTAAAACAGCTTCTATACCTGCCAAATCTTAAATAAATGCTGGGGAAATCTGATCAAATACTGAATTGTAATATGGCTCCTCTACTTCAGGCATTAAATAATCCAAGAACCATAAGAGGAGACTGCATCATTCCCACAGGAAAAAAAACAACAACATGCATTTAGCCAGTCTGTTTTTCAGTAACAGCATCAGAGGAGTAAATACCTACCATTCCTTTACATTTCATGTGTAGTTGTGGCTCATAAACAGTCAAACATGTGAACACTGACTATTTCTGTACCTGCCTCCTGCTGCTTTACTGTCATAGTGTATTATTCTTCATTTATTTACTAAGAGAATTGTTATATATAGTTTGGATTGGCTCCAGATACATTTGATTGCATTTTAAATTGCTTTTTTCCTGTTTTTATTTTTATGTCTTTGATAATTTATGACATCCTTTCTTTTCTACATTGTCTGTTGTTTTTTTTTTTAGGCTGCCTTTTAACATCAGACCAGGACGACAGATGAGAATTATTGGTCTCATTTACAGTTTTTGTTGATTAATGAGTTCTGTCTCTGTTTAATAAAGCAGGTATGGAATGACATTGATAAAGACTTACAAATGAATCCAACTGCACATGTTTTTAAAAAGAGATTTAGGAGGCAACTGCTACTGGAATATCCTCAAATATGAACTAATGCTGTAATCCTTTTCTTTGCCTATATGTAACTTGTTTCATGACTCTTGGTGACTAGACCACTTGGACCTTGTTAGGAGTAAGGCTTCGATTAGTTTTAGGTTAGGGAAATTACGATTATTATTATTATTTAATTTTGTGTATGTGAGAGACTTTGGATCAATGTGCTTATCATGTAAACCTGTACTGTGTGAGAGTGTGGATGCTTGAAAAGGGGGGGGGTATTTCTGGATTTGTCTTACTGTAAAATGTGTTGCATTATTGTTACATGTGTTATTTATTTTTTTGTTCTCGGGCCCCTCTCAAAAAGCTCTTCAGCTTCCCAGGGTGTCCCATTTTACATAATGTAAATGCAAAATGTAATGCTTTTATATTTGGTTCTTTTAATAGATATGTGAATAAATGATATGATGTGATACGAAAGCAATAAATACAAATACAAAATATTCAAGTGTATAGCACAGAGCAAAGAATACACAGAAAAGGTGCTTTGACATGACTGATGGTCATTCCTCCTAGTGCTGACGTTCCCATGAGCAGACTTGGCCTTCAGTTCTTCAACATTGCCGCTCAGCTGCATCAGTCTGGATGTGTTGAGCAGCTGCTGTGATTTGGAACAGGGCGTTACTAAAGGAGCACTTGTGCTAAGTAAACCTTCCTTAAGTAAATAAAGGTTAATTTAATGTAATGTAGACACACACAAACTGTTTCGTATAATTTTAAAGCATGATTCTACTTTACGACTGGAAAAGCACCTGGCAAACATGGCCAATATCTACAACTGCGAGTGCATTTTGCTCAACAGACGTCTTCTCTTTTGTGGAATTCTTCTATCAGTTTTCCGGAATATTTCAGTAAATGCTCTTGTGGTTTAAATGCATCCAGTGAACTCTGTACACCGGTTTCCTACTGAAGGTGTTTCCCTGCCTTTCACCCAGATTGTGCTGGTGATTCATGGTTGTTTGATAATCGGATAAGGAAAACCTGAAGAACTGTTCATCTTTAAAACACAATCTCTCATTGATATGTTTTACAGTATTAACAACATATCCACCATGGATGTGATACTGTAACATTTTAACAGCTCCTTTTTATGGAGCATTCATTTATTTGTCTCAACAGACCAGCTGTAAACACACAATACATGTATTAGATTTCATATGAACAGGAACGTTTTCTAGTGTTTAACATGCGGCTAAAAGACAACCTGAACTACATCACTACAAATGTGACTGGAGTGAAACTCTCAAACCCAGAAATGGTTTTGCGGTGCCCCAGAAGGTTCATTTGAACATTACAGCAGGGATTTGACTGAACTGTAACGGGTACTTGAAATATACTGAATTTAGGCTAAGTTTAGACGGTAACGATGTGAACCGAAAACGCAAAAGTGGCGTTGCGTTCTCACTTTTAATTCTGCATTTAGACGTTAGGGAATATTTAGGGGTAAAATCTGGATGCAGACAGACACGCAAAAGTGTGTGAAATTTCCTATTTATCGATGTAGTATGCATGCCAGGGTCTCATCCACAGCTGTCTGGTTCGTCTCCACTGTATTGGTGTATCAGTAATTTGCTGAAGGTAGTTAATGTGCCGTCTCTGCTCTCTACTACTCTATAAAGATTTGTAACCATTGCTGAAACAGCTCTTGAATGTAAATCAGAGCGGCTAGGGCAATTTGAAGATCTGTCGCAGGGAGATAATCCGACATGTTGTTGTTTTCCTGTACCGGCGTGTGCCTGTGATGTAAACTCTACGTGATGAGAAAACGCAGTTTTGCATTTTCAACCCTTTAGACTATGATGCAAAAGCGGAGCATTTTTAAGATTTCCACTCTGGAAGGTAGTTTCACTTTTTTGCGTTTTCAACCCCCAAAAACGACGCTGCCGTCTAAAGGAAAGGCACATCTGATCAAATATCTTGTTGTTTTCACCCGATAGTTGTTGTGTAAACTGGGTCTTATGTTGCGTTTCCACTACATGGAACCAGCTAGGCTCAACTTGAATCGACTGGGGTACCAGATACTATTCCTGGAGACCGTTTCCATTACAGGATACTACTGACTTTAGAGTACCTGGATGTCATAGCGATGTGGCACAACTTCCGTGAGTTGCTGATGAACTTGCTTGTTGTGTGTTGCCCCATCAAGCTCACGCTGAATTTTTTCGCCGGCCACCAAGAACAGAAATGTCCGAACCTCCTCCACTGACCACGGTGTCATTTTGTGGGCTGCCATCATGTGAATTAACCTACCGATATATTTACTGTAAACTTCCAAATCTGGTTTTTAAAATGACGGGTCGCACATTGATGGCGTAATGACACAGAGACAACTCTCTGACCAATCAGTGGTCTGCAGTGTTTTATACGTCACGTTGTAGTATCCCTTCCCCTGTTTAGGAACCTCAGCGGAGAAGATACCAAAAAACTAGTACCGGGTACCAGATTCAAGGTTCTTTTACATAATGGAAATACAAAAAGGTTGAATTGAGTCGAGTCGAGCCGGTACCATGTAATGGAAATGAAGCATTAGTGTCAGTGGTGCCAAACTGCACACTACAGGGTTTAGCTGAAATGTGTGATTCCACTGGTCTACACCTTTTTATACATTATCTTCCTCATGTGCTAAATCGTACATACTAATTGGAAAACAAATTACAAAAGTGATTGTTAACTGATGTTTTCAATGTAAATGATGAAGTGTTAAATGTATATATAGGTTTATGCACATTTATACAATACATTTATAAATCTTCCAATAGATAGAGCCTGTAAAGTGAACGTCTTGTAATGTGCAGACAATGTTTTAAAGTAGATCTGGCATCTCTGAGACAAACATTCATTTTGAGTAAAACCCATTCTCTCATCAATTATCACAGTTTCACATTTTGCCTCAAGAATGTACCTCGGAAACAACAGCCAACCAGCACTAACTTCATTTTTCTTTATTAGTGACTCAAACTTAGTGAAATTTCGCTACGTTTATTCTGGAGGGTTTTCTGTAGACCAGTGTTTTCTGAGGAAACACTGTACAGAAAATCACAGTGTAAATACTCCAAAGAATGCAATATAATTGATTTAAACGCTCACTTAAAGGGAAAAAAAGCCGACATGCTCCAGCCTAACTTCAGCATCTTTCGATAACACCACCTGCTTTGATAACTCTGCATGTCCAGAAACAAAAGCTGATCTCTGTTTGCTCAGTCAGACATGTTGATTTAAGCAGCTGCCTGTGGAGAAACTTCAGAGAAAAGACTGGACCAGACTGCTTTATGTCAATGGCAATATCTATTTGCTTACTTTTCAAATGAATGCATATGAAGACAGAAAGGATGTATGTTTGCATGTGTTCAATGACGACCGGTGGTATATGTGTCTGTGCGTGTCCACCATGTCAACACAAAGATTTTGTGAATTCTTTTGCAGAGAAGTAGAGTGAAATAACAGTGGTCCTCATAACACGGCATGTGTTATGCATGACAGGTAAATATTACACACTGATGAACAGCAGTTTTTTTGGTGGGCAAGAAAATATGCATCATGATCAAAGTTTTACACTCAACCTTGCTGTGTTAAAAAGGGCATATTCACAATATATGGATTTTTCAGATAAATGAGATTGTTGAACTATTTGTAATACAACATAATCGCATATTATTCAAAGCAAAGCATTTTATTAATTTTATCGCATGCTCAGTCGTCATCTTTATAGAATAATAACGAGGTTTACGCTGTCGGGGGCCGACAGCAAGGGTACATCCCCGAAATCTCCCCAATCCTCTGCTATATATATATATATATATATATATATATCCATGATAATTGTTAGACAGTTCATATGAAGTCAATTTGTGCTACATCAACCTGACAGTGGCGGAGGAAAGGTCAGAGAACCAATTTTCCACACAAAACTCAATCTAGTGAATGAAAATGACACCATATGAACTCTGGATGGTGGCAAGAAAATGGACATTTGTAAGACGATCAATATGAACCAAATTTGATCTCAATCAGTCTATTATTGCTTGATTTATGTCAAAAAAATTATTTTCAACTAAAGTGCCCCCATTGGACTTATAATACTCATAGAGAAGCTGAAATCAATAGAGTTCTTCCACTAGGGGTCCCCTATGTTGGTTATCAAGGGAGAAGAAATCCAACCAAATTTGTCCTTGTTATCATGTTCACACCAAGACTGACTCCCAATTCACCCCTTGCCCCCCCCCCTTACCCCTACCCCTCTGTATTGCGTGTACACGTGAAGGGGTAGTGTTGTCCCAATTCTTGATTAGACACAGGGGAAGGGCTAAGGCAGAGGGCTGTATAGCCCTCAAAACGGAGATTTTCTAGGACCATAATCCAAATGGAGGGGTAGGAGAAATTGCCTATAATTCTGTTTGAATCATCGGCAAGATGGAGGTGAACACAGCCACAAAGTGCAGCAGTGTAATGAAAGACAGACACAAATGTACGGATTTTCTTCATAAACAACTTAATCATTTGATCAACCGTTTAATGCTGTTTCAATGTGTTATAGACCATATTTCTGCTATTTATAGTTGATAGCCACAAAAACATGCCCAAAGCCCATGCATCAGAGGTGGTTACAGCTGCTGACGGCATGGGGAATACTTTCGCAAACAAAGTTGTCACATCTGTTTATAGCAGCATCGATGACTGTCGATGACCTATCAGGTCGTGAAGGGTCGTCTCATTTCATAGGGGAATGTTTCAACCCCGTCCTCTTACAGCTCCGTTTCAAGGGGTAGTGTCAAGTGCAAGGGCCAAGGGGTAGGGCTAAGGGGGAGAGCTAAGAGGTGAATTGGGATTGGGCCCAAGGATATCTGGCAGCGGCGGATCCAGTGTTGCTTGGGGAAAAATCATTATATATAATGTTCAATTCATTACAGTGCATCAACATTGAGCAATAATGTAATTGTATACAGAACTGCGCAATCTGATCTCAGGCCACTTTTAATTTTGTTGTTTTGTAGGGTTGAAATGAGAAAACATTTATTTCTCATTTTTCAGATTTGATTAGAAAATACAGGAAATATGTGCACAACCATAAAAGACACAAAAAACTGAACAAAATGAGCTCTAAAGGCCAAAGTAATTATTTAGTGTGACCCCTATCCCTCTGATGAGAAGCAGCACAAACAGAAACATCTGACATGTTGAATGAAACCTGGTATAAAACATCAGAAAATTAATGTCATAAATTTCATGTTGTCTGAACAAAACCGTTTAAGACAAATTAAGGGAGGTGACACTAAATACTACCTTTTACTACCAACTTATAGAAGCTATTTTTCTCCCTAAAACCTTTGTTTTTACTGTTGTACATATTTCACATATATCCATTATTATTACTTTACTAATCCTGCAAGTCTAATGTTAGCCTAGGACTTTACACAGCACTGTATTTCATTAGTTTCATAAACTTTCCATAAACCTTCTCAGAATATCCTAGTGCTAGACAACGAATCTTATGTATAACATGTCTTTTTTTCCTTTTATGAGCACCAGAAAATTGCCCTACTTTCACTGTTTTGTACAGTAACAAGGCTATATCTGTATTAAATATGACAACATTCAATTTTGGATTCATTTATTTTAAAGACAAGAACGTATCTGTATTAATGCCTTGAAATCCAGCTGTGCAAAGTATTTTTTTCATTAAAACCCTTTACCCCCTATCTGGAAACTAGGTGTATTATTACAAAAATTATTATGATCCACAGATGTATTAGCCTTTAATAATTGCTAGTTATGACTGTTAGCATAAGATTTTGAAACTAAGTCAAGCAAGGGTTCACTGTCAACACCAGGCGTGAAAAAGGGGCTCCGTGTTATCAATCTATTACCAGGGACATATCCGTGACGCTGAGATCAAAACAAACTCCGGTCAGAAATATTGCTATGTGGACACATTTTATGAGTTTACCGAAGCAAGAAAAAGAGCTGGGTTTAAATTGAGATCAGGTTCAGAAAAGGGGATTGGTTTTGATTTTCACACTTATTACTGATCAATAAACTAAGCTGAAATCACAAAGAGAGGAAAGAGGTCATGATAGTTCATGATAATGCAAGATATTCAATTTTGTAATGGATGCAACAAATGGAAAGTACCTCTTCTGATTTACTTTACTTGTTGAAAATAGTCTTTCTGTTGTGCAATATGTAGATTGCCTGGTTTTACTGTATGCACCTACATTTATGCTTTATTCACATCCAAGAAGACAATATTCCTTTGTGTCTTGCCCAACCTGATTCTAGTATTTGTGTAGGTGTTTTTCTTCTAATGCTTCTCAGAACATCTCATGCTTTCTAAGATGTTCACGAAACTGAGTGTCAGTCAGCATCTGCAGCCAATTAAAGTGGATAAATCAGAGAACTATGTGATGGATATACTGTATCTGTGTCCATTGGGTTACAGTGGAATTTGGATGTGGTGGGTGGGACAGAACTACAGGAAGAAGGGTGTTATTTGTTCACTGCAGAAAAGTGCAGCGTAGTACAAAGTAGAGGACCATTAAACTTTGTGATTGATACAAAACTGGAAATTTATTGTTCTCTTTGTACAAAAACAAGGAGAAGAAAAACATTAAATGACTGTTTTATTAGTATTATTTTTGAGCAGTAACTAACTAAACATATACCTGAAGTGGTCAGTCTTGTGTGAGATTTTAGTGGTCCTTCCTCTTCAGGGAAACAGTTTCAACTCAGGGATGTTGTTTGGTTTATTCACATCCTGCTTCAGGTTCTTCCAAAGTACACTGTTGGTCATAAAGCTGGAAAAATGTTGTTTACAGACACATTATTCTTTTTATTCCTATTTACACTCATCAGTAATCACCTTTGACCATGTACAATGATTACACACAGAGTCCCAGTTACATTTGTCACAATCATTTCATGGGAAAAGGTACAAATATTTTATTTGATCTTTATGGGCAAACGTGTATTTCTGCAGGACTAACCTCAGGATAATGACATAAGTTTTCCACCATAGTCATTTAAGAATTTCTTGGAATATTTTTTTTATTTTGGGAACATTATTTTTCTGCATGATCTTGATGTTGTTGCCACCATGTTGTCCAGATGTGACAAGGTACTGCTGTAGCAATGTAGTGCTCAGGTAGTGTTAAATCAATATTTCCTTTCAAACAAATTCTTCTGTCATTCTGGCTCATTCATATCACATTTAGCAAACCGTAGGTAAGCAGTAGTGTTCTTTGTGGAGAATAACCTATGCCTATGTTCAACATTATTGATTACATTTATGTTGATGATGGACCCATTAACAGAGACATTTACTGTTGCAAGCATTCAGTCTCTTAAGAAGTTATTTTGTAACCCTTCAAAGTACTTGTAATTCTTAATTGTTCAAGCCATTAAATGCTTCTAAATAGATTACACTTTGATAGCAAAGCCTAAGATGATGATGATTACGATTATTATCTTTATTATTATTATTATTATTATTATTATTATTATTATTATTATTATTATTATTATTATTATCTAAATAAGGCCAAATGATTGTCATCACATTGACTGAAATATTTAACTCAGCTGTGCCCCTCAACTGTATGGCAAACTTTACAAATGCTTTTGTTAAACTGACATTTAAGATCAGATTTTTTTTCCCCATACATAAATGAATAAGTTTAATCTTTTTTTTTGTCTCATTAGATTATTTGTTTTCACATATTATAGTTTTAGAACTTGCATGAAAATCTGGTTATGTTTTACGTCATAGTAACGCAGAAAAAGAGTCATTTATAAAGAGATGACAAACTACAAGCACAAATGTTCCTCCATACACCTTTGCCACTTGTAACCAAACGTACAATTTGTCAGGTTGTTTCTTTACAATTCTTCTTAGTGTGCTCAGTGTTGTGTCTCAAGCTGACAAACTATACTCGAAGACAATTATTTGGGGTCACACAATCAGCATCCCATGATGCAACAGGGTTTCAGAATGAGGCCTGTATTTTGAATTATACCCTCACAAAGACTCAATGTATTTGAAACGCAGTGACAATGGTGTCCCTGTTTTTAAAAAAAGTATCAAAAGACTTTGTTTGTTGTTTCTGTGCTCTTTTGTTTTTCATGCATTCCATCCCTGTCATTAATGGTCACCTGACTCCTTTACCAACATCTACATTTTGTCTTTTTTACCCAGTTAAGCACCAACAGTGATTTTTTTCTTGCATATTTGCTTCATGTAAGAGCAAATGAAATATTTGTTTTTGAATCAGGTGAAAAATGCACAATAAAAGTTCAGGCTTGCCTTTTGAACTGTGTGTTTCTTTACAGATAAAAGTGAATTTTTGACAAACTGGGTTCCAAAAGAGATCAACAAAATCGGCCTAAATCCAGAATACGTCAAACTGAATTGCAGCAGATCAATAAAGTGCTAGAGACTGGACACACAAAGGGTCACCAACTCACCATCAACTATGTGAAAGAAAACACAAAACTACACCTGTACCTGTAATTTTAATTAACAAAGATGATTTATCCTGTAATTTTAATTAACAAAGATGATCTATTTCACCTTCAATAGTGACTTCCTTTTTCAATACAAGTGGCAAAATTTAACTTCATCATCGCGCCTTATCTTTTCGTAAGCAGAGTTGAGAACTTCCTTTACCTCTCCTTTTACCTTTCTTTCACTGTGTTCTTCTGTGTGTATGAGTGCATTTGTGTTTGCCGAGTGACAACGATCCTCGGCCTGGAGCTGAATAGGACAAGGGAGCGAAGTAAAGGAGGAAGAGGAGGAGATGTGGAAAGGGAAAAAAGAAAGCGGAGAGGAAGGTGCAGGGAGGAATGGAAGAGGAAGAAAAAGAAAGACGAAGAAGGAAAAGAGATCAGGGAAAGGAAAAAGAGCAGAGAGTGTGTAAACTGAGGTGATAAAAAAGCAAAGTAAACAGGTGAGGCAAGGACAGAGGCAGGAGGAGGGGGGAGAGCAGCTTTGACTCCTAACTGGATCAGATTTCCAGCCAGTTTCATAGGTCATGGCTTGGCTTTTTAGCTCAGTTTTGAACACATAAATGCACATAAAACACTCAGCGGTGCACAAAATGGTGCATGGTTCATTAATATACACATCCACAGTTTCACAGGAGCTTTCTGAAGACCAGAAAAAGAAGCTGCTGTAGAAGCTTTGGTGAGATTTAGTCAATTCAGTTTTAAAAGGCACAATTACAGGAAACAAAGGCAAGATACAGACATATACAACCTGCTCAGTTACTATTTTCCCAGTGAGAGGTTTGCGACTTCTCCCTCAGGGCCTCTCGATTCCTCGGCTCAGTTGTTGGCTCAGTCTCATATTTACACTCATCCAACACACACACACATACACTAAACACACTCTCCCTCACACACTGCCTTTATCTCTCTATCTCTGTCTTTCTTTTGCTTACCTACATGCTCTCGCTTACATGAGCAACATTTAATCTGCACTGTTGTTTACCCACAACCTCTCATCAAAGGGAACAAATATATTCCTCCACTGATGTTTGTGCGTCTACGGTGTACTTACAACAAAGGGAAACAAGTACAAATTCTCACAAAGTCAATGCACATGTTAATCACGCACATAGATTTTGTTTAAAAAAAAAAAATAAACCTGCACAATTACAAAATGTGATTTCTGTAGCTTCCCAGGTTCATTCTTATACAGTGTCTATTATCTATTTGTTCCACTCATTTAACCCAGATTGAACACTGTGTGATATTTAGGGCCAGATACTCAAGTGCTGAAACAGATAACGATGCGTAGTTCATGTTCTTCAAGTAAAAGACATTTTCAAAGGCTTCAAAAAAAGATAGTTTGGGGTCATATCCATCAAACATTTAGTTCAGGGGTCACATACAGCCCAATTTGATCTCAAGTGGGCCAGACCAGTAAAATAATAACAAAGCATAACAGAACAGAACAAAACATAACAGAACAGAACGGAACGGAACGGAACGGAACGGAACAGAACATAATCTTCATTACCCTGCCCCCCGAAGGGTGAGGGTTTGTTTGTCAGCAACTTTACGCAAAAACTACTTGACCAATTTCCATGAAATTTTCAGGAAAGGTGTGAGGTGGTCCAGAATAGAGCCCATTAAATTTTGGTGAATGTAGGTCAAAGGTCAAGGTCACCAAAAATGTGTTTTCGCAATGATAAGAGCTAGGGCAAATCAGGTAAAACGTTTGCGAGGGGGGGGTTTGTTGTGCTTGGCACCACTCGTTGTCACTGTTACAGGAACAATGAAAATCAGTTAACAGCTCTGTTCTGTTTAGCAGCAGATTCTTAAAGTAAAATTACATTGTGAAAATGCGTACATTCCTGTCAAACAAAATGTGAATAACCTGAAGAGCCATGAACAACCTGAAATTTCTGAAAGAAAAATGAGTGAATTTTAACAATACTATGCCTCAGTTTATCATATACACATGTGCATTACAACATGCATATCTGAGTGGATCTACAAATGCTCAAAACCTTTAGTAACAGGCATCTGGAACTGAAAAACATATCAACTTTATAATCAAAACAACTTGTCCTGACTCAGTGACTCCCTTGACTGTTATTGACTTGACTGTTTGTGCACTTCACAAATTCATCCCATGGGCCAGATTGGACCTGTTAGTGGGCTGGGTCTGGCCTGTGGGCCATATGTTTGAGCCTCCTACCCTAAGAATGGTTAAGGCCAAAGCTTTTGCAACAGTGACTGAAAGTAAGTAAGTAAAGTTTATTTATAAAGTGCTTTTCACAAATAAAAATCACAAAGTGCTGTACATAAAATGGATGCAATAAAACAACATAAGAATAATTTCATAAAATAAATAGAAAGGATAAATCCATCAACCAAAAGCTTTCCTAAATAACGACTTCTTGAGCTGCTTTTTAAAAGAGTCCACGGAGTCGACCACATGGAGGGACAGGGGCAGGTCATTCCAGAGTCTGGGGGCTACAGCCTGAAAGGACAGGTCTCCACAAGTTAACCTGATGATGATGCTTTGCTGTTTATTGAAGGTTACTTTAAATCATTTCAGTGTCCAGGGCATCTATGCACACCTGTAGAATCTACATTTTTGGAATATTTAGATGTTTTCGTATATATAATATTATGATTAAGTGTAGAATCATTTGTATAAACCTGCATCACAGACTTCCGTGGAAATAAATGCAGCTGTTTACGCTGACCTCTCTGCTTCTGTCAGATTAACTGTTAATAACTGATTACTTCATCCCACTTGTATTTTGTTTTGCTTTCTATTTGCTTTGTATTTCAGTTTTTTTTTTTTTGTTTGTTTGTTTTTTGTTCTCTTTCTCTTTTCTTTATTTCCTCTTTGTACATGTTTAAAATAAAATGTAATTAAATTAAATTGATGCAGTGGCTAATCAAATGTCAGGTTTAGGAAAAATTACCAGGGTTTGAAAAACATGATCAAAGATGTGATGTATATAAGCTAAAGAACTTGCAGGATGGATTTGGATGACAAATTACATTACATTGCAGCAAAATCAAGGTATTGATTATTTTTGTAGCTAATTAAATTTCAAAGCATAGGTAGAAGGGTTCCTGTTATTATTGTGAGCCAAGCTTTATTTGCAATGGACTAGTATTTCTTGTGGATCTCAGGTAAAGCAGAGGTCACATGTGATCTTTATACCATGTGAATATGCCATGTCTGTAATCTGTAAAGTAAAAATCCCACCAAAACTTACACTGGTCTACAAGTAAAATACCTCTGGAATAAAAGTACTGAAAATTTACCAAGTTTGAGTCATTTATAAAGAAAAATTAAGTAAAAAATGTTGGTTTGCTGTAGTGTCCAAAATAGAGACTTGGGTCAAAATGTGACATTGTGAGAATTAATGAGAGAATGGGTTTTACTCAGAGGGAATGTTTGTGTCAGAGCTACCAGATCTATTTCAAAACACTGTCTGCACATTACGATACATTCACTTAACAGGTTCTTTCTTGTGGTAGATTTATAAATCTATTCTATAAATGTAAATAAACCAATATGTGTGAGTAATAACATTTTATCATATATTGTAAAACATCAACTCACCAACACTGTTGTCATTTGTTTTCCTATTAATCTTAATAAAGTATGCAAGATTCAGGATTTAATCTTGGAGGCAAATGATTTCTAAAGAATTGTAGATCAGTGTTACTACTGTGATTTCAGCAAACACAAAGGGTCTGGGTAAATCACATGTAAACTGACATCTCTGATTTGCAAGATTTTTTTATTTCCTCTACTCATTTACTGACAGAACAAAATTAAATCCTTCGGAAGTGTAAAATCTCACAAGCCGCTGACATGGATGACATGCATGGCAACAAGAGTAAGGAGCTTTTTTCTATCTTTCATCAGGCTCAGGGGGATAATGTCAGTAAATGCTCGCAAAAGTCAGGCTTCAATCATCTTGTTTGACAGTCAGGCGCCATGCTCCACCTTCATAGAGTCTTTTGTCTTGTCACATGATGTCTGATTGCTTAACAACATGTAAATACTTTGTAGGGTTATTGATAGAGTCAGTTCAAACTGGTTAATAAAGTCATGTAGGAACAAGAGTGAAATGAGTAACCACAAACCAGTAAATGATGTAATAACTTGACATTTAGTAAAGCAAGTTGTCCCACTTCGGAAAATGTAATTGCCAGTATGTTTTGTTTTATTTGTATCCCTCTGTCTTTCGTTTACATCCACATTGACTGTGTGTTGTCAAGGCCAAGTCCAATAACACGCATCGCTACCCTAAAATGTGAGACCATGTAGAAACGAGAGAGAACAGAGATGGGGGAGGGAAGGATGGAAGGAAGGAGCAAGGGAAGGAGGAGACATCAATAGAGAGAGGGAATGGGTAAGGAGGACAGGGAGCAGGTGGAGGAAAAGAGGAGGAGGAGGAGGGAAAGAGGAGGGTAATTCAAGGCCGCAGGTTTAGTTTACCTGTCGTGGCAGCCAGACGGCAGGAGAGCTGCTGCATTAGATCCCACTGCCAGATACGAGAGAGAGAGAGAAGGAAGGAGAGAGAGAGTGTGTGTGTAAGAGAGTGTACAAGAGCAGAAGAGAGTTGTCGGGTTAGATTGCCCAGTCCGATAAGTCTGCAGTTCCCATATGGGAGTAGGAAAGTAACAGGTAACACTAGAATAAGTGGTCCTCCTGGAATAAATAGAAGCTTCTCTTCAATGAAAAGGAAGGAGAATTGGGAAGGCAATTGAATCGTTTACAGAGCTGAGGGGAGCTGCTGAGTGAGTTTTATATGTGAAGTAAAAGTTAAATCTAAGAGCTCGTTCATATTAAATCCAACCCCAGTGACTTAAATGTATTAAACAACAACAAAAACAAAACATCAAACTGATCAAACTTTTTTCAGTTGGATTACATGGTGTTTGGATGTCATTTTGTTGGTGTATGTTGACATCTACAAGGTCCTAATAATAGGTGAAGGTCCTAAAAGATGCAATATATATATAAGGATACAGAACTTTTTCAATACCTCAGAACCTTAAGGTGAACACACACCAACTTGATGTTCGGCAGTCGGACATCATCGTGGCAGTCTGGCGAGGTCGGTGACATGAGTCTGTTTGGAATGTTCCCTGCGATCGGCTGTTGTTAATGCCATCGCCAGTCTTTTTTGGACAATTCAACATGTGTAATCGGCCACTAGCAGTCGTTCAGTCGGACCAGTCTGATTGGTGGAAGGATAGCCCTTGACTAGTGAATCAGTGAACGAGAAGTTTCCATGTGAATCCTGCTCTGCCAAGGTACTGCACACTATTATTATCTTCTATAACAGGCCATGAACTGCTCATATCGTATCTGAATGAGTGCCAGTCAGTGTTGCGTATGGACTTCATTCACCCCATGAAGTGGACACTGTTAGCATTGTTAGCATGGTGTGATTTCTCCTCAATTTTCGCCTTTGACATCTTTCTTCTTCCACAAGAAGAAGTCCGAGAGCTGACAACGCCGATATTTTCTCATTACTAGCCATCTGTTCAACGAGTACAACAACAACCCTTCTTGACTACTCAATATTCTCAGCTGACAACAATGACTGACAACAGCGAGCTCTGTGTTTTGGCCTACAGAGGTGTTTCGTCATTTCCGGTATTACATCTCGAGTATGAGCAGAATGTACGCTCAAGTCGGTAATCGATTTGGTGCACTCTTCGCAATTTTTTGACTGCGTCGGGGAGGCGAGAGATGATTGATTAGTGGTTCCACTATATAAAGAATGAAAATTATCACTCTGCCCCAATTTTTCTCTTTTTATTCTCAAGTCTGAAATTTGTTTTTGTTTGTTTGTTTGTTCTTTTTTAGTTTGTCACTCCATTGTTTTTCGGAGTGACAAACTCCAAAGATAAATTTAATGAATAATAAATGAATGAAATAAATAGATTTCTTCTGGAGAGCCTTTTTTCTTCACAACTTTGTTTCATTTTGATTCAGTTGATACAAAGGTGGGGATTTGAAGAACCTCAATTTTGACATGCAAGGAATTATACTGTAGATACATTCTAATAAATACAGAGGTGTGATTGGCTCATAAAATAACTATAAAGTAACCAGAGGATAAATACAAACTTTTCCATAGAATATCGTCTTATGTTTCTTTCCATATCATACATGACACTCATGATCAGACTCGGTCCTGTACACTTGGATAAGTATTGTTTAGATTCACAGAATTCATCTAAAATGACATAAAAGTTTTATAAATTCTCACATGATTGTCCCAGCTAAGCTCACACTGAAAAAACACAGTAGTCTGAAGATAGCCCTGCTGTCTGAATAGTGGAAGAATTATTTGTTGGCGCTATAACTTTGTAGTTTTAGATCTTTCAGCAGTCGTATCTGTGTCAGAGACTAAAGCCATGGACAAACAAGAAAAGTTTGTTCAGGTGAGTTTTGTTGCTTGACTGCTCAGCTGTTTGACAGCTCAATCCACAGGAGACCTCTGAGTAGTTAGTTCATCTTTTTTAGGTAGTCTGATTATTTTTTCAGGAAATGGTCCGTGGCAGATTTTTATTAAGCTCAACAGGGCAGTCACACATGCCTTTGACAGAACATAATGTTAGCATGATAAATCCCTGAGGATGTAATCAAGCCACAAATGTGGTGTCTTAAGTCTATATTTTAGGCAAGATTATTCCATCATTAAGTCTAAAACTGGCAAGACGCTACAAATTTCCACCCTGCATTTTCCTAAGGCATCATATAGCCCCTGTCATGTGAGAAAACAGATGTAAATGTTTCATGTAGACATAATTCAGTGAACATATTCTTAATCTGAAGCCAAGGCTAAAAGGAAAATGGCTTTTAATTCAGTGATTCACCAGCATTAAATCTCATCAGAAGCCATTTTGTGAACATTAGGAAGCTCAGAGTTGTGAAAGCATCCTGTTGCCCCTCATTGCTATTAACTGCATCAGTGTATATTAACAACATAACCATACAGCGGTGACTTTTTACTCATTGACACTGTGTCCGATTAAGCAACAGGTCATAAACAGCACAGTGAGAACGGGGGAACATACAATAGAGAGGAAGAGGGTGTTGCCTGTTGAGAATAATGTGGGAATTTAGGGTGACAAAACAGTTGGCAATCAAAAGTAGAGGTAAATGCAGACAGGAAGGGTGTAATGCATGAAGACAAAATATGTTGTATAGCCATGGTCGTCAAGGAAAGAAAGGGGGGGAATTATAAAATGTCCTCACCCACCAGCCTGACAATGTGTTTCAATTTTTATTTTAACCTGTTACATGCAGTGCAGTCTTTAGCGGGTGCCCAGTCTACTTTAACTTTCTCTGCAGAAAATTATATCTGTGTGATCAATTATGATTATTATTATTATTAGAAAAGGGACGTGGACTCTGTCTGTGTGACTCGGGCATCACGCAAAATCTGGAAAGAACTGACTGCTGTAGTTTGGCGTACTGTATTTTTGGTCAAGGAAGAGACTAGTGAAAACGGCAAATTGAATGGACCAATATTTTGGGAGACATTAGTAATATTGAATACAATAGCCTTAAAAATGTCCAGAATCATAAAAACATCATTGAAGTGGGTTACCTAGCAACAGATAAACAATTGGGCCACGTTGCCATGGTATCAAATTTCATGTGCAGAAACAGACATGCCAGCTGAGAGGTTATTCAACTGAAAATACCAGTGGAATTTACCGAGAAAGTAAAAAAGTAAAGGAATGACCTGTGTTAGAGGATGCTAGTATAAGCGTATTTTTTTCAATAGTAAATTCGGGACTCCTAAAATTGGCTAGAAGAATAAAAAACGTTCTAATTTCACAAAACAGTCACTGGAGAAGTGTACAGATGACACACTCCTGAGAAGAGTAGACAAAAGTTTGTTATAACTAACACTTGCGCACACGCACACATAAAGCACCTGTTTGTTTTTCCTTTTGGCAGAGTGTTACTGCAGGGGGAGTGATGCTGGCCATCTGGGGTCTGTTTGCGAGGTGTGGCTGGGTGGAGCATCACCTTAAGGGCAGCGTGAGATGTGCTGCGGTTAAAAAAAGGCTTTAGTAACGTTGCTCATGTAAAATTCATGTTGCGAGGGAGGCTGTCAGTTTAGTGCACAAATTAGTCCTGTAAATGAAGAAACCAGAAAACATTAAAATTGATGTCAAGCAGTTAGTAGTGAAAAGGTCAAATGTCACAGGGTCAAACATTATCAGTGTAATTTAAAGTTTTTAACATAGTGGAGCCCCTACTTTCAAGGTACTGACTGCTATTATTTTCTACATGTTTGTGCCTGCTAACGATTTATCAGTTATCACACGGTACATCATCAGCCATGTGCTGCAACTGAACAATAATATTAAAAACGAGTTGATCAGTCAGCTAATCAGTGCAAATGCTGAATGGCATAAAGATAAACAAGCAATAAGTATCCTCTTCACTACTGAATGATTGGAAATGAGACAATGCCTCAGTTCTAGCACATCCTATCATCATATCATGACAGAAAACCACATCTAGTAGGATAACAGCAGCCAAAATATACAGAGAGCACATCTCCAAACATGTTATTTTTGCTTCAAACACTTTGACAGGATAAACCACAAGAAACGGCTAGTAAGGTGGTTGTCATGTAAGAAAAGTTCATAACAACTGTGCAAGTTTCTAGATAAAGAAAACTGCCGACACTTTAAAGAAGGGGGGGAGGGGGCAGACAGGCTTCCATTGTTGACGTGTCTTTCAGTCTCTTCTTCCCATGGCAGTGTGGGTTTCACCTGCTGGGGGGTCAGGGAGAACAGGAAGTGTCCTCTTGGTATAGAGGGGTCACAGGGTTGAAGTCAATGCCCTGGTTGTGTTATTGCTGAGGCCTTGCTAATGCATTTATCTGTTTTGACATAAACAGTGCAAACAGCTGAAGTATTAATGAACTAGCTCATTTGTCTTTGTCATGAAGCCCTCATGGCATTTCTTTTCTGCAGAAATTATTCAACTAGTGTATTGGGACAGCAAAGTCTTTTTATAATTTACATAAACAAATCTGTAGAGTATATCTTGGATGTCTAATACACTTTTGAAGAGGTCACTCAGAGTGCACAGCTCTGTAATACGAAAAGCACGTTATACATGGCAATGTTAGAAAAAGTGA
The DNA here is from genome assembly GCA_037367295.1 of Apogon hyalosoma. NCBI lineage: Eukaryota > Metazoa > Chordata > Actinopteri > Kurtiformes > Apogonidae > Apogon > Apogon hyalosoma. The sequence goes on from JAPQRP010000005.1 coordinate 1,653,997, forward strand.
AAAGAGGTGATGACGCGCACATCCAGTTATTAAAAGGTGTGCAGGAACCAAAAACAAAACAGTGGATGAAAGAACTGAATAAGGTCACCAAGGGAACCTGTGAGTTCACCACAGTAGTGACGTTTCGGACCGCAGCCCTTCATCAGACATGGGACAGGTCATTACACACACAGCTGTTTATATAGAGTCCTAATTGCAATATCACATGATAGGTAATGCAAATTATCTCATGTTATCAGTAGCTTTTAAATAAGTATAAGTGTCTTTAAAAACATAATAATTCATATAAGCACAGTAATGAAATTTCTTTAAATTAATAGAAATACAGTGATCAAGTCACTTTAAGTCCATGCAAATACATACAAATACAATGATCAAATTACTTTGAATTCATGCAATGTTGGAAAAAGTGACAATTTGTTATGGATCTGCACCATAATTTAAATAGTAATTCATTCTGGGCTCATACTGTGCCTTTCTACTACATGGCATGAAAACAGAAGCAGTAGTTTTTCCACGGTCCAGGTGACAAACAGACTGAGAAACTAGAACAACAACATAACCACTTCAGCGGATGTAGAAACAGTGTATGTGTTGACAGAACAATTATTTTGTCACTTTCTCATTCATACGTTGGCACCACATCACATCCAGAACCTGAAACAGAATGCACACTATTTAACTTCAATCTGCGTTTGCTTTGCAGATCGGCATGTACACTTAACTGAGAACAGCATGATTAATTGTCATCTGACAACTATTAACTACCTTGGCAAAAACAGTAAACCGTCAGCTCGCAGCTCAATACATACGCCCATGTATCTCAGGAACTTGTTGATCAAAGTTGCCATCATTAGGCAGAGGCAGTTTCACAGAAGTTGAAAGATAATTGTGTAGTTTAGAGAAATTACTCCAGTGTTTGTGTTTGTTTTCACATGTAGTCAACGCCGACTTGAATTACAATAAATGTATATTAAACGTATTTGAGCTGTCCAGACAATTAACGACTACCCAAACAAATTGACAAAAGAAAGACAACTAATGTTTGCTGGACCATGACTTTAAAACCCATGTCGTAACAACTGGATGTGGTGTGAATATCCACACATGGAAGTTACTGGCAGCGTTCTTTCATTTCTACTGTGTGAATCCTCCCATCAACTGCTCGTTGTTTTAGACAGTTTTATTTAATGATTTCCAATATGTAGATGTTTTGTTCTGGGGTTACAATAGTAGAAAAGATGACAATATGCCTTTTGATAATACCAGCTCTCAAATATACACAAGGTGTTTAACATTTTTTGGAAAACAGACTCACTGTTTCCTCTTCATTCAGCAAATGAGGAAGAGACCAGCATTGGTAGAAAGAGCATAAACTGCATTAAGAGAACAACTGCCAATAAAATATGTGAAATAGAAAAATAAAACAGCATTTCCTGATTTTGTCACAGCGGTTATATTCTTAAAAGACAAACACACCCTCAGAGGTGGATAATCTCAGCTCCACAGAGTGAAAGTCCTGCCATGTATTGGTTCTACCTGTTCACTTAACACAGGTGAGTCCACTAATTAACCCTTTATCTACCTGGATGAGGAGTTGTGCTCATCTAAATGGGCCGGTTCAAGTGAGTGGTTGGAACACATACATGGAAGGACTTTTACTCTGTGGAGCTGGGATTACACCCTACACCCCTTGTGTTCTGTTCTAAATCTGTTGTATTCTACAAATTAGACATGCTGAATTGCTTTTTATTACTATTGTATAAACCCTTTGTTTTGTAAATATTGGCTATATTAAGAGAGAGGTCCTGTTTTATTCTTACTTTATTTTGCAAATTTATTTGAGAATTATGCCATCCAAATCCACGCAAGAGCACTT
>JAPQRP010000005.1:1662454-1678295 GCA_037367295.1 Apogon hyalosoma
TTGATTGATTGATTGATTGATTGATTGATTGATTGATTGATTGATTGATTGATTGATTGATTGATTGATTGATTGATCCACACACCGACTGAAGGTCAGAAAGGATTATTATCATCGAACATGTTTTTAAGGAAACTATCACATTCTTTGCCTTTAATGAGACCATTAAAGTTGGACTACTGGAGGTGATGCACAGTATTATGATATTTTAATCAGAGTTCCACTCCTGTCTCCAATATAATGTTTTCTAATCATGTTCAGCTCACCACTTCCCTTCACACTAAGTTTATATACAGATACTAGGGGGAGATGAATAAGTGTCTTCCTCCTTGAGTCTATGGGTGGACGCTGGGCGAGTGGATAGGGCAGCAAAGCAGTGCAGTGGCAGCATTGACGTGTCAGAATGAGACATGTCGATGCAAAATTCACCACCAAACTAGAGGGAGCGTTTGGTAGATGATGTGGGCAGATGGAGGCACATCACAGTGCAATACAATAGAGCAATTTGAGCTGACGGGCTGAATTGACTCTTGGCATTGCTTAAATTTGGCTTTCCTTCCAAAAAGTTCAAAAAAGAATTCTTTGACTTCAGTGTAATAAAAGCGGAGAGATGAGAAAATGCACACATTTTACATTTCATTGCCTCCATTTCTTAATTCCAGAGAAATGCTTAAGAGGAGATAGTGATGACTGATATAATGCATGTGTGTGTGCGTGTGTGTGTGTGTGTGTGTGTATGTGTGTGTGCGTGTGCGTGTGCGTGTGCGTGTATGTGTGTGTTTGAATGCTTTCATACATTTTTTGCAAGTCCTAGCAGAACACACAAATTGCACAAATTTGACAATTGACATCTTAATTAAAGTGTACATCCTGTACTGTGGAGACAAACATACCGACAAATGATGAACACATGAGGAATTCCTTCTACTTATAATAGACCTAGCCATGACCTTGTGACTAAGTCGACAGCATTTTTACAATGCTTTCATCCAACTACAATGTTTTCTTTGTGACTTATTTTCTGTCACTTTGTATTCTCTGCAGTGTTTCAACCTGTGGTAATCTGTGGTGTTTTTTTCCAAACTTCTTTATTTTCTTTGCTTCATTCTTTTCCCCTTCAGTGCCTGTGGCAGTGCACATCTTTGAAGGCTTAAGGAACACCCAGCCTTTTTTTTTTTTTTTTTTCATCTCTGCTGAAAAGAGCAGCTTTGGGCTTCATATTCATTCAGTCGGTCCTGCCAGGTTTGCCTCAGTAATATTTTTTGTGTCACATTATCATATATCTGTTCAAGCATTATTTACACAGAGAACTTTTTTTCCAGTCCCACCCTGCCTCTCACACAGAGTTTCCCTATAGTTCATATAATGTTCTACATGACAAGCACACATGTAAATGGCTTATGGAAAACATGCTTCACTCTCTACACTAGTTCTTGTCAAAAGAATTGTAAATTTTCTTCAGTTTGTTTTTAGCTCTTGTGTGACGTGGTGTACTATCCTCTCGTCAGCTAGTACAACTGGATACAACAGTGCGGACAAAAGTACAGATGCTTTGATAATAACAAGAGGCACCGTGCATTCACAGCTGTATTTCTATTAGTAAATTGTATTTATGTGTTGATTTTGTAAGTATCATATTTACAAAAGTTTATGGAAATGACAAAATACAAACTTTCCCAAAAAAAGTCAAAAATGAACTTGAGTTGGTTTTGCCTTTTTCAAACTTTTCTCTTAAATAGTATACTATATTTAACTTGAGCTCTTCATTGAAATGAAACATCTTTTTGCGAGAGTGACCTGACCAAAAGAGCAGCATAGACATTGTTACAACAATAAATGAGGATAGAACAAACAAATATATACACTCCAAATAGCCTACTGTATAGAAATGAAATATCAACTTATATGAATATGTCCAAGATTAATTAGGAAAAGTCAAAGAATGATGTCAGTGCAGATTTAGAAGCACTCACATTGGCTAAGAGTACTATTTTCTGGAGCCTTTAAAATAGACCTAAATTACCCTTGAGTAACAGGTTCCCACAGTTTCAGGTCCTTCTGTAAATCACTCCATGAATGGGAAGGGGCAGCGTATCAAAAAGCTGTTTTACCCAACCCTGTTATGACTCTGGGAACCTTCATTTGTAGGACCTTCTAAGAGTGTAGGCCATATTCCTTTTGGTTTTTACACATTTATTCACAACGATAAAATGGAATCAGGTGAAGGGAGAAGGAAAAATGCCAACCAATGGAGACATGGAGTGCAGACATGGAGAGGAGCTTCAGCAACAGCACACAGTTTAATGCGACTGATCAGCTGTTTCACAGGCTCCATGTCTTTGGAAGATAAGTAGTGTACTGATGAGGAGAAAAAAATATAAAAAAGCCATTTTAGATGGGGACCACCAAAGGAGTGGTCTACTACCATGAGCTGGGAACCTTTACTATCTAAAGAGCCATTTTAGGATAGAAATAGAAAAACAAAATTGTCTCGAGCCATAACATATCTTTATGTTTACCTCAAAATGGTGACTGCTTATAAAGCTCTTCAGGATTAGTTTATATGGACTATATCGAGAATAAATCAAAGTTTTGGTGCATTTACAGAACTACAAAGAAATTACAGAACTACACCAAAGAAAACAGTGACATTTGCCATAATTGTATAGTGCAGTACTGGTGTATGAAGGCTGTATTTACAATGGAGAATACAGATGAATACCGACACTGTCATTAAAATAGTCTACTTTTACTACTACAACTTCTATTTTTTCTATTATTATTTGGAGGGTAGTTTACATTTAAAGAATTTATGGTTAAGGTGATAATAGCAAAATTTGTAAAAAAAAAAAAAAAAAAAAAAAAAAAAGCTTTAGTGTTATTCATTTCCATATGTTTTTGACAAAGCCACATGTAGCCACTTCAAAAGGGCCCAAGAGCCAAATGGGGCCCCAGTGCCACAGGTTACCTACCCCTGGTCTGCTACTATTGTTTATTATGTGCTTTATGTAGCCTACACTGAAACCAACAGATAACACTGAGCAGCCTTATATATTTTAGTACAAACAATTAATAAACAACAGTCCTAGTTCATATTTACTTATTATTTACTTTTTATTTTTTATGAGTGTTACTTTCACTTAATTTTATGGAAACCTGACTGATATCATGACCCTCTCTTGGGTATTTATTATGTTTAGACAACAAGAAGAAAAAAATAATAATTTGCATATAATAACAAATTTGACCTTAAGCCCAAACAACAACTGAACCTTCCGTACCAATAGATTAACGGGGGAATCTAATTAAATGATACACATCTGAATGTCAGTCATTCACCATGAGAAGCAAAACCAGAGGTGATGGAGGGATAGTGAGATGGAGACGTGGAGTCAACGACCTTGAGCCCTCATACATACACACACATTTACACACACTCAAACAGCTGCAGCACTGGATCCTTATCAGTGATTAAGGCAGATGAGACATTGTGACATTGCGTCATCACCCCCCCCCCCACACACACACACACACACACACTCCCACCCATCCCACTAGTTTAATAAAGGGAAGTCACAGCTGACACTCTGTCTGCCCACACAATAGCTTCCTGAATGACCCAGATGCACTTACCGGCAGTACTGTAGTGTGTGTGTGTGTGTGTGTGTGTGTGTGTGTGTGTGTGAGACCAACTGCATCCACTGACTCCTCTGTGAACTACTTTATACTGGCCTGACTCAAAATGCACCGCCAACAGCACTTTGGCGTTATCGAACACTTTTGGAAGATAAATTGACACCGTACTTCTTCCAAACATATCTTGGTTTTTTCAAGATGTTATAGAAATAAAAAGCATGATACTAAAAGCAGTTTGTCCATATTTAATAAAGCAAAGAGCATACTTTTCATTTTGAAAGAATCTGGCTCTTTTCTGTGCCCAAGCAGATGGAGATTCCCAGGCAGTTGTCAGAAATGATGATGCTACCTCTGGACAATAACCTTTGACTTCCATTGTCCTCTGCTTGTTCAGAGACTGATGGTTTTAACTGTTTCACTGCTGTGACTGTTAGTCTGGTGCCCCTCACACTGAATAATAAGGGTGAATAAGGGTGAGTATTTCTGTCATACCCCTGCAGCGGTGGCAAGATTTTATGATTCTCCCTCCTTTCCTGTCTGTGCTTTAAGTTCTCAAGGCTCCCTCACTATATTGAAGAACAGCCTCCAAGCTACAATTACCCCCTAACAATTGTAAGTTTTGACTAAGACACAGTTGCTTTTATGTGCCTGTAACCCGCATGTTGAGGGAGACACTGATAGCCCAGAATACTCTAGGTTCATGAAAAGGTGTGATTATTAAGAGAGGGACACCAGTGAGTAAAAACGACGATGACGATAGATTGGTAACCATTGAATTATATTAATAAAACACATAAACATATAAAATGACGCTCTACACCGGCAAATCATCTATTCCCAATTGGAGAATTTGGGTGCACCCTTAAAATAATTGTCTTTTGAAACAAAATAGATCCGTTCATTTCCTTGAAGAAAAGGGATGCAGTCCTGTTCACCTTCCATGTGAAGGCTCAAAGTCACACAGTCCTACCACACTGATGTAAGGTAGATGGATGAAGGATGAAGAAGGTTCTCCGTCCAGGCGCTCAATTTGGTCTCAAGGCTTCTCTCACTATACTGAAGGACAACAACCTCCAAGCTGCAGCTACACTCTAACAACTGCAAGTTTTGACTAAGATATGGTTTCTTTTATGTGCCATTTTCTTTCTTTTTTTTTTTTTTGGCATTTTAATACCACAACACGCTTCATCAGCTTCTCTCCTGACAGTATTACAAATTCACTGTTGCAGAACCGTGCGTCATATCATAGCCAACAAACCCTAATAAATTTAGCCACTATTCCAGAAAAACAGTGGATGCTGCCAGACCAATCAACAGCACTTGCACCATTCTGACAGTCTGGAAATGCGAGACCAGACCACACACTGAGAAGTTTTTACCAAATTCTTATGTCATTATGTGAGCTCAGTTACACTTCTGATCCATTTATCATCATCATCTAAAACACATTAGTCTAAAAGCTGTACAGATTTTCTGTTTTATTCTATTCTGGTATTATGTAAGGCGATGAAAACTGAGTAATGAGACACCAAACTCCAAATGCTAAAGCTACATTTTTTCAATACTGACCAACACCTGCAAGCAAGATCAGACAGGCAGCTTGAGTTGTTACTCCCCACACCATCTACCAAATGCACACTCAAATTTGGTGGGGTATTTTGAGAGAAAACTGCTGCTGCGGCACTGCCCCAGCACCCACCTGAAAACTCTGCATAGGTTCATCTGCTGTGATAAACATTTCAGATGCAAGTTGTCTGGGTTTATTGTTCAAGATTGAGTATAACATGCTTCCTTCTTCTGTGAAAGCTGATGAGGGAAAAGAGGCAGGGCAGCATTAGAGAGGTGCTCAAAGCTTACTTCAGCATTACTGAGTAGAGAAGGGTTTTTCCTCCAAAGAACATATCACAAGTGGCTCTTCTGTAGGCTCATATATACTGTGCAACTGATACTCCAGGCAAACACACTAACACAGATAGAACCCATTTATAAGTCAACAGGGACAGTCGCACACTGGAAAAAATCTAAATCTTACCAAGTGTATTTTTCTCATTTCTCGTCAAAATATCTCATCACACTTAAAATAAGACATAATCACCTAAAGAGTAACTTTTCAGTGAGAAATAAGAACTTGTTTTTAGACAATAAATCTTGAAAATCTTATTTAAAGAAATCTTACCAAGATTACTTTCATTTGTTCCATTGCCAGATTTTTTTGTTTGAATTAAGCAAAAAAAAAAAATCTTGAATCAAGCAAAAAAAAAAAAAAAAAATCTGCCAACGGAACAAGTGAAAATTATCTTGGTAAGATTTCTTGTCTAAAAACAAGTCATTATATCTCACTGAAAAGTTGCTCTTTGGGTGATCATGTCTTATTTTAAGTGTGATGAGATATTTTGACTAGAAATGAGAAAAATACACTTGATAAGATTTAGATTTTTGCAGCGCATGTATGTAGAAGTACATCTGCACATCAGTACATCATCCCCTCTAATCTGATCAAAACCAACCTCTCCACATGCATCCATGCGTACACATATCTCTCCATGGCTCATTCAGGACCGCACACTCAAAACATTTCACTTCAATGCCATCTCGTCTTTCAATCTGTACACAATCACAAGCAGAGCATTTATTTTGGTTTTGCTAAACACACTGTATGCTCCGTTGACAAAGAAGAAACACTTATAGGAAGAGTTCAAAGCTAACTGGCAACAGACGCTAGGTTGAATATGCTTTTAGTTCGCACTTGAGTTTTGTAAAGTATTTTGCATTACTTTCTTTAGACTTTACTAACCTCATATTAGAACATGCAAGGACATAATCTGGTCCATGAGCTAGAACCAACCAGCGAATTATCTCAATCAGGTCCGTAATGTCCTAAGAAAATTATTTAAAAGGCTGCACTATGTTTTTTTAGACCTATTACTTCAAAAGGGAGTGTGTTTGGCATGTCAGATAGTATCATGGTGATCAAGGAATACGACATCAAGAGATTTTTTTTTTTTTAACCAAATGCTCTAACCATGCCACAAAGCTGTCATCACAGGAAAAAGAAGACAATATAAGACAATGCAGTTTGTTTTCCCAGTAACTTGTGCATCTCAGACAGCATGCTGGGTCATTTAGAAGTTGATCTCCATTTAAGGGAAGGGAAAATATGCAGCAAGAGAAAGTGCAGAGGTTAAATAAACTTTAAAGAAATAGAATGATTCACAGATTTCCTCTAATATTGGATTAAGCAACTACACTACACTGCAAGTTGAACTTTCTTATTCATATGAAATGCATAACAGCTAAAATAAACCTGTGCACCATGACCGTAGGGGTTCTTATTCACTGTGCATTCATGGTTTCTTGTTTTTGAAAGCAGTACTGGACAACTTTAACTTTATTGAGTGAAAACTTAAATAATACATTTTCCATTACTGCATCATTCTGTCATACAGAAGTAATCATTTATTATCCTTGTGTAATCAGTCTTTGTTTTCTGGGCAATGAACCTCTTGTAAACTTTTAAGTGGACTGACAAGAGCTATAAAAATAAAGCCATGCAGAACTGCTCCCTGGTGCAACAGTTCTTCATTTTCAATAAAGACAAAGGATTGGTACTTGATCCATCTTATCAGTGCACTTGATTGAACAATACCACTCAACTGACATTTAAGTATTATAAACAAATTGCTGCAGAGTTTCCTTCTTCTGATGACCAGATTGGCTGCTGCCCCAGTGAGCTACAATAGCAAGTTCTGCCTGCGTATTGTTAGTCCTACACACTCACACTCACACACACACACACACACACACACACACACACACACACACACACACAGTGAGATCAACCCAGTCGAGACAAAACCGATAAAAAGGGTCAATAGAAGGTCAGTCTGCCTCCTGGAACTTTTGTTATGCTGAAATTAGATTATAGCCACTAATCTATGCTGGGATTTATACAACAGGAAGGTTTTTTTCTGACTCAGTGCTGATGGGTATTGCATGATAAACATGAAATGAAAAAAGATCAGACCTGGGTCATGTGTAGGTTAAATATCCAATTTATTTCTCAGTGTGAACCACTGCCCTAACACTGTGTGATACGTTAGATTTAGCAGGACTTAATATGAGTCCTGTTCCTTTCTAAGCTGCTGCATGTTTTACCATTCAACAAGGTCGCACAAAGACTCATTCAGTCCCCTTGACGATTTGCTTGTGCTTGCAAGCATAGTGTGGTTATCAAGGACATTTATCACTTTAGCAGACACTGGAAATGCAGGAGCAACAAGTTATTTACATGGACTAGAATGTCTATTAACTGACAGAGGGGTCAGATCTTTACATGTGTTTCATATTGTTGAAATAAAAATCAGTGCCAATACACTCATACACGTTGCAAAAAAAAACAACCTTTAGTTGATGTGTAAAAAAAAAAAGAAAAGAGAGAGAGAGAGAGAGAGAGAGAGAGCGAGAGAGAGAGAGATTAACTAGGGGTGCAATGGTAAACCTATGGTCCTGCCGTTTGGTACACCCCTCACGGTTTGGTACAAGCATGTACCGCAGTGCGGCTCATTTGTCATTTTCAAATGATATTTCCGGACAACTCATGTTTATATCAGAGCTCTGCAAGATCACTGACTTATAGAATTCTACTGTCATTGGTTGGAGTCCGTCTAAAGCATTACAGCAGAGCCTGGCTTGAGCACAACACTTCTACTTCCAACTACCCTTCTCAATATTAACATTATTATCCACATTAGAAAAACCTCCTCTGTCGTCACCATGTTTGTTATAATTGACTTTCTTTTCCTTTTTCTCAAAAAACTTTACTTTTCTTCATTGTATTCGGCCAATATGGTGATTAAGAGCAGCACTCTCTGGTGGATTGACTGAGAAATGCTCATTCCAACATACAGGACACATGGAAGTATGAAGGCAGTGATTCATGACAACATTAGAAACGGATGAACCTATTTGTGTATGTAAAGCAAACATAAATGAGCCTGAAGGCTCTCCATCAGCTCCCAGTTACGTTTCGGCCTCTGAACTGTACCAAACCATTAACCATGACTCAAGAACCGCAATATGTACTGAACTGTGGATAACCTGTACCGTTGCATCCCTAATATTAACTACCCTAGTTGTGCAATGAAGGAGCTTTGTCATGTCACTGGTATTTGTCCTCTGCTCTCAGCAGGAACGTTAAAATGTGTAGTAGTGGTACTGGGTTTGATTCCCTGTTGGTCTGGAGCTCTTCTGTGTTGTATTTGCCTGTTCTCTCTCATGCTGTGTAGGTTTTGTCCATCAATAGGCAATAACTCTTGCCTTGGTGCTAATGCTACATGCACAATGGGTAAAATGCTGAGACTGAATTTCCTTGTAGGAGTAATGCATTGCATTAACCCTTGATATTACTTAACTATCTGCTATTGGAATAGATTAAAACAGGCTCTTATTTAATATTGCCACTGAAAGTATTTAAGAACATGAAAAATAATCTGTAGATCCCAGGCCAAAGTAAAATATAAATCACCCTTACGATCTCAAATACCATACAAGAGCAAAACTGATGAACCACAGGAAAGTCACTCCAGGGTCACTGTGTTTCACACATCACACAGTTACAATTCAGCATGTGAACAGTCTCCAGCAGTTTTATGGTAGCCCCAGGTTGCCTCAGGCCAGACTCCTGTCAATTCTCAGCTCAGCTGGTGGCTGATGACTTGGTCGGCTACTGGTTTGTGTTGACCTCCCCTCACTCCTGCAGTCGAGTTTCACCTAGGTCGACACTGGAGCTGAGTGAAGCAAATGATGAAAAACAGACACTACTCAACTCAGGAGTTCTTCTGTCAAAAAAAGACACACTGGCATTTCAAATTTTTCCCACCATGGTTCCGCTACTTTTCTGCTTAATGTTCAGTTTCACATTCAAATTATTCACCCATACAAGGAAATAAATGGCTGTTGAATACTGAGCACAGCCATTAAAAAAACATCAACTAATGCTCCTGACTTGTGGCAGGACATTACCATAAAAAACACTGACACGAGTCAGGACTTTGAGCATTCTTTCCGTAAATGTTATAAATTTCATTATGTATGAGTGCACTCACCACAGCAGGAAGAAGAAAATGATAGTGTTATTAAGTTCACTTTTAAAACTGTCCTGTTAGACATCTGATCCATTCACAATACTGAAGATATTTTAAAGTGTGTGGTGTCAGATTCTTTACCAACAGTGTGCATGTGAATAGATGAATGTGAAACTCAAGTGATCCTTTTCAACTCTGACCTCTGTGATTACTTTTGTGCTGTTTCTTTCTTTCTCACTAACAGACACGTACATATGTGTAGGACCAGAGACAGATTATTCACGGGCTGTAAATTGAAAGCAGAATTGAGTCATTTAATATATATTCCTTTGATTAGCTTTGACAGCCTTTCCTCTTGTTTTTCAATGACTTTCACATGCAGTTACACACACACACACACACACACACACACCTCAAAACACACATAAGGTGGTTTACTCTGTGTGTATTGATAATCAAGGATAATTGGGATGAGTGCTGGGAATCATTACCATTATGTGAACAAGCAAAGAAGTTGTGTATCATTCAATTCTAAGTATCTTTCCTTCCCCTGCAGGTGACCATACACCTTCATTAACTTCACCTCAACCCATACTGTGACCCTGACTTTGACCCTGACCTTTGACCCCTTCTGTGGCCTTAGGCATGCTAAACAACTCCTCAACCTATGGATCATGTTTCTGCTTTTCAAAAATCTTCAGTTTCATGGCATGGGTGTCCTCTCACAGCTGCTAAACATGTTGAAAAATACACCAAAATAACGTTCTCCAATCACAGATTTATAGGATGTTCAGCATATTCAAAGGTACCATCTGGACACAGGTGACATTATAATATGCAAATATAAAATTACACTGATATGCCATACCTCATATATCTTATGTTTTATTCTAATACAGAACAGTAGTTTAATTTATTATATTATATATTATATTATATCATATTATATTATGTTGTATCGTTCACTCAAACTGAAAAATGCAGCCAAAGACATGTGAAACAGCCTTATATTTAGGCTTGGTTTTGACAGTATGCTTGCATTTATATCCTACAGCATTAAAATAAATAAAACATGAGGTATAATTGCAAGAATATACAGAATATATGTCTTGTAAGAATATACAGATCAGTATTATGGAGCATTAGTGCCATGCCATTACTAATGTCTGTATAGTTGCTATGGTTTCCATATAAACCACTTGTAAATGGTGCATATTATTACTGCAATATCCAATAACAGACCCTATAACGAAGTCACACAAATCAATTATTTAAGCTTATTATGTTTGCACTGACTTTGAATGAAGCCTTGAACTCGTGTTCTGACCTTTGTCTTCCAGTAGCAGCCCTGCAGTCTCCGCAGCAAAATAAAATAAGCCTGAAATACTGTGTTTATTGTTTGCCATTTAAGACAGCTCTGCACCAACGGAAAATAACATTTTCACAGTACAGCGGGTCTAAAGTCACATGGATGAGACATCAACTCGTTTCCTTCAAAGCTGGTTTAATGTACATGTGGAATGCATCAGTTAGTCTTCTGTTGTATCTTGTGCAGACTTGTTTTTGCAACAGACAGTTTGCATCAGTAGCCACAACCAAAACATTAATGTTGTCAGTTTTCTATCTTGTCATGATATTTCTATCACCTATCATGGAGTCAACAGTGTTTGTGCGTCTTTGAATCGATACTGAACCCACTCACCTCCTGCACCTAGTTTGTTGTGTCTGCAGCCGCGCTTGGATGCATTCCTTTTGCATTCCCTTTACCTTGAAACCCAGGCAGCTCAGCTCTTCTCACATAAACTTCTATCTGTTTTCGTGTCTTTCTCTTTCTGTAATTTCCTCCTCTCCGTTTTTGTTTTCCCAGGGGCTGACCCTCCCTCCTCTTCCACATCCCTGACTCAGAACAAGTAGAGCTGTAACCCCAGACACACACACACACTAACAGAGTAACCTCAGCACACCGTCTCAGGATCACTTACTGAATTAGCATCCCAGACTGGAGTGCCAGGAACAGAATGAGGGAGAGAACAACAGAGAGTTATTTTTTTTTTTTTTATCATTCTCTCTTCCCCTTCCATTATCGTTTCCCTTGTGACTTTCCCCATCACCTGTCCTGCACGGCTGCCTGGACTTTATCAAATGGATCAAAATTTCCGAGCAGGCCTTTCCTTGCAATGTCAACTACCCGAGATTATAACAAAAAAAGAAAAAATGTAATTAAATTAGCATCTATTAGCAGGGAGCAGTTTTTATTTAAAGACGCACAAAATACCACACCATAAATAGACAAAAGTTTTTCCCTATGTAGAGTAACTACACACACACACATACAGACACACACAGACACACACACCCACATACACACAGTCTGTCTGGCCTGTAACCAGAGCCATGTGATTTTTTGACAGTAACATGAACCTATTCCTTTTTAATCTAATGTATAGTATCATGCCCCTATAGAAGCTACCCCCTGGTCATTTTCAGTGTGTGTGTAGGTGTGTGTGTAGAGCAGTAAAGCAGGCATGTTTCATGGCTAAATGGTTCAAACATAATACACTGATGCTAACATGTCAGACACAACACACATTCTCCCACATTCCTGCTCTAGAATGGGATCACAGTGTTCTGGTTCTCAAAATGTGGCCTGAGACTTCAGACCAAAATGTCTGAAATCAACGTCTATTTGGTCAGTCAGCGTTTCAACCACAGTTAATCAGTGATCACTCTTTGATAATGGTAAATGCAGTGACAGTAAAATAAAACTTATATTGGTCATATCACAGCAAGAAAGCAATCTTGTCATTAATCTAAACCTCAGTCAGATCGATTACTGAATGCCACTGTTTAACCCACACACATAAAAACTGAACCCTTTACATTGAGCTGCAGGGACAGATCTGTCTGGCAGCTTAGATTCTGTTTCACATAATCACCACTGATTTTATTTTTTGACAAAGCTCCTGTTTGCTGTTTTTTTTTTTCTGTGGTTTGTTAATTCTTCTTCTTAATTCTTAATACTTATAGTCTGCAGACATTGTGTTACAAATCGAGGATTTTCTGACACTTTTAACTCTCTTTGGGAGGAATTATTTAATTTCACTGAAGCTGACGTATCTTGTCAAATGATGTCGGGCGATGTTGTGAAAAGAAAATGTTATACATCCTTTTGCTTGATGCTGCCTGATAGCTGTCATCTTCTGCAACATTGATTCACCAGTAAAACCCATGGAGTTGGATCAATGACAGTGGAAGGAGACACTTGATTTGCATTCAGTTAATGGTAGATTTTTCTGAAAAAGACATTTTTTCTTCAGTTTTCTCTGTTTCTGATCTAATAATAACCTTTGAATTTACTCTGAGCTTTTATGAACATCTACATGATCAGTGAATTAAATATAGGAAAAAACATTATTTACACTGGAAAAACTCAAACTAAAGAGAACAATATTACAATAAATAGTGATAAACCACTTAAGAGTGGTTGAGTCTGGGTCTTTATGGGTTAAGTAGCACACTGGCTAGCCCTGACTGGAAAAATATGTGCAGTATCTTAGTGGAGGATCTGACCATCCTCAGGCCTGACTCTTTCATCTTTGTTTAGGGATCAGCAACCTTTATTATATCACGTCACCCCATGTCCATTCCACAAATGACAACTGGCTGAAGATGGGACCTCTGAAACTCCAGCTACCATTTCTTTTGTCATGACTCTGTTCAGTAGGAGGCAGTTTATGTGATTATTTAAGGAGAAGGGGTGGGAGTTTATAAATTATGCTTCTTCTCACTCCTTTTCGAATATGTATGATATGTTTAAGTGTTTTGTTTATTTATTTTCTTCTGTTTTGACATTCATATTCGAAATAAAACCATCAATCAATCAATCAATTAATCAGTCAATCAATCAATCAATCACTGGATGCTTACACACATTTATACACACACATACTTGTACATGTTAACCTGTCAAACCCTGGGCCATTTGTTTCCAGTGGGAATCATTTCAGCATAACACAAAACAATGCATTAGCAGCCAGTAGCAGAAGCTGCATTTATTTAAACCCATTTATGATCAGAAAACAGCAAAGGCAGGACAAAATTCATGATCGCTGTGTCATAAAGCAACGTTTATTTTTGCTCATCTTTGTCTCATTCGGTGAGTTTTAGCAGCAGAGAAATAATACTTGTCCTGTTGGATCTGCTTAGACTGTTGTTTTAAGTAATTAGTCATGGCTCACACTGGTCTGAGACTGTTAGCTTGTTTTAGATAGTTATCCATTTAAGTGCTTGTTGTTTGGACTGTGTTCTGAAGTTTGAGAATGGTTTTTATTGAGTTTTTTTGCTGACTTTCTTCTTGTTGCGTGGCTGTATAGAATGTAAATATTACCATGGTAACACAGATGGAACTGTGGTTGCCTCAGGTACCAGGGACAATTGGACTAAAGAGGCTACCATCTTACTTGGCCAAGGGTACATTTGCATGAATCAAAATTTTCAGCTCTTTTGTAATTTTACATGAATCATCTTTTTGTCAGCATTTGTCTAATAAAAGTAGTTTTTGTTGTTCTGAATTAAATCTTCTTGATCTAAAACATTTGCCTGAAGTTGGATATGGGATGGCAGGGGCTTCAGACTTTAAGGACACAAGCACACACACACATACATCGCTCTGAGTACGAGTGGTATGCTAAAAACAGTTGGTGAGGGACTTAGGAGGCCAAGTTTTGACAAGTCTCTCTCTGTCTCACATGCACTTTTTTTTGCCTCACTCTTTCACTCTCTTCATCCGTCTCTCCTCTGTCGTCCCCTCTATTTTCAGACGTAACTCTCCTCCCATCCCCTCCCGTTCCAGACATGTCGGCAGCATTTTTTTTTTCCTGGGGAGGATGGACGTACAACATAAATTATTTCCATGTCCTGTCCTGTATGAAGAGGTTGTGGAAAGATTTAGGACAGCAGAGTCATGTCTTGTCTTTTCATTTCTAGCTAAACTTTATTGGTGTTGTAATAAAAGTAATGCTAAATTAATTTATTTTATAGAAAACATTTGGCCTTTTTCATGTCAGTTCCTCTGCCAACTCCATCTGTGAATTACAAAACATAAATGTAACCATCTTCGCTGCTAAACACATGCCTCACTATATATTTATAGTTATAAAACGCACGTGTTGTGCAAGAAAAAATAAAATACAAACATTGTAATTTAGTTTAATACCCATGTGAACTATCAAGGCTGGAGAAAGTGGCCAATCAGGAACCTGAGAGACGAGTCAGCATATGCGTGTTGGTACGCTGAAGAAATAATGGAGAGGAAGTGACAGCAATGTCAAAACTTTGTCTGGTGGGAAACTGATGGATAGAGACAGAAAAAAAAAAAGCCTATTGCTCCTACTCATGAGAGCAGGTTTGTCCTCAAGATGTCCTCATTCATTTATCACCTCACATGTTAGAAAGCAGTTACATGTCCCTGTTTCATGACCTTTCAGTTTTTGTTTCATTCTCAGTTCAAGGTGTTGATAGTTTTGCATGAAATAAATCTGTTTGCTTTTTTTCAAGGCCAAGTGACTTTCCCTGTGCGGACAGACAAAGTATTTGATTTCATTTTATTGCAGAAGGAAATATCAGACATTTCAACACATAAACTTGTGAGAGGATTCATGGGATATCCATGTGATCTGGGTTTAACATGAAACAGGCTTCAGATTCAAATTAAGCTCTCTGTATCAGACTCTTTAGTCTCATTTTTTCTAAATGTATCTAAATCTATTTATTTATTCATCCCCTTATAGACTATTGTCACAAATTTGCCTTAGTACTCACTGTTTTTGTAACGAGGTGCTGCTCCACACTCTTTGTGAATAGACATATGTTATCTAGTTATCTATGATCCCTGATGTTCATGGATCAAGGTGCTTGGATTGTTGGCTGGACGAACTTTTCAATAGCAGCATCAATAAAATTATGTACATACCTAAGACTGGAACATTTGTTTAATTAGTATGATGCGATCATAGCTTTTGTCTCTGCTATATTCAAATCAACAATCTCCACTTAATTTTGCATCTGCATGACAGCAACAACCCAAACAGTGGTCAGCCCCCCAAAAAAAGGAAGGAGAAAGG
>JAPQRP010000005.1:1678395-1689715 GCA_037367295.1 Apogon hyalosoma
CCAAATGGGTCATATCTGATGACCATGAAAAGATGACAAACTGCATTTTACACCAATTATTTACATGGATTGATAGGCTTAGTGGATCAACAGATGTTAAACCATTTAGATCAGTAGATGCTATAGGTTGCCAGTGGTTGCTTGGGTCTTTATGGGTTAATGTATAGAAATGAAATTTGCCAATCATTGCATTCTGTTTTTTTCTACATTTCCACCAGCAAAGGTAATGTTCTTTACATCACACCTACATGCATGATAATTAACATTTTGCGTGTTCTTTACTCAAGCACGCAGCCCAGTGTAGATAATTCAACTTTCTGTCTGTATTTATCTGTTATTTCAGTGAAACAAGTATGGGAAAAACTTTGACTTACTTCTATCCAGGCGTGAGAATCTCGAAGCCACACCTACAGACACAGTAGTTAACAACAGTCTTTGCAGATAACCACGTGCTTCAGCTGCAATGATGTGTTTCACAGGGAATATGTCCTACAGGGAAATTATAAGCTATTTCCCATGAGAGAGATATTGGAACAGTGTGCATTTTGAGAAGCAGCTATGGGACCAGGAGCTATAGTTAGTCCTCCTACTGTTAACACTGTCATCTGGAATCCACATTAAAATAACAATGTGACTGAAAACAGCTGACCAACTGTTAGATCATCAATAGTTACAACAGTATTCACTATTAAAATACCTCATAAACTCTAGTGGTTTTTTCCACCTAATTCAGTTGCTGGCATCCTACTTTACCCCACCAGCTGTAAAGGAATCAAAACTTTGACAAACAGGAAAATTAATTACACAGCTGGGAATAGTTTGTAAATTCTTTCCCACGTAGATGACCGGCGTGGGTTCCTGTCTTACCAGGCAAATGCCAGAGGAGTGTGTCCATGCATTTATGTTTGAGGAAGTGGCGGGATATTAAAATATGTGTGTGGAAAACAGTGACATGTTAGAAGGAGCTACTGTATAAAGATGTTTCATAGTATCTAAATTATAATGAAAAAGCATGAGGAAGTTATAGGATATTTTAAAAAGACCACTGAAAAGAGATAGACAGAAATCTGTGCACTATTAGCACTTGAAAATAAAAATAAAAATAAAAAAACGCAAGAGACATGGTGTATTACAACAGTTCAGTGAAGGGCTGAGATACTTTGTGATCAAAAAAAGCAACCTCCACCCTACCTTTCAGATGGTATTGAGTGGTTTTCTACTGCCATTTGAAGTGATAGTTATCTCTGCATTACAAGCAAGTTACAACCAGGCTGCTTGAACACATTATTGCACTCACACAGATCTCTTCAATCCAACACATACAGAATTGATCCAGAACCTCTTATGACAGCAAATCTGGTGATGCCATGGTTTCTGGAATGTCACGCTAACCACTTAACAGCACTGCTGAGGAGTTTCTGTGATGTTCTTGTGAGGTGCCGAAGACAATTTGTTGTTTCATTCCTGATCCCAAATGTCTCATTGTTTAGTGGCATCTTGGCAATAAAGAAGGCCTAAGATCATAGTTTCTGATGCCTCTAGCCAGTCCAGTCCCCATTATGTAATCAAGCCTTTAATAGTGAACCTCTTTCATGCACACGTGACGAGCAAAGCTGTGTGCTCAAGTAAGTCAACATTAAACTTGTCTGCTGACAGAGGTACTTTACAGTTCACTTGCACAAGATAGGAAAAATAAATACTTTTAAATATTTTTTGTTAATTTGGCTTTTTTTCTTTACAGGTTGTGTCTTCTCTGCATGTATGAGGGGGCTTCAGAAAGTTCTCAGAAAAAGGACAGTTGGAAAAAATGGTTTAAGTTATGATGCTTATTTATCAACATATGCTCCATGTCGGTCAAAACACCTCTGCAAGCTTTGATTCACTTCCCACAATGTACTTCGCGGCAAAATTTCCGAAAAGGCCCGAGTGACATTTTGGATTGTTATGTAGTCATCTTCGAAGTTGTTTGCCATGAGGGAAGTGATTCAGGTTTGTAAGCACGGAAAGACTAATGGATTAGTGATAATTAGGCTATCACTGGGGTTTTACAAATTTGAAAAAAAAAATTGTAATGAAAGCCACGCACTGCTTTAAGCACTTTTGAGTTTTCAATATGTAAAAAGTCTGGGGTAGTGGATCAGCCAGTAGAACACCTGGTTTGGACCTGGCTGAGGCCCTCTGCTATCAAACATCTGCTCACTCTTCCCCCAACTCTTCTGTCAATCTCCCTTGCATCTTTCCATGATTTTGTTTTTGTTTTTTCCAATGCAAGCTGATTGTTAGCCCACAGCCTCGTGCTGCATTTCCACCATGTGGAATCAGCTTGACTCAACTCAATTCGGGTACCAGGTACTATTCCTGGAGACCGTTTCCATTACAGGATACTTCAGACTTTAGAGTACCTGGTCGTCATAGCGATGCTGCGCGTAACTTCTGCTCAGAGAGTTGCTGATACACTTTCTTGTTGCATGTTGCCCCGTCAAGCTCACGCTGAATCTTTTCATCAGCCACCAAGGACAGAAATGTCTGAACCTCCTCGAGAGACCCCAGTGACGTTTTGCAGGCTGTCATCATGCATTAGCCTAACGGTATATTTACTGTAAACTTCCGAATCTCTTTTTTAAAAAATGGAATGTCACGCATTGATGACGCAATGATGCAGAGACAACTCTCTGACCAATCAGTGGTCTCCAGCATTTACACATCACGTTGTAGCATCTCTTCACCCGTTTTGGAACCTCGGCCGAGCAAGTACTAAACAAGCAGAACCGGGTACCAGATTCCAGGTTCTTTCACGTAATGGAAATGCAAAAAGGCTGAGTGGAGGCGAGTCGAGTAGAGCCAGTATCATGAAGTGGAAACGCAGCATTATAGTCAAAATAGGCGTAAACATTTCCACAGTAATTTGCTACTTAATCATAAGTGCACTCACTGTCATTGATAATTTTCTCCAGGTAAGTCTATAAGTTTTGAATATATCTCACTCTGCTCTCTGGGACTTGTAGTTGACATATATGGTCTAGTGTTTTGACTTTTTTAAAGAAGAGTATGGTTATTAGAATAGAGGAGTTCAATATCCAGAATGTTTAGTGTGAAGCAACAATTAACCCCCAAAAAAAGTAAGATGAAGATAAGTAGCAGCTTAAATTAAATTGTAACATGAAAGCTCAGTTTGTCTTCAGTGTTGGTTTGAAACAGTGGAGCAGTGTACTGTTCAGTTATTACAACACAACACTGTTATCAACCATTACTGAACCTCGTGAGAAGCATGCCATTTTAACCTTAGGTGTCAAAACAGGCTCATAATTTCATAACAGCAACAGTAAAGCGTCACAGGGACATCTTAAACTTGTGCTGCTGACTACGTGGTGTCCCTTTAATTCTACATAAATAGTGGATGAAGTGTAGTTTAATGTAATGCAGTTTTTGAAGAATGCAACTCCTTCAAAGCAAATTCCTAGCGAACTGAGAATGCATGCGAGAGCACTTCTGTCTATTGACATAATGAAGAACAAAGATGACCTCTTTGTCTCTTGTTTTTCTATTCCAACCTGATTTCGTGTCTTTCTGCTGACTGTAGCTCTTCAGATGATAAAGCTGCCTGATGCTCACAGGGACACTCACTTAGCACATGAATACAAGACTGTTTTTAATGCCATCTTCACACCACATGAGGCTTCTGGCGTGAATTTGGTGCCTGTGGAGGGCTCAGTTGACATTAATGGAGTATGTGTTACATAATTACAATTACAAAGAGAAGTGTCTTTCATGACCACATAGTGTTGTCCTCAGGCTGCAGTCGCGCCAAGTGCCTATTTACATTGTACTGGCTATAAAATATCATCAGACATGAAGTCATCAGAGAGAAAACTGAGTCCACGTAAAACCATAAAACAGCCTAAAACACCCTAAAGATAATGTGACTTAAAAATTTAGTCTTTAAGTCTAAGCAACTTCTCAGTTTTTGTTGTTCACATCAGCTCCCAGATGTTTACAGACTGCTGTTAAAAGTATAGAGGATTCTGCAAAATGGTAAATATGATATTGTCTCAACTTTTTGAAGACATTTTGATGCAACCCAATTCAAAATTACCCTTTTTTTTCATAAAACTGTACATTTTGTCATCTTAAATATTTGATATATTTCCCATGTTTTGAATAAACATCCTATATTATGAATAAATTATGGGGTAGCGAGATTTGCAAGTCATTGCATTCATTTTTATTTTCCTTTAAGAGTGTCCAAAATTTTGGAATTGGAGTCTTTATTTTCAGGCTTCTTGTTTCCCATTTAAAATGTATATTACTCTGAAATGTTTACTGAACCAAAACACATGCATTTTAACAGCCACCCTAAACCTAACCCTAACCGCTAATCGTGCCATCTATTAATCGTGTGTTATTTTACATGGTGTGAACATACATGTGGAAATCTTATAATGCGTACAGATAACACGCCAATTAAAAGTGGTGTGTTATCTGTACGCAATTCATGATATCACATTGCCACCCTGAACAAACTAGTCTCTCATTGTACATTTGTGTTATGGATGATGGCTATGAGCCGAACAGTCATTAAACAGGCTTCCTGGCCCAAAGACACGGTTTGAAGATTTTTTCTTCTGAGATTATCAACTGAAAACGTTTGTAGAATATAAATTCTGGCAGTGACAGAAGTATCTCTGAAGAGCTTTTCTCTCTTTTCAGTTCAAAACTGCAAACATAAGGAAAAGTAGAGAACAAGAGTGATAAATAAAAAATAAAGATTGAAGAATGACTGATAATTATTGAAGAAAATAAAACACCTCTTAATTTTTAAATCTCCAACTTTGTCCAGAAGGTTTAAATTTGTATCTTTACTGGCATCTCAAAGTCATGAAATGAAAATTTCATGGAAATTTCATGGACAACTATACACCATGCTGCCCAGATTTTTTATTTCTTTTTGATGTCTGTTTACTTTAATCATAGTAGACAAAAAGCAAATAATTTGTAATAAATTATCCAAACAGTAATATTATTTCATGTTTTTAAGACTGAAAAATGGGGAAAGGGGTGTGTCTCTGTCCCTATAACAGGTCACATCATGCTGCCTGTTGTCGTGACGATACACATGATGTACAGACACTAATCCATCAGGAAGTGGAGATGAGCGTTAATCACTGCTCCTCTGACTGCACGCACAGATTACACACCCATACGCCAACTCAGACATAATCACACACAAGGATGCATATGTTCATTTATGGGGTTTTTAATGTCAGACATTATGAATAGAATTAGTGAATGTTATTTATGTAATAAAATGACAAGGAATATAAATATATTAACTGTGTGGCCAAAAACAAAATCAGGCTGGGCTGATCCGTTGTCTGCAATTGCAAAACAACATGACATTTATAACATGTGATTTCCATACAGCTGTCTGACCATTAAACATCTGGACAATTGGATTTAATAAGTTACAGCTGTGCTACAATTTAGGGTTAAAAGTCACTTCGTCTTGTCCTCTGAGTAGATGCAGACATAATCCGAAGGTTATAATCTAGCAGAGAGGTGGCAGAGTGGGCCGTTAATCCTCCTACAACATCATCAGGGGGAAGCCCGTACCACTGGAGTGAATACATCCGTTTAGGCTTTACTCTGGCTCCTGCCAATCTGATGGAGTAGGAAAACTGGGCAGCAAAGGGGGAACACAGCAAGAGGAACACGGTGCGGAGGGGGGCGGAAGAAGAGGGAGATCAAGTGGATGTGGGTGGGTTTCAAATCAGATCTGTTTAAAATTGGACATGTGGATTACGAGGCCTTTTCATCTGCTGAACAACGGACATCCATTCATAAAGTGGTTTGCACGTCACAGCAATATCCTCTAGCAGTTGTCACAGTGGGGGCCGACAAAACCTGACGTCAACGAGTCTGTCCTGCACAGACAGTCTGTCACGTACAGACTGATTTTCCTTACAATAAATGCAAGGATATAGAATGAGAATGGAGACGAAAGGAAATATCAGTGTTCATATATACGGATGTTGAAAGCTTTGTTTCTGCTTGTGGCTTCAGCAGCAGCAGAGTGAAGGTGCAGCCATACTCTGACACATAGAACTACACCATTAGGAAACATTAGAGCAACATCATTACTTCTCTATGACAGTCCATTTCTAAATCTAAACTTCAGTAAAGCTCAATGTGTTTTACAGAATCTGAAACTTTAGGTAAGTTTTAGGGACAGAAATGCAGCTGCTCATCTGCAACACAATGCCAAATCCTCCTGAGACCCAGGAAAGTGAAAGTTTTAGCTTTTTTACATTAAACAATTGTCTTGATTGGAAACTGCATAATAGTTTTTCCAGATACATTTTTAAAATTATTTTTATTTATTTATTTATTTATTTATTTATTATTAATGGAATGTCCTTTGCAATGGATAGCATTTTTTAAGTAAAACTGCTAAACTTTTGTCGCCTACATAGGACAAAAATGCATTGCTGGGTAATGTAATTATACATTTTCAGGATGCATATTTTTTGTTGCCTTGTTTTGTGTTATGTACTAAATACAACCATGAGAAAAATAAAGTAGTTAAATAAAGTAGTAGTTTACCACCACCAGAGGGAGAATGTGAGAGCAAATGAATAATGGATCAATAATGTGAAGCGCTTTGGGTGACTTGGAAAGCACTATGGAAATCTAATCCATTATTATTTTTATTTTTATTATTATTATTATTATTATTATTATTATTGTTATCAAGATTTTGATGTTTGCAGTGCATCAGCTAAGTATGACCAAGTAGATGTTTCAGCAAGTCACTGATGAGCAGTGAGCTTAGAAAAGCAATCAGTCTGGGAAGTAACAAACAATTTGAAGTCCATCATTCTACAGTGAGAAAGATTATTTACAAGGAAAAAACCTTTCTGGATCTTTTCCAAATTCACCCTAAGGTCAGACAATGCAATGCTCAGAGAAACTGTAAAAAAAAAAAAAAACAAGAACTACATCTGAGACTCTACAGTCCTCAGCTAGCATGTAAAATGTTAAGGTTCATTAGAGTTTAATTAGAAAAACATTGGGTAAATACAACTTGTTTGGAAGGGTTGTGAAGAGAAAGCCTCTTCTCACTGGAAAAAAGTTCATGGGAGCATTTTGGTAACATCTGAACAAACTACAAGACTTATGGAGCAAAGTTTGGACAGGCAAGATTAGTGGTCATAATGCACAGAAAACCAAACACATCACAGCAGTACAAACACCTCATACCGACTGGCAGGCACAGTGGTGGAGGGTTGAGGATTTGGATTTGTTTTGCAGCCACAGGACCCAGACTGTAATTGGGTCCATCATAGTCTCCAGATTCTAATGTGAGACCATCTGTCTGACACTTACTGAACCATGGGATGCACTGTTTTTCATGGCTTTTCATCTTTGGTTTATTTTTTCTTAAGTTAATAATGACACAAATCTGTTGTGTGTTGTTTTACACCTAAGGTAAGGTTCAAATCATTTTAGAACCTGGTAAGGACCAGATGATTTTGTGTTAAGTCCTGACATGTATAACTATAGCACTGGAAGACTGTGCACTTTCTTTTCTTGTAACTGAGTTATGTGCAACATTAAGGAGAATGTTGTTAATTTAATCACATTTTCCAGTAACCTTCTAGAAGTGTTGGGATTTACAAAACCACAGAACATTTCCATTTGTGGGCTATAGCAACCAACCATTACAATACAAAGCTATATGACATTTACCCTCTTTTGTTGAGTAGAAAAATATCAGAAATTACATGCACATGTGCTAAATTATGATTCAAGAAATAATTATTTATTTTAGAACTGTTTGTGTGTCTCTCAGGGTCAAACAAAAAACCAGACAGAAAGACGACAACATTTGGATGGGTTTAGGCTGAAATATTCAAGCATTAGGGTTGTAAATGACTTTTAATATGATTGGCCTTTGATCAGAAATAGTGCAATTTTGTTTTATGCTTTACTGCAGTTTAGGATGAAGAGTTCTAAAGCCTGGCTCAAATATTTACTCTAAATTATAAAAGCCAAGTGGCCTCTGTGTGCATGTGTGTGTCCGGGGATTCACACAAAATCCAGAAAGAGCTGAATGCTGCAGTTTGGAATACTTATGCATTTTTGGTCAAGAAAGAGACTAGCAAAAACAGCAAGTTGATAGGACCAATATTTTGGGAGATATTAGTAATTTTGGAAGACAATAGCCTTATAATCATATTGTTGTGGCCAGAACGCTTTGGCAATGACTGTTAGACAAATGCAGCACAAATACACAACAGCACAAAAACTACCACATCTACAACCTGTGGATCCCCATGGGTCGACGCGCTAGTAACATATAAGAGCTTACTGATCCTTGACCTAATATATTTGATGTTGTACTGTCAAAGCCTGCAGAGGCCACAAGTTATGCAGACTGTGCTGCGCAGAAAAGTAGCAGTCTCTTACATAACAAGGGTTACAGTTAGTAATTGAGGAGTGTTTCTCAGGAATGCAGATTGAGGCTTAGTGGTTACACCAGCTGATAAACAAGTGTGTTTTTTTATGGCAGGACTCTCTTTGAGATGTAGTAAATATGAAACTGTTACTCTTTATGAGCCATTTTGGTCCAGGGCATAAGTTGATTCAGATTAAAGCTACCCTTTGTTGAAACGGGGATTTCCAGGTTATGTCTCCGACAAATGACTCCAAGAAAAAATTTATGACTTAGCGTTTCTAGAGAGGAGTTCAAAGAGATATGCAGCAAGCGTCTAGCAGCATCTGAACCGCCTTCACTTTCAAGCTGCAGTTGTTGTTGCATAGGTTGCAGGTGGACTGCAATGTACAAGCAGATGTACAGTAAGTTTAAATCACTGAAAAAGATGGGATTATTGCAGAAAAGCATATGCTCACATGATTCTATACATATTTATTGCTATATCCATGTTTCTATTATCTTTAATTTTCTACACATTAATTAGAAACTGCATATTATATGCTGCATTAGTATTAACGCAGAGATTCAATAACACCTAATTACCATGTGTGTTTTTTTTCACTGTTTATGAACAAGTTATAAATAAGTTGATGCAGCCATGTGTCAAAACTATCAGTACAATGTCTGCTGTTACATGCTGCATTTTTCCCTGGACAACGATAAACAGCTGAAGCATCCTGGTCTGAGCAGTAGTGAGTTCATGCCATAAAGTTTCACGGATTTACATGATATAACTCATCCCTCCTCATCATGTGAATTCAATAACCTTCAACCTCTGTGAGCAAAAACTAACTTCAGTGTGTTTGTGACCCCTCTGCTTTCCCTTTATTGAAACCTCTGCCATGTCTACATTTCACATTGTTGCTATTCTAAATGTGCTTTATTTACTGTTGTATACTCCTGAAGGTCCAGTTGTGGGAAGTATCTGTTTTTGGCCCGCTGTGCACACAAACAAATACTGAAAATAACAAATAGAGGTTTTTCCCAAATTTGTTTGGGACCTTGTCTTGGAAGTGATGAAGAGAGAACAGCAAAGACATAGTAACTTTCTCTACTGGAAGCCATTCAACTATTTCTGAACTATTACCAACAAATGGGGACATAGTAGGAAGTTGAGGGCTCAAAGCCAAAAGAAATACATCCATCACAGCATAAGCTCTTTCTACTGCTTATTCCTCATGAACAAGGCTTAGGGTTAGGGTTAGATGCATGGCCACCTGCATGGAGACAACCACGATGGAGTTTTAGTGTTTGAGTAAAATGATAGCAATAACAGAAGAACGATAATGATTAATTTATCAGGATTATTACGTAAGACACATATTCAGCATGTGTCCTCACCCTGTATCCCCATCCACAGTAACAAAACTGATGGAATGCCTCATTTCAGGGGTGTCCCGCTCTTTTTCCTTTAATAGCTAATATGATGAAATGAAAATGGCCAAGAGCTACTAATGGATCACAAGATCTAGACACTAGAAGGTGGAAAGTCCCAGAGCAGTAAAGACTGAGCCATGTGCGGTACACTTGCAGGTGAGCCACTGGGCACCCCTACAACTTGATTTTTTTTTTTTTTTTTTGTCATGGCATATTCTGTATACTGCATATCTGGGATGCACGAGTCTCTTTGTTTGTCAGCACTTACATTCAGTTATACATTCACTGTGTATAAACATGTATTTTAAGAAGAATACAACAAACATTAACATATTCAATAAACAGCACGGGATGATTGAAGACAGACTACATATTGAACACTACAAATTCCCAGGATCACATGAACACATTAAGTAAAGGTTTGTAATTAAACATAAAATGAATCCACTGAGTTATTAATATCACATGATGTACCTTTAAAAAACAAATTTAAGGTAATGTGTTGATCAGATGTCAGACCCACAGTACAGAGTATATATTAGGGTGTGTCTTGGGCCAACCCCCAAAAATGTTCCAAATGATGAAAACGCGTTTTATAAAATTTTATAGCCGTGCTATTTGTTTAAGTGCTGCCACGCAGCAAGCTTAGTTTACATAAAGCAAAATGTATGTACCTTTATTAAGCTGACAATTATTTTGTACAACATAATTAGTGTCATTGAAGCAGTTTTTTTCAAAATGTTTCTACTTTAATTTTGCTATTGTTCTCACTTTTAGGTGGGCTTCTCTTTTGCCATGCCAGTGTGACAAGCCCCTCCCACCACCACTATGGCATCGTGCCATACCTTTTATTTATATTCCTTTAGGAGGTACATGTCTTTATGTACTTAACATACATTGTACTCGGTATAATGTAATTTTGATGTATTATGTACCTTCTTCAATCTGTGGGCCTCAACCACATGTAGCAGGTATTGTGGCTGTTCTTCCTGTTTAGCGAGGACAGGGTTGAAATCCTGAATCAGTTTACAGCCCTCTCTGCACAATCACTGACAACTTTAAGATTCTGAACCATGACTTTCACCTGCCAGCGCTGCACCTGAAGCAGATCTGAATCAGTGCCTCATATAAGGGGCTCCTCTGCTCCAGGGCGGGGCTGGATCATTACTGCTGCTACTACTGCTGTCATTACTGCTACTGCTTCATCTCCTCAGACGTCCCACAGCCCACCACAGATCCACACAAATGTTTTACACCGGCTAATACATTTATTTTGTACTCTTGTAGTAATAAAGGAACAAACAAGATCCATTGCATACACAAGTATACGCATAACCAAAATAACATCCAACACCATTAAATATAGTGGAAATCGCCTAAAATTTTATGTGGCAGGTTTTTTAGTCAAAAGAAACATAATTACAGCCTAGCTAATTTTAAAAATTATTG
>JAPQRP010000005.1:1692612-1748977 GCA_037367295.1 Apogon hyalosoma
TTATGTTATGTTATGTTATGTTATGTTATGTTATGTTATGTTATGTTATGTTATGTTATGTTATGTTATGTTATGTTCGGAAAAATGTGAAGTTTAACAACTAGCCTTCCACGTGCAATTAAAGCAGTCAAAATGAAAAAGCCTTTCTTTGCAGAGCAGCTGCCCTGAGGTGGAGGAGTGTGGAGTCTCAATAATCTGGAGCCTTTTAAAGTGGTAGTTTTTTCAGCCCCTGCATAATCACCTTACTCCATATGTTTGATAACTAAGCTGTGTGGCTCAGTTAGTACGGTTCAGCCAATGACCAAAGGGTCGGCAGTTCAAATCCGGGCTCCAACTGGCCTCGTGTCGAAGTGTCCTTGGGCAAGGTACTGAAGTTAGCTACCTAGCATGGTAGCAGCCACCCACTGGTATATGAGGGAATGTGTGAATGTGAGGTTTTGTAAGGCGCTCTGGGCACCATGAAGGAGTAGAAAATGCGCTTTATAAGTGCAATCCGTTTCCCATTTTAAGCTGTGTGTTAGAATTTAATTTCACAATTTCAAAGACTCGTCTGTTTCTTGTTGCATAAGATCATTAACTCTTAAGCATGAACAGCCAGCCACTGACGGTACAAAGAACAACCAACACATTTGGCACATTTGGACCCATGGGTGCTTTGGATCTGTGACATAAGACCACACACTGCCAATCTGCCTCACTCAAGGGTGCTACTCACAGACTTCTGTATTTATAGACTAGGTCAGAGTTAAGCTTTGGCAGGATAGCAAGTGTTAAACGTCCCTCTTAAACAGACAATTTATAAACCTATTTGGTCAAATAATAGTAGTAATAGTCATAGTTTTGGCTGCTGGTTCTGAAAATGCTTGTTAAACGGGCATGTCATGTCATCTAGTTGAGACTGGACTCCAGCACACACATCACAAAACCCCCATACAGACACACAGACACAATAGCTAGAGGCCTCTTAGAATCAATGAACTCATGGTGCACTGAGGAAACATTACCTCGTCTGCCTGGGCCACCGATGGAGACGAATTCAGCTCATTCCAGTGTTTTTCCTCTCAGTGAGCACACAGAGGCTCCTGTCCAAACATAAATTACTGCCCACATTTAGTCTGTTCTCACTTTGACTCAAAGTCTAGACAATCTGATGAGCCTTTCTGGAGAGTTGGCACTTTTCAATGTGTCTCTTTATACTGGCCAGTACCAAGAGTCCCCATATGAAAGGAAATATAGAAGCTGGAGAATATTTACTGTCACCAACAATGGTACTTTTAGATATACCTGCATATTTTAGACATATAAACAATCTAACTGACGAGTAATATCTTGCTGTTTAAACCAAAACATGCATGAGCAAGAATGGATGTTCATTGTCAAATGTGTGGTCAAGTGGTCAGAAAGTTGCTAATGTATCACATTTTCACTTATTTATATTCAGCAATGTGCACTGTACAGAAAACCCAAGTACCCTGTCCTCTATAAAACAAAAAAAAAACAACACCTACCTTGTCATCATCTCTCATTTCATCATGCATTCTCTATAATTGCTTTTGTATGGTTGTTGGGGGCTGGATCATATCTGGTAGACCTGGTTAACATTTCATTGCATGACTAGGGCAGCTTCTTCCCTAAATGTTGTGGAATTGGCTGTCATGGTAACATTGTTAAATCATTTGTCACTTTCCCTTGTCAAAATTAAACATCACAAAAGAACACAAAAAAATTGATTTCACAGCCTGCTAAATATAACTATTACATTTTTCTAGTCTTATCATGTATTATGATAAAAAATATGGACAACTTAAAACAAAAAAAGCATTTTTTTTTTTTTTTTTTTTTTTTTTTTTTTTTGTTAACTGCTAATGAGTCACTTGATCCATGACACAAATGTTTTGTCTGGCCCACTAAACATTTTAGCACCTTTCAGGAGTTGGTTTTTACCAAATCAGAGGTAAAAGTACAATGTATTCTGAACTTTATTTGATCAGGTGACCATAAGTTCATCAATGATAACTCGCTATTCCTCCCAATAGTCAAATAAAGTAGAAACATGAATAAAGTCAGCAAAAGTTAATACATGAGCTCCATTAAATAAGGATTAAATCAGTTATTTCAGCCTGTGTGTTGTATGTTACTCCCATGTGTTTCAAAATTCTGTATGTTACTGACTGGCCCTGACTCTGACCAGGAGGAAACAGATGTGTGTATATAAACATGTGGTCTAACTTTGTCATTTCACTGCTGACTATAGTTTTTCCTCATCCCATCAGTGGTATTACTCTGCCCTGGAGAGTTATTTTCTGACAGGCTGTGACTACGTGAGGCTCCACACATCACTCCCTGGCATCAATTATTCAAACAGAGAGGAAAGAAAAAAAGGAGGAGGAGAAGGATGAAGAGAGAGGCTGGTGGAGGAGGGATGTGAGATGTGAGTGGGGTGTTTTCAGGTGGACGTGACTTTGCTCACGCTTAAACTTTTCCTCGGTTTTATTATTGGCATTTATAATTTTATGTGTAATCATTTATTATTGCATCATTTATTTCACCCATCTTATGCAATTTCATGAAAATTTCATATTATTTCACGTACTTTTATCTTGTTGAACTTTTATAATTTTGTGTGTAATCTAATATTCATTTATTTCCTATGTCACCCCTGTCTTAAGCCTTTTTATGAAAATTTCATTTTCTCTCTTGTAAATTTTAACTGATGTGAAGCACTTTGGGCTACAATTTTTGCATGAAAGGTGCTATACAAATAAAGTTTTATTATTATCATTATTATTTTACTTTTTTTTTAATCATTTTTTAATGTAGTTTTCATTGTGCATCTCCAAAAGTACAATATAAAGGAAAAAAAAGAGAAGAAATTCACATTTTATGATACAAGATTTTGTGACGCACATCAGCTCTGTGCTCTTTCCTATTCTTACATTTCTATGACCATCTAATGTCCTTCCTCCTCCTCCTCCTCCTCCTCCTACTCTTCTCCATTCTGACGTACTGTGTCTAAAAATCCTATTAGTCAACTACTTCTAACCCACTAACTTAGCAGATCCTTGGGCACTGATATAAAAGGGCAGTAAGCCGTTGTTTTACTGTCAAGAGGACTTGGCAATTAACCCTAACCTCTTTAACTCAAGTTAATGTGTCAGATGTGGGAACATGTATCAAATCTGAGAGATTCATCAGATGTCTGCTTCACTGCTGATGAGTTTCAGTAGATGATTGCATGATCAAAAAGCTGCAAACGAGTTTTAATTAAAAACATGCTATGCATTGTTTTGTAATGCAAGTCTTAACTTTCAGATACCTGATCATCATGCTAATGCTAATGCTAATGATGGCATAAAATTTTACATCACCCACAAAGTACTAATTATTTTACAAAAATGTAACGATATTATTCCATCCATTGCTTCCCAAAACCCTTTGTCACAGCAAATCACAGCATTTTCCTCTTTCAGTGCAGCCAGTCATCTGTTTTTTTCAAATATGTCTCTATATTAGCTGTTTTCATATGTATTCTGGGCTCCCTGCTGAGTAAATCAGATCCCACGTGTCCACAGCATCCTGCTTTAGAACCCAGTCAGGGACCTTTGATTCTTCTCCTCCTCCTCCCTCTACAGCATTTCCTATTAATCACTGCTTTCCAATTTTCAATCTGGCCCCAAGGTTTTACCATTAAAACAGTACAAACGTCTCCATTTCTGCTAATGGGACATAATAGCTGGTGTGTGTTTATTTACCTGAATCTCTTTACTACTAGTACTACTCCAGCCTCATGCCCCATCCCACACCCTGCGATCCTCCTCTGCTGACCTCCTCGCCCCACCTTTAAAAACCAAGCACCGAACCTGGGAGGACAGAGCCTTTTCTATTGCTGCTCCAACCCTCTGGAACTCCCTCCCACCCACCATCCGACACTGCTCCGACCTCAACACCTTCAAATCCCTTTTAAAAACTCATTTATTTAAGATTGCTTTTAATGTTTAACTATTTTCTATTCATATTCCTGCCTTTTGCACCTGCTTTTATCTGTTTTCAATGTGTTGTTTTTTTGTTTGTTATCTGCTGTATTTAAAGTGTCTTTGAGTTCCATGAAAAGCACAATACAAATAAAATGTAGTATTATATTTATTATTATTATTATTATTATTATTATCATTATTATTATTATCATCTCTCTT
Organism: Apogon hyalosoma; assembly: GCA_037367295.1. NCBI lineage: Eukaryota > Metazoa > Chordata > Actinopteri > Kurtiformes > Apogonidae > Apogon > Apogon hyalosoma. Next base: position 1,696,806 of record JAPQRP010000005.1, read on the forward strand.
TTGCAACAACTTATACTGTTTAAAGCTGCAATGAGCATGAACCTTCTAACAACAGGGAGATTATACCATAAACTGGACAGAGGTGAGTGACCAGACCTGCAGAGTAAAGATGAGTGTCATCTACATATGGTATAAGTAGAGACCAATGTTTAATACTACAAATTAGGCTATTCTAAATGTCAGCCAATAAAAACACTGATCCCTGTTGATTTCCAACATTGTAGCTGCTAAAGTCACACCCATATAACATGACCACAGAAAACAGACTCACAATAGTCTCTTTTTTCCTTTCAGTGCCTTGAGATCAACCCTGCTGTCACTGACTGAATTTCCAGTTATTTCTCCATGTTTTTTTAACTGAGGAAAAATTAAATATGAGCTAAAAAGATGAGTTAAGAAAAGTGATTTGATCTCCAATGACAGGGTGCAGAGAATCACACAAATAAAACAAAAGAAGAAGTGGAAGTTTAGTCTGACTTACAACTGGTTACAGAGTCAATTAAAAAAAATGCTTCCCTTTAGTTGCCAACACTTGGTCATTTCTTTGCTTTCATTTACTAATTTCTGTTTCAGATGGATATGTTTATTGTATGATATCAGGTATATCTCCACCAGCATCCTGTATATACCCTGTCATCTATTACACATTGGTTTAACTACTCTCATAAAAATCTAATCGATGAGAATAGAGTCAGTCTGTGGAATCTACCTGGATCTGCGTCGGTGATGGGAATATGCAGAAGATCACGTAAAAGGGTTTTTTTTTCTGCGTCAGTGTAATCAGGGATACCACATGGTCTATTTAATCTGCTGTGCTCCATTCAAGGTCTGCTGAAAGCCTTATCCCTTCTATTGAGCTCAAAATCTCCCCGTCAGTGGCTGCTGCACAAAGACAGAGGGATGAGTTTTCACTCCACGGCACGAACTGAGAAGATAATGCGTTCTTTACAAACCAGAAACAAAAGACATAAGGTCAGCCTTAGCATGTGCATGCAGTTGTTTTCTGCAGTACACTGCTTTATGTTCAAACCTTTAATAGAGGTAAAGTTCTGTGAAACCTCCCTGTGCACTGTTCATGATTGACTACAAACTGCATTTGGATCATTTATGGAGTTCTTCACTCTGAGATAAAATCAGGAAGGGATTTAGGCTAGGGCAGGAGTTCAGCTTCTCGGGGGATTTCCCAAACAATAAACTACCCCTCTTGATGCCTCTGGATAACTTAATACTCTACAAAGTGTTCAGAATTACAAGGCTACCTTTTGGCAAATGCATTATTTCATTCTTTTGCCGTTACAATAAGGTTTAAGGAGTGAAAACAGCCACTTTGGCCCTAAATGTGACACTAAGAAATCAGTAGTCCTAGATCCATCATGAATATGATGTACCTGGGTTCATATATGAACAAAGAAAGATGTAAAATTGTCAATATAACTTTTATTTTGCCAATATTACAAAATAACAGTAAGAACAATATTAAATGGGAAAAAATAATGTCTTAGTTCTTCTTGATATTGTGGCAAATCTGGAAAATTTTAGGTGTAGAGGCAAAGAGGTAGGATGAGGTCTTTGCAGTGCAGCATGGAAATCTCCGGATATATGTAAATGGATTCCAATGAAATAATAAAATAAAAGTATTTATTATTATATCATGCACTCTGTCAACACTCTTGCTATATGTTCTTAATACAAGAACAAGACCAGTGCTCAAACACAACATAACTTTGCAGCTTTTAAAAATGAAAACATTCCACTACAAGTAAAAGTTCTGCTTCATAAAATATAGAAATAAATAAATGAATAAAGAAAGAAAGAAAGAAAGAAAGAAAGAAAGAAAGAAAGACAGAAAGACAGAAAGAAAGAAAGAAAGAAAGAAAGAAAGAAAGAAAGAAAGAAAGAAATCATTTCCTCTAAGATGTAGTGGTGTGGAGTCTACATACAGCACAAGTGGAGACCAATGTTAATCCTACAAAATAGGCTACTCAAGAAAGTCAGCCAATAAAAACAAGTAGCTACTGGAATAAACAAAGATCCATGTTAATGTCTTGTATCACAGCAGCTAAAATCATACCCATATAACATGACCATAACAACAAGGCCAGTGTGAAAACAAAACTTACTTGGCAAAATAATGGTGGTTCATTTTTACCAGAACTTAGGGGAGTTTCTGCCCTACCTTGCCCCCTTTTAGATCCGCCCCTGGAAGAATGTGTAAATGAATGTATCTTTACAAGGAAATGAAAGGATTCATGCATGTCTGATTACAGAAAAGCAGCCATAAAGACACAAATGTGTATTTACAGACTCTGGCATTTATTTGTATTTGGGTCATTGGGTTCATGTTGGCTTGCATGTGTGTGTTTCAGCATGCCTGCAGTTCCAGTGCTTCATATGTGATGTAGACAGGATTACTGTGAGCTTGCTAATGACGAAGAGCTAATCAGATAGAGGACAGGCTGAGTCATGATAGGGCAAAGACGGAGATGCCAAGTTACCGCCGACCAGAGCAAATTAACCCATTAAACAACCTACTGTTTTATTCTACTATGAAATGGCCATGTTAAAGAAATGCTCCTCGTAGACTGGACGCAACTGACCGGGCTCCATCTCTGTGTGTATACCTCCAACCCTCACAATCCTTTGTCAGTGCAGCATTAGATGACTATTTGTGGAGTTGCTGGCTTAGTGCTGCCTGGTAACACCGAGCCCACGAACCATTCATATGCCTGACACAGCAGCTCCTCTCTCCCACAGAGATTATACACACACATGCACACACAGGTATACAAACACCAGATCACATGCAATTCTACTTTAGGCGGTAATTGCCAACACAACACATATTTAGACAGTTCAGCAACCTGTAATGAAAATTATAACGCTTATCATTTAGTTCATCTTTGAGAAAGAATCAGAAGGATGATGAAATAAAAGATGTTCAATAAAATACTAGGGTTACAAAACACTGCATAGTCACAACGTAGTGTTTGCATATGAAAAGTGTCTCAATAGAACCACAACAATATTCAAAGCTCAAATGTAAAGCAGGTTTCGGTTGTTTTGGTTACAGTGTGAGCTCTGTGGATGTGAACTTGCCAGGAGTCACATAGACCAGTGTGTATTTAGGTGTGTGAATGTGAGTATCCGTGAGGCGGAGTATTAGATGGAGAACCTGACAGCAGTCACATAGCCACTCTGCCCACAGGATCCCCGCTCTGAGCCAAAATACTCACTGTGCCTATGATTCAGACTTCAGGAAATACCACACTAAGTCGGCAAATGCAGAGTGTGTGAATAAGCGGAAGATAGAAAGGATGAGAAAATTATTTGGAATTGAAGGCTGGACTAAATATAGTTACCAAAGTATACAGTGTGCTAATGCTGACATATCACTGTTTTGGTGACTGATTGAAAGACATGTTTCCCATAGCAACTGGTCATTATGATTTGGAAACAGAACTGAAGAACATGTTTTTCTGTGAGTTCTTAGAGAGAAAAAAAGACTGTTATTGATTATAGATGGTAAAAAATTACCTCAGGAATGCCTTAGGATCATTTTGATACGTTGATGATTTCTCAAGTCAATTACGCCACAAATTACTTTATATATTCTTTTGCATTCTAGTAACATCTAGGTTTTATCCAGCTACCTTTCAACAAACAAGTATAGCGTTAGCAAAGTGTGAAATGTTCAATATCGTTTCTTCAATAGGTGGTGCCTGATTAATTTTAAACAATAAACAAACAATGAACAGTGCTCATGTGGTCAAGTACAGAAGCCAAGAATGGCTGTGGGTTAACATATTATTTTATGATCATTATCTTGTGATAACTAATTAATTAATTTGTTATCACACCTGCTGCTGGCGTCTGAGTTCTGTACATGGTTCCCTATTGTGAAATAATGCATTAATTAATTCATGATCACAAGATAACAAACTTGGTTATCTCGAAATCACAAATTAATTAATTCATAATTACGACCATAAACTATGCAAATTCATGGCCGTTCTCTGCTTCCGTAGTCTAGTGATGGAATAGTGGTAATAAAAGTCACCCTCATCACTTATCATGTATCATGTTTTTCATTAAATGGACCATTGGGCCACATTGAGTTCAATACTTTTATTGATAATAGAGGGCAGGAAGAACACAATAATGACAAATGTCACATATAATAATTTTAATGTGATAAACACCATTGCAATAAACATTCTTTTTTTATTGATAATTTTGTTCACATCATCATCTGTCGGTGCCCTTAACCATGGTATTGAGGATCTAGAGTCGGTCCCTGATCATCATTGGCACTGTGACTAAAAACCCGTATGAGAGCAGACTCCGTGCTGTGAAGATTTTTAAAACCAGACTGAAAAGTTTCTAAAATACTGTGCTCATCTAAAAATGATTTCAACTGAATAAAAACAATTTTCTCCAGGATCTTTGAGACAAATGGGAGCTTAGAAATAGGCCTGAAATGTGACAGTGCCGCAGAATCAAGGCCAGGTTTTTTAAGCAGGGGATGCTCTACTGCATGTTTAAAATGAAGAGGGACAGCACTGGTTGTCAAGCTACTGTTTAAACCGATTGGACAGCAGGCGCTACAGTTTCAAAAACCTCCTTTGAGAGACGAGGAGGTAGTAGATCATCTGGAGAACCTGAAGCCTTTAACTGAGTGACAATGTTTTTTAATTTTGGGAGAGTCACAGGCTCAAAGTCTTCAAAAACAGTACAACAGGGGACGTGGATGGAGGGGTCATGAGAAGGGGGCGTTATTAGGGCCCTTGAGGTTTCAACTTTGTTGACAAAGAATAAAAGAAACTTTTCATGTTTCAGAAGAATGCTCAAAGCATACAGGCTGGGGACATTTAAAGCCGAGTCAATAGTCTTAAAAAGCACGAGGGTTATGGCAATTATTTGTAACAATCTCTGAGAAATGCCTCGGTTTTGACAATTTAATAGTTGTTTGATAAGGGTACCAGCTTTCTCTTAGAATTTGAAAAGACACTTCCAGTTTATCTTTTTTCCATTTGCGCTCAGCTCGTCTGCATTCTCGCACCTGAACCATTGATGTTATATTGTCCACTCTGTCACCTGGAAACATCCTGAACGCACAGTCATGTTTTTTCTGATAAGAGTGACTCATAAATCCTGAGTGGATGAGTGTTTTCAGGAGTGCCAGGGCACACAATGTGCACTGCATTACTTCCATAAATGGACAGATAAAGAGTGGATGGAATATTAACTTGATATACTGGATATGGGCCAATGAAAATATAGATAATGAAACAACAAACACTGTACATTTTCCAGGAGTGATTTTATTGGTCCAGCAGATGCAAAATCAAATATACAACATACTGTTATAACAAGGTGCATTTTGCTCCAAGCAGTCATCCAAAACTACATAAAAATAAATTAAGAATATAATAAAACAATTTGTTTTTACAAAAGAAAATATTTTTCAAGTATCTCAAGCAAACATGTTAACAAATATTTTGTTGTGAGAGGTAAGCAGCAGCTTTTCTCAACAGATTAGGATTTCCATTCAGACCTGACACAGTGGTAGAAAAACATACAGAATTCATTCTCCTAACATCATAACATCAATCATTTCCAGTTACTGTATGTACACTAAAATTTACAGTGATATTATTATAAGCACGCATTCTCATAAAAATATAGGTGCTTATTTGTGCGTAGCAGTCTGTGACAGCTAAAGGAAATTAAGGTAAATAATCTGTAGAGAACATGCTGTAGAGATGAAATGAAACACACTGAAATAAATATATTAACTAGGAAAAGTTAAATACTGAAATGATAGGTGGATTTACGGTATTAAATGAAATGTGGTGCCTCTCCTTGAGCAACAAAATGCAGACAAACAATGGTAGAAACAGCGTCTGGCTTGCATATCAAGCACTACAGGCACTAAACGGCAAAAAAGGAAAAAAATCTGTTACTGTGACTTAAGTGAAACAAAATGAGACACCAAAGAAAAAGTGACTTAAAAACAAACAAATAGTTTCCCAGTGTGCAAAATAATCACTTATTTTGTAGCAAAGACCATAACAGCATGACATTCAGCCTTTATGCACATTTTAGAAAAGGATGTACATGACAAAAAAACATGATCAGTGCTTCCAAAGAAGTGCCAAAGAGTTTACAACGTAAACTAAATGCTATATCCTTCATTTATCAGAATTGCCACCATAAGTATATGGCTGAATAAAGGATCTGTTTTTTCTGGGTGTGACAGTTCTCTCCCAAAATAATCATTCAGAACAAAAGTGTTGCAAAGAACCATCTGAACTGTGAAAAGTAACAGGAAGAACTGTAGAGACACAGTTTGCCTCTTTCAGTCAGAAATGATGATACACTAGATACTGTGAAGTGAAGTGTAGAAACGACAAATTTATCACTCTTAAAGTGAAAGACATGTCAGAGAACAGCAAGAAAGGAGAATACTGTCATTCAGTATGTGGTGGGACATACATTAACTATCCCAGTTCCTTCATGGTTCAAACTACAGTAACGTGTCATTGGATACACAATTTGATCCTTAACATAGCGTGAGAAATGTTACTTTTGGAAAAACAGCTATTCAGTGTTACATTTGTTGTTGTGTCACTGTTACTGTGTCTTTGTCAGTGCTCCAGTTTCCTGTCTCTTGAGCCAGTGGACAGATGCAATGTCACTGACACGGCTGCAGGAAGTCACGTCGGCCAGATGAGTTTCTTCTCAGCTTCTGCAAATACAAAAAAAAACGAAGTCTTATTTTTCACAACCCCAAAATTTGCAACATCCCATACATTTACCTAGAGATGAGCAGCAACACAAATGACAGTGCTGTTGCAAAAATATCGAGCGGCCAAATGATGCTTTGCCGTGTACTGTAATCCCTAAACCACAAGTTACATCACCTGTTTGTTCTCAGCCACTGATTCTCTCTATGATATTTTTAGAGAGTGCGCAAACTTGTTCTGAGTCCATGAGTGTGGGAACAAGTTGCTGTGGTTGACTGCGAGTCTGCGTCGAGTTAATCCTCAAGTGATTATGAATGAAGCTGACAAGATCCTTACACACCCTTAAACGTTATCCATTCCTTTCCGCTGTGCAAGCAAAACTAGTGCAGGCACACTATTTACCATAATGCAGTCAATGAAGTTTGTTTACGGTGCATGTCCTTTCAGAACTCGAGTATTGTTTGGTCGACTACACAAAAAGATATCGAAGAAACATACTAATAACTAATAACCCTAATAATAATAAATGTGATTTCATCTAACTTCTAATAAAGGCTTTTGGTTTGGACTTATTTCAGCTTTAAGTACCTATGCTGGAGGTCCAGGTAAAGTCAGCAACCAAACTTTTAAAAGTTCTGGACTGTCAAAGTAAAATCAATTTATATTTATCAGTTGTATGTCTGATTCTTAATAGAACATAAATACATTTTTGCATGCTATATAGACCACAATGAAAGCTAATATTAAAAAAATAGACTTGTGTTATTTTTTTGAAGTAGCAACAGCAGTCAAGAGCACCTCAACTTAACTGCAAATTTCAACAAAACTGACAACACTGACAGAACATGATAGTTTAATTGATTTGGTTAGTTTGGTTTGTAAATATTGCTAACATTTTAGCAACCTAACCAGCTATTTTATTATTAACAGGTTACTGGCAGACAACTATTAACATGTCTCACTGGCATATTAGCTCAATATGAATATTTTCTGGCTTGTGCTGTTTTAGGACTGCAGTAAATGATTAAGCAGATATTTACATGTAGTTCAGTTTGCAAATACTGTGAGCTTTTTATCAAAATAACCAGATGTACATCTTATTAATAACAGCATATTAGCACACAGCTTTTAGCATAGTACGTTAGCATATTAGCGCTACATGCTATATGGCTTTGTCTATTTTCTGGCTGAAACTATGACTTCAGCGCTGTTTTATGACTGCAGGAAAATGATTTAGCCTGATTAGCAGAGCAGGTTTACATATTATTTGTGTCTTTACCTCAGAGGTCAGACATTGCTGCTGGAAAACTACAAAGCCAATGCAAATTCTCTAAATTGCATTTACCTTTGAAAGACTAAGACAGAAAGAACTTTGAGATAGTGGAGGATGGTTCGTCTTTAAGCAGGACAAGACCAGCCAAAAATAAACCAAACAGACAAGAACAGCACAGTCAAGATGAATCAGCATAATAGTAACAACAAGCAAAAGTAGTGACGCGTAAGCAATGACGACAGCAGACAGGAATCACAGGAATGTAAACTTAGTAAAACATAAACAAATACAAGCTATTTTTTTCTTTTCCCCCACTGCCAGGAAACAGTGCTGCTGCTTTTCAACAGGAATCTATGAATCAAACTTGCAATTGTATTAACTTACTGTAAAAACCTCCAAAAAACACCAAAACACCCTGAAATAAATGTATGAGTTTTATATGTTGCATTAATTACATTGAATATATAAATTAGATTCACAGACCTAAAACCAGCTACATGCTTTAGGTGTGATTTGTAAGAAATAAACGAAGCAAAAAACTGCGTATTGCTCTTTCTTTACAATTACAAAGTTCATCAGGCTAATTTAACCATCAGCAAGAAAATTTCAGCTTTGTGTTTTTAGGTAGGTCTATGAGAGTGGCGGAAAAGAAAAGCATTAGATACAACTGAATACAGGAAATGTGCAAAGCTGAGATAGGAAGACAGTTAAAGATATTGAAGCGAGCCAATACTTACAGGCAAACTTTACCCAGCCAGTGCTGTAAGGTGAAGATGAAGAGGAGGAGGTGAAGCAGAAGTGGAAGAGAGGAAGGGAAATACGTGAGTAAACAATCAGAGTTAATGAGGTTTATGAAGAGGCTGTCGGAAAGGAAAAAGGATGTGAGAGGAGTGTCTTAGATGTAAGCAAACCCTACTTCTGAGAGGAGAGGATAAGAATGTTGCGCAGAAACACAAACCCCTTTATCATAAAAATATACTAAGTCACCACGACATATCTGCTTATTTCAACGAATACTTAAGTTTTGATGTTTCTGAATGTAGAACATTTGTTTTGTTTTTGTGTCTGTGGAACTCACCTGTCCAGACAAGGCAAGAGGGAGGTGTGATGGGCTGCAGAGGGCCATCGAGGCTACAGGGGGAGGTAACTCATGGATGGGAGCCTCATCCAGGTCATCAATGCGAAGTTTCTTGATGTTTGAGTCAGGGCTGGTCAGAGGAGTCACACTGTTCCTCCTGATCAAGGTACCAGGACCCCTCTTCACCTCCTGAAGGGGTGGGAAATAACACTACATTATTACAGATCTGAAAGGTGTGAATGGTTAATGGCTCTAGAAGAATGTTGACTACAACATGATTTAATCGATCATTACCTCTGGTCTGTCTCTGTGTGTGTTCACAGCTTCCACATTCAGAGAAATAGACTCCACTTTACACCCATAGGCCACCGGGGTGAGCTTCAGCACAGTATGGAGGGGACACTTCAGGTAGGGCATCTCATCTGAAATCATGAGTAGATGTTACATGAGCTGAAGCACATAAGAATATCGTAGCACTAAAAATGCATTAACTGAACCAAAGGGTTTATGGGATGATTATGGCTCACCTGCACTCTTATCCAAAAAGTAAGCCAGCAGGCATCGCATGACAGCTTGGTGGCAGATAACCAGAACGTTCTCCTGCCTCTCCAGCTCCATGATGACTGGCTCCACTCGTTGGACCAGATCCTGATAGGACTGCAATGACGATGGTGGAGGGAGGGGTTTTTTTTTATGTGATTTCTAATTTTAAACATTTAATTTACAGCTCAGATACATTGCAGTGCAAGTATATGAACAGATGGTATTTACCTCTCCGGCAGGGTAGCGGTAGTAATATTTATCTTCATCTCTCAAGGCAAACTCCTCTGGGAACTTTTCCTTCACCTCATCATATGTCATCTCCTCACAAATTCCCTAAAACAGACAAATGAGATGTACAAACTTCAGGTAAACTTCCAACTTATTTATGACATATTATCTGTCAGGGTGAGGGTCGCTGACACTCACAGCATCAATCTCATTGAGGGCCTTCCACTGCTCATACGGGACTCCCAAGTGTTCAACAGTCTGGATGCTGCGACATAACTGACTGGTCCAGATTTTCAGATTTTTCAGCTTCTGCTCCTCCACAAACCGAGCCAGGGCAGCTGAAAACTAGGCCACAAATCGATCCACATTTAACATGTATATTGTCAAATTAAACTGAAATGCTTTTTGTTTGGAGACAGTAATATCCATGTACCTGTCTGCCCCGTGGTGAGAGGCCAGCGTCACCACCCAGCCGACCCTCCAGGTTGTCAGTGCTTTCTCCATGCCGACACAGGTAGATGGTTCTGGGCTGAACGTGGATGTTCATCAAATAGTAGACAATCTTACTCTGGATGTGATCCTGGATCCGGTTGACAAGGAAGCGACGACCAACATCTATTACTCTGATCAATGACAGGTCCCTGAAGGAAGACATTGAACAAGAAAGCTATAGCTTTGTAGCAATGATGATGATGATGATGATGAGGCAGCTTAACTTCTGCCCCTCCTAATTTCCCGGCCTTGCAGAATGAATTTTGATGATTCACCTGTCCAGGTGATCAGGGTCCAGAGGTTGATAGGTGGCTTTGTAACATTCAATTCTCCTCTGGAAATCCAACATGGCATCAGTCTTGTTGCAGTCCTTATAGTCAGGACATGACACCTTCACTTCCTGCACAGGGAGGAAAATTGTCAGACGGCAAATAACACGCCTGATGCCAGAGAGTCATAAAAATTATAAATATGTTAGACAGTACAAGGATGCATAATGACAATTTATTGTTGACTCACCATGATGTTTGATGCAATGACATTAGGATCATCACACACAGACTCAATGAAAAAGATCTGTGAACAAAAAGGACAAGGTCAGATAAGTTTGCATTGAACAAAACTGTGCTTAATACACACAGTGTTCCCTCGGGTCACCATATTAAGGCTTACCTTGAAGTCATTTTCATGGCCAAACTTGAGGATCATGTCTCGCCTTTCCCTTGTTGTGTTTGTGGCATCAAAGACCTGGTGGATGAATGCCATTGTTTTGTAAGATGAATGGAATTTTCATTTGTGATGCATCACTTTAGAACAACATAAAGTGCATGAAACTCACCGCTACTTGGCCTCCTTCTTCCTTTAAATAAGACTTGACGTCCCTCAAAGCTGCTAAGGCACATTGCCTAAAGAAAGTAAACAGTGGAGTTAATTTAGTTTTAATGTTCAAAATGCAACAAACTTTATCTTGTAGGCGAGACTTACTGCCTGATTTTCACGGCACACTCATTATCAGACTTGAAGAAGTCATAGGAGCTGTAGTTCTTGACCGCCTCCCTACGGTACTCTCCTACATTGAAGACTGAAACACACATGGAAAAAAAAAAAGCACCGAGCATTAGTACGATGTCCTGCAGCAACAAACATGAGCTAACCCTGACAATAATAACACCAATGAGGGACATCATGTACTGTAACCAATAAACTCAATAAACCGGACAGGTTTTTAATGTCAGTTAATACCTTTGGTCGGAATGCCAATCCAGTTGAGGTAGCGGGTAAGTTTCCTGGACATGTATGTCTTTCCTCGAGCTGGCAGGCCGACCATCACGATGACAGTGGGGGGGTTGGCGAGGTGAGGAGCGCCAGCCGCTGAAGACAAGAACAGCAGGGGGGAAACGAGACATGAATAACTGATATATGTTACTTGCAATGTTTTTAATGCAGAAATGTTTCTTGAAATGTTTTTTTTTTTTTACAATCACTTGTTAAAATGCATGCAGAAAATGATGGTGGAGGCAGATTTAACAGAACTAACATTCTGTTGAGTTAGCTCTCCTTGGACCCTGCAACCTGAGATGACCTGAGAAGCAGCCAAAAGGAGGGCACAAACCAGACCGGCAGCTGTGGTCTGCCAAACTCTTTTTAAAACCAAACCTTCTTCAGACCTATAATCTCCCACACTGACCCACTCCCACAGAGCACAAGGCTAGTCACTGCAGCCAGACACAGCCTTTACTTCCACCTCACTGCACACTTGACCCACTTCTGAGTATGCTGATCAGGCTTTCATGAGCCAGGAGGGTCAGTTTTCATTGGCCAAATATACTGTAACCCCACCGCTAAGATTGCCAAGGGGCTTTTCATATTATATAATATGTTCCTGGAGGTTGCTCCTTATTGCACAGATGTCCCACAGTGAGTGAATGTACCAGGGTTTCAGTATGATTGTACATGTAAAAAGTGGTCAGTACTTCCCTTAAACATGAGTATATTGCTGTAGGTTGTTTAACAGGCAACAGGTACAGGTACCATTCATTGCCTGATAACTTCTGAAGAGCTCTAAATTGCATCTCCATCACAGTGTTCTAAACTTTTTTCCATAAGACAAGAGCCACCTAAAACCGGATCAAGGTCTTCCTCGGATCAGCGTTCTTCCTCTCCTGTCCTCTGTGTTCCCGCCACCTCCATATAGAACATATTAGATGCCATCTTTTACCACTAGCCCGTATCTACTTGAAAGTTTCAGTGTATATATTCTGCCTTATCTTTGAAAACGCTGCCTATGAGATGAGTGATGCAAATCAGGTTGTTTATTAACAGTGGACACCAGGGTTGTCAAACACACGGCCCAAGTTCCAGAAATGGCTCACCAAAGATGAATTTGCAAGGTTCAAAAGTCTTTGTTTTGATCATAAAGTTAAATACTATATATTTCAGTTCCAGATACCTGTACTTAAATATTTTGTATCTTTGTAGATCTGCTGTCTCTAAGTTGGACTGTACATGCGTAAATGATAAGCTGAGGCATAATATTATCATATTGTTCATGGTTGGTCAGGTAATTATTATTTTCATAATGCAGTTTTACTTTTCTTGCCCTACAGCAGAGAGAACATTTTGGATTTGGCAATATCTATAGGTTATTATGCTATTTTACTTTTAAAATATTTTATTTTATTATTTTACTGGTCTGACCCACTTGAGACCGAATCGGGCTCTATATGTGGCCCCTGAACTAAAATGAGGTTGGCATCCATGGGGTAGGTGTTAAAGAAATCTCTTGGTACTGGCAGTGTGAGAAGTAACCACTCGGATGTCCTTTAGGTCATGGATTCGATTTATTTATTTATTTTTATTTGTTTTATTTTATTTTATTATTTTTTTTTGTCATAGAATTAAATAGTTATATAGCTTTTACTTAATTTTCTTTTTTTTTTTTAAACTGTCCCAATGAGAGGAAAACTTTGACGTTTTAATATAAATACACTGTCAAATTACCGGTTTGATCTATGCACGGGTGAGGAAATCACAAAGACTAAATGCGGGGCTATGTCTGTGGTGTCAAAGGGGACAGAACCGAGACAGCAGCAGTGTGGCGCCATGCACACGCAGGACAGACGGACCAATCACAGAGCGGTGCGCTTCGGCGACATCACGCAGATTGCGGGTACTGTGGTAACCACGGTGACCCGAGCCTCGAAGCGTGACGAGCCGGAGCCGTGCGTGCTGATGCGAACCACCCATCAGTGGCTAATATCGATCACCAGAAAAACCGATGTGAGAGGAACAGGTACACTAGACTATGACAGTACAAATTCACAATAAAATAAAATACAATCAGATAAAATAAAATAACCCTGTCTTACCTCTCCGGGGTGCCGGTTTGTCATCTTTGGTGGGAACCCAGATCTTTTGGATCCTGTTCTGGGTCAGCTCTCTGGGCATTCCTTAAGGACTGAAGAGCCGCACAGGCAGTAGGAAAAGACGCTTAAATCCGGATGAAAAACGCAAAAAGAGCCGGTGGTCTGTTCGGTTGTTCGATGTGTCGATGTGCTTTGAGCAGATTTAATCTGCCGGTCTGCGGCACACATCCGCTATTTAACCCCGCCCGGCCGGGAAGCAACGTGACCGCGATGACGAAACACCAAACACACACACACACACACACACACACACACACACACGCACACTACACAAACACACGCTGTGGAATAGACACGCACAGGCAGACACAGCGCCTCTCTGTGGAAAACCCAGTTTATCTAATAACCTCTGACGTGTCAACTAGGATGCGCATAAAAATAACCTGCTGTGATTTAAAATACTGATCACTTATAGAAACAGCATCAGTAGCAAAATTATGTATTATATTGAGCTTTTTTTATTTTCTAAACATATAATTGTAAACAGGATAATTCTTGTTTTCATTGTATCAGTAGAGGCAGAATTTGTTGTAAAATCAGTCTTATATCTTTTTTTTTTTTCTTTCTTGAGACTCTTAAATAGTTCAAATTTGCCGTTTTTCCATCTATTTACACTCCTCCAAGTCAGATTTCATCCAGACTGTATTTTCTGTCTCAATCAAATACCTCAACGCATGGGTCTGAAAACGTGCAGAGACTCACATCACCCACTTGGCTTCATCATCCTGGGTTCTTCCCCTTAAGTCACAGCAGATGTAACACTTTGTACACATACCTATATTCAAGTTATCATAGGCTTATGGTTGAGATGTTTTGATAGACAGCGTGAGGACCGGAGGGGGTTTTAAGTGCATGTGGGCACAGACTAAATATAAATGCTCAGTGTGTTTCTACTAATTTGCAACTTGAGTCTGAACCCTATGACACCAGGCTGCAGTAGAGGAGATGAGCACATAAACACACAAACATAAACAAAAGGGTACACTGTGTATGCCTGGAGTATTTTCACCCACAAACCAATCACAACCTTAAAGCCTGTTTGTCCACAACTCTAACAGAACAAATCTGTTTTTCTTATTTATTACTTATTATGATATAGCACATGCTGTTCTCACTGACTTCATTAAGGCCTCAACCTATTTTCAGTCCATTCTTTTATACAGTTATTTGTTATTTTTTGGTTGTTATAACTATGTGTGACTGCACTGTGAAATATGTCCTCAAGCTACTTCAATGGCTACAGTTGTTTTTTAATATATACAGTAAGTGGAAATTCCTATGTTGCAATCCAATCTTTTCCCAAAACCTGATTTTTTAAACATTTTTTTTACCATTCTGCATTTTACAACACCAAGCTCTGGAGTGAAGACAGATGCAATAATCATATGATGCGCTGAAAGTTCCTACAATTGATTTAAAAGTGCGAACTAGAAACTTGAACTCCTACACGGTCAGTTCAGGAATTTAGCAACTAGACCAAGAAATTACATATTTGAACACTGAAGAAAACTCTGGTTGTGAAACTACACTTGGTTTGTTTCTGTTGTTTGTCCTGATAGTGAAGCACACAGTAAACTTTGCCGAAAAAAGTGTCAGATAGACGGAATATTTTTGGATAAGATTATTGCTTTGTCTCAGTTTAAAGGAGCACTCGCTGTATTTTACCTGGATGACTGCCTGATGACTCCTCTGAAGATTTCACAATTTCATAACATCCAAAAAGGATGAAGCTTGTTGAGTATAAGGTAATTAACCCATGAAGACCCAGCGCTACGTATGTATCAGTTCCTAAATACATTTTTCTCTCTATTTAACCTCACCTAAGTTTATCACCATTCATTGTAATAAAAGTATATAAAAAGTGAGCAATAAAAAGTGTATTTTTCTAATTTCTAGTCAAAACATCTCATCACACTTAAAATATGACATAGTCACCTAAAGAGTAACGTTTCAATGAGATATAAGAACTTATTTTTAGACAATAGATTTGTCTTGAATTAAGCAAAAAAAATCATGAATTGAGCAAAACAAATCTGCCAATGGAACAAGTGAAAATTATCTTCGTAAGATTTCTTGAAATAAGATTTTCAAGATCTATTGTCTACAAATAAGTTCTTGTATTTCACTGAAAAGTTACTCTTTAGGTGATTATTTATTATTATTATTATAACCTTTAGTTAACATGGAGAAAAAAGCGCATTGATATTAAAAATCTCTTTTTCAAGAGTGTCCTGGCCAAGACAGCAGCAGCAGCAGAAGTTACACAAAATGGAAGTAACACCCATTCATCCACATTAATATACATAAACACAATGAAAGTCAGTACTTAAAAACAAACTTAAAACTGATAAGAACATACATATAAAATGTAACCATTATTTTCAAAGGTACTAAACGTATAACAATGTTCTTTAAAAGCATCTCAAAGCCGAACCCAAGTCAATCAATTAGAAAAAACATCTACACCCACATTTTCCCTTTCATTTAAAACTGAATGGCAAAAATCTTCTTACTGTATGTTTGTCTTATTTTAAGTGTGATGAGATATTTTAACTAGAAATGAGAAAAATACACTTGGTAAGATTTAGATTTTTGCAGTGTATCTTCTTTATTTTGCATTTTTTTTCAGTGTAAATCAGGTATTTTCCTGTATTTAATTCTATGATCAAGCAGATGTTTATTAAAGTTTAAAGTTGAGGGTTATTTTATTACAAACATAGAAAACTGATGAAAAAGTGACTTTTTCAGTCAAATCCATCATTAACTGAACATAAACCAAGTGTCTCCATCCACTGTCATTAATCCAACTCTGTGGGTTTTACTGGTGAATCAATGTCGCAGAAGATGACACACTTGAAAAAGAAATTTTTCATCTCAATGAGCTTTTTCCTGGTTAAATAACAGTTTTAATGGGCATGAAATACCAACTTAAACAGGTGATAAAGACACAAAACAAAATGTCGTATCTTCTACTTAGGATCTATTTCTCATTACAATCAACTGACTCCAATCTATGAATTATCGACTCCTCCTTGACGTTAACCTGTTCTTAAATCTAGGTTTTCCATGTATCTCCTGTTTCGGTCTTGCAATTAGACACACAGGCCAACCCACATGCATGTTCATATGGAAGCTGACCCTCGTTCACAGTAGGGTACACACATCTTGACCTTTCGACCTCATCTGAGATCATAACCACAAGTATTTAGGTCAGAATTTAACAGGTCACCCTGTCATCATTCAGAGATGGCAAGTCACAGCACTCTTCTTTTCTGTGCATGCTCAGAACATGCTCTGACCACTGGTGTCACACATGCTTACTTTATACATACTGTACATACAATTACACCTGCTGCTCATACAGACTTGACTGTAGCCAAAACTAGTTTCTTTGACACCAACCTACATTCTGTGTCATCTATGTATGGGTTATGTAAAATGTATTTTTCACTCTAGAGACAGTATATAGAATTCCATCAGTGGCCCAGTGGTCATAGTGTATTTCTAGCTTTTTGCATTAGAAGTACTCTTAAGTGTGAGCTTGATTTGAGAAAATCAAAACAAAACTGAGACAGTTTTTACCAAAATAATAAAATGTATATGTGAGATCAGCACTTCACACTGAAATGGATATCCACGTCCTCCTGTGTGTGTTCAAACATCTGTTTTCATCCCTTTGCTTCTACCAGTTTCAGTATGAATAAAGAAATGAAATCTTGGAAATGGGTCTCTTGGTGTTTCTGTTTCTTATTCCAACCTGTTTCCTGGATCTGAATTAAACCTTCTCCGGTGGGATCTCTCCTGACGTTTTTCCGTGGACCTTCTGGGCTCTCTGACTCACTTACATAAGTTCTGAATGAGGCTGAGGCTGTGTTCACTGTCCTAGTCCCCTTCCCATAATCTACCAGGGCTAAGTTAAGACTACTGGGCTCCAGGGAGGTGGTAACACTTCAGTGGATCCAGAGTTATGTCAGACAATATTCAGATGGAAATTAGGCTTCTTGGATAATGTGTACACAGTGCCTGTCAAATATATTCACCCCCTTGAATGTTTCCCCCTTTTTTGGCTTCCAAAATTGTACTCATGGTTGATGTAATTTGGCTTTTTTGACAAGAATTTAACAAAATACTTTTTACGGTCAAATAAAAAACAAATTTCAAAGTAATGCAGGTTATTTAGAAACATGTAACAAGTGACTACATTAATATCAATCCCTTTCAAGTCAGTATTTAGTAGATGAACCTTTGGCCATAGTCTCAGTCATACTTGATTTTCTGAACAATGTTCTTCTGAGCAATGTTTTTCTCCATTCTTTGCAAAACATGCTCAAGCCCTATTAAATTACAGTGGAATCAAGTATAAACAGCTTTTTTCAAATCCGGCCACAAATTCTCTTTGATTGCAGACTGGGCCACTCCAAAACAGTCATCTTGTTGTCTTCATTTACTATGTCTGTGTAGTTTTCATTGTATGCTTCAGGCTCCTGTCTTGCTGGAAAATAAATCTTCACCCAACTCATATTTCTTTTGCAGATTAAATCCTAGTATTTTCCTAGTCTGATGTCCCAAAGACTCCATTTTGATCTCATCAGACCAAAAAAAAACTTCTTCCAGTCGACCTTGGAGTCTTTTCTACGTGCCTCTGAGATTTCTTCAGCAGTGTCTTCTTCTCTCCCATTGTCCCGTAAAGCTTTGTCTGGTTAAGAACCTGGACAATAGTTGTTTTGCTGCAGAGTCCAGCCATCTCAGCTGCTGAAGCTTGTAACTCCTTCCAAGGAGTCACAGGGGTCTTGGTGGTCTCCCTCGGTCTTCATCCTCTTCCCAGTTTGTGCCAATGTTAGATTTGTGTCATATTCCCTCCATTTCTTAATAATGGGTTTAACTGATCGCCAGAGGACGTTCAGTGACTTATTTTTATTTTTTTTTATATCTATCCCCTACATCAATAGTTTTCTATAACTTTTTCTTAGAGCTCAAGTGTTTTGTTTTTTTTTTTGTCATCATGGTGTCACTGTAGTCATGAATACTGATTAACCAGTGACCAGACCTTCTAGACACAGGTGTTTTTACTCAGGTGACCTCCATTTCACTAGTTGTGAGACTACGAGCACCAAGTGACCTCTTATTTAGGTCACTTTCAAGGAGGTTAATATTTCTATAATCACTGTTTTACATGATGCATTTTTTTAATATAAAGACATTACTTTGAAGAAATCTGTAAACACTTTGATAGTAAAAAGTACTTTCAATGTATTGTCAAGAAGTGTGTAAAGAAAAAGAAAAGCAGCATACAGTTTATAGTTTTTACTTTGTCATTAAGGTACTTTTATCGCAGGAAAAAACTGTGGGCTCATCACTACATAAAGACACTTCACTGCTGTTCAGCAACTATAAAAAAACAAAACAAAAAAAAAGGTTTATGTACAAGTTAGGAGATGATACATGTCCATAGTGCCTGCCGGAGTTTCTTCAACTGGCCAGGGAGACTTTAAACCTGCTCACCAAGGTCCAAAACCCGGAACTTGTCTAGATTGTAGAAGCACGCCTTAACAACTCGTCCGCCAAAGTAACGTCCATTCAGATCCACCACAGCTGCAAAGAGAAACATAAAGTTTAAGCAGTGACTGGATCTACAGGCAGAAAACCACTGCAGATTTATTGTACCAAATGATATCTCAACAAGGACACACTGCTAAAAACTAAATCTTACCAAGTGCATTTTTCTCATTTCAAGTCAAAATATCTCATCGCACTTAAAATAAGACATAATCACCTAAAGAGTAACTTTTCAGTGAGATATAAGAACTTATTTTTAGACAATAAATCTGGAAAATCTTATTTCAAGAAATCTTACCAAGATCATTTTCACTTGTTCCACTGATAGATTTTTTGTGCTTAATTCAAGCAAAAAAAAAAAAATCTGTGCATGTTACTAAAGTTACTCTTTAGGTGATTGCATCTTATTTTAAGTGATTTTTTTGCAGTGCACTTGTGTTGTTTAATACAGTCTGACTGTTTTTACAACATCTCAAAAATGAATGTGCATATCAATGTAGTGTTTGTACATATTCCGTTTTCAAGGGTGCATTTACTCAATGTTCCTCTAATTATACATGTGTGGAACAAAAGCAGATGACAAACTGACAGTTTAAGTCCAACCTATAGAAGTAAGGAATAGAAAACATTTTTGGCCCATACATCAATGTTGTTTCTCAATGATGGTTTGCTGTTGGCTTTTCTTTGAGGAAACAGAGACGTCAACACTGTTCTCACACCTACACACACCAAGATAACCTTCCTCTGGAAAGGACAAGTGTTAACCTTATCAATAAACAAACTCATACTCTATGTGTCCAATCCATTTAACTTGAAGGGCACTTACTGCATATTTGCCCCCAACAGCACATTTCATGTATTCTGGTTTTGCTTTTCATTCAAGTGTCATCATATTCACCCTTGTGTGGCAACATCAGATGCATAAAACAGTGTGTGCTCCATTGCAATGTTTAAACTCTGAGTCAAATATGACAGCAGCTGTTGTCAGATCCTGCCAGATTTCTATGTTTCTATGTATGTGTGACTTGCACTCTAATATGTGGAGAAACTCTGCAAAAGTTGTGACTACACCAGCAGTCCTGTGCTGAAGTACAACCAGTTGCTTTTAGCTGAATGGTAGTTTTAGTATCATTTAATAATGTACAGGATGATTTGGAGCTGATAGTGGAAGTTGATGGTCAGTTGTCTTATCCAGAAAACGTCAATTCACCATCAGTAGACCATGAATGTTTGGGCTACATTTATTATCAAGACATCGAGCCATTTCTGAGCATTTTAACAAAGATGTGTCAACTCAACGAATCACATCAGAAATGTTCCTCTAGAGATGATAAATGATCATATAGACCTCGGTTACATGAGATCACAAGTCGAGGTGGAAATAACACATATTGTGGCAGAAGGTCCACAGGTGTAACAGATATCCCCTCTGCCAGAATGGTTATGGGATCGTCTGTGTTTGTCCCTGTCTGTCTGTACATCTATCAGCAGGATTATGAAAAAAATACTGCACTGGTTTCCATGAAGCTTGATAGATGGGTAGACAAGACAAACCCTTTCTTTTTAAAATTAGATCCATACACGAGTCTGGAGGTTTTTAACGTTCTTTAACATTGTAGAACCCCAGTTTATGTCGAACTTAAAACCTGGTAACAGTTGGAAAAAGTAGGCCCAAGGGTCCTGTAGTCCAACAGCATATTTAAAGACATTAATTGGCATTTGTTTGACTTTTCAAGGTCACTCAAGGTCAAGGCACCACATGAAAGCCCATATGTGACTTCCTATCTATTCCCAATAGTAAAAATATCAAAATCTTTAGTTTGAAGTTATAGCACTTTTAAATGTGTCACATTTTAAACCACTGCAGATTTTTTTTAAATTCAAAAATCACTATTTCTCAATTATTTGTAAGGGGACCAATGTCCCTGTATATCACTGGCATGTTCTATCAAGAATCAATAAGCTGAATTTGCAGCTGAGGATGGAAGTGGCAGCTCGCCTTGTTTGGTCCTTAAAAGTTCTTCACCATACCTTGATATCTTTCAAAGACCGCTCCACCAAAGAGGTGCACAACTCGCAAGCGATGACAGCGGTAGGCAACTGACACAGGATGCGGCAACGAATGACAGACAAGAGGCTCAGCCAATCATTTTATTTCAACCCAATAAAATGACTGGTCAGATTTTTATCAGAAATATATGAGAATCAAACATTTTGAGTTTCAAAACCTGGTGGATTTCTTTTACATTTTTAGGAGCATTTTAAGATTACAAAAGAAAAATGTAAAAATGCCAGGTTGTACAGTATAGCTTTAAGATGTTTAACTCTGGTGGTGGACTGACCAAACACAAGTATCATCTCAAATTTCTAAGGTTACAAAGGAAAATGTTTAACCATATTTGAGCTCTGATGATGGCAGCTAGATGCTGATTCTTAAGAAAGCGAAATACACTTTGGTCCTATCCAGCCTGTTACTATGTAAACATGACCTCTGACCTCCCAAGGAAAGGAAGACTTAGAGCAAAAGACTTCCTCATGATTCTATATTTTCTTTGAGCGCTTGTCCCTCTTTCTGAGATTTATGATGTAAGTGCGGTTCTGCCGGTGCCGGTGGGAGACGACTGGGTTGCTGGGCCATGAATGATGTAACACCACAGGGACTCAAGTCTCACCTTGTTTCTGATCTGGGCCAACCCATTTAGAATGGGACACACTTTCACCCACATTATTAGAGCAGTTATACAATGCTATGAAGAAAGTGATGCAATTGCATGAAGTCTACAAAAAAAATTCTGCCAAGATATGCAGGCATGTTAAATTGCAAAATGGGGCTTTGTGATATGGTTGTTTCATATCACTATGAAAAAACAAAATATATCAAGATAAAGAACATTTTCTGTAAATTCAGTGAATAAGTAGTTCCAATACAATGACCATATTGACAGGCCTATTATTACATTTTTAATTAAACAATAAACAAATTCACTTGTATTTTACTTTTATTCAAATAATTTGTGCAATTCCTGATAGCAGCCTAAAATGTATTTTGGATTTATCCTGTCCTTGTTATAATCATTGTGACGTGTGTTGTGCTTTTATAACGTGTCATAATGACATTAATTGCTTTGCAGAAGCCAATAACATTACTTGTGTTACAGCTTGCACGTAAGCAAAACAAAAACAAACTTATTAAAGTTAACAGATAGAATGTGCTCTAAATGCCATTTGTGGCTTGTTAGAGATTTACAGAAAATATTATTTGGGTGAAAAAGTGCCCTTCAAAATGGTAGGGAAATACTGACCTTTGATAGCTGACTCCACCCTCTCAAACTCCAAGAATATCCTGACTGCTTCATCATCTGGTACATCTGCAATCTGTGACATCAAGGCAGTTTATGTGACTGAGCTGCTTCACAATAAATTAATTAGTCTAGGTGAACCTGTGATTCACTTGTCTCACCTCAAATATGACACATTTAACCACTTTGCCATACTTCTCACACTCTTCTTTTGTCTCCCCTTCCAGGTCTTCATCCACCTCTCCACGGCCCACCATGTTCTACAAAATAAACAGACATCCATAAAGCCTAATTGCCTATTTCTATAGAGGATAATATGTTCTGTTTTATGTATTAATTGGGATTAAATCATGTTTACATTTTGATAAATTCAGACAGCACTACTGTAGGTTTTGTGACGCAATTGAAAAAGAAGCATTTAAGAGTTTGCATGAAGACCATACCCTCAACAGCACCACCTTGGTCGGGTTTTTGAGGATCTCTGTAAGTGGATTTGTCTCTGACTTCTTGGAAGAATCTGCTGCTCAGATAAAAAAAAAAAAAAGTCACAGATCATGCTTTGTTTAATTTTTTTTATTCCCCTTGAAAACAAAGCAACACCTGGTGACATTCACTGGCTGCTGGTGAAGTGGATGGAGCAACCAAAAATATGCACCAAGAGAATTTATCGTACTGTATTGTTCCAAGACAGAGTTGATTCAATACGTGCGATAAATCAAACAATTCGGTACATTTTTTTCAAAAGATTATAAAAAAATTCCGTTTTGTGGTCACTGAACAATGCACTTTTCTGTCACGTCTGGTTGTTTACAGCATATTTTAAACTGCACCTTATATTGTGTAATGCGTGCTCCTGAGAAATCATTGTAGAGGTCAATCACGCACAGTAATATTCCAGGAAAAACTAGTGGAGAAGCAGATGTACTAATTCCATATAAGAATGCTCAAATACACATATATGCATAATTTGTTCATGACATGTTGACTTTCAGCTGCTCAGTGTCAGGTTAAATTTTGACACTGAGGTAAATCAGGCATCTCTAAAAGGTGATACAAAGTGTCTTTCAGGAGGTTGTCTTTGAGATCATGGCCTCTACTTCGGACCAGAGAGGGAACTACTGAGTGACTCTGTTATCATCATTTCATACAGCTCAGACCTGATAACAGGTCAACTTGATAATTAGCTAAAGGGAACTGGAATCCAACTGTGACATCTAGTGGCTAAACGCAAACACACCTCAAAAACACTTCATCTCAGATCATTCAAGTATCACAAATGCATTTAACTGTTTCAATATGCAATAAATAAAAACATTTTGTAACCATTTAGTTTCTAGCTGATATATTTTTAGACACAGATCCTCTAGGTTCAGAGCACCTATTCAGCATATTCTCACAGCTTATTATTGCTGAGGGAACATTAAATCTAGTGGAGAAGTGAAACTGCATTTCTACATCTTTTCGTCCATATAAAACATATACTATTAGGTTATTATGTGTTATTCTGTCTAAGACTTAAAAGAAAGGAAAAGGGGGAAATGAGGACAATAAAGTAGACACATTGCTCATTTTGTGCTGACCACAAACAGCATGCATTAGACAGTAAACCCAAGCTGTAGTCACTGAAGACTACAGGTACGTTGGTCTAAAATCACAAAGCAAGACCAGATTTAAGCAGGTGCAACAAAATGACAGCTAGAGAAGATTAATTCTCACTATTAGTTTTGGGGTAAAACATGCATGAAATGGAGCATCTTCACACCAAACTTCCATGATTTTGAAAATTTCACTGTGAAACAGTAAGTGGTGTGGATACAAGCCATGCAAACAAACACACACATGCTCGGAATAATGGTGATAGAAAATGCAAGTGAAGGCCAACCTGCAGAACCTCCGCCTGAAGTCTCAGCTGACTGGCTGGACCCTGCTGCTCAGTCACACACACACACCCACACCCATAAACACACACACATACACACGATGAAAGAGTACACAAACATGCAACCAAGGTCACAGTTAAACATGTAACTGATGCAGAAATGACACAACAGAGGCAGAGCAAAAATACACTTGAAAGACTTGGAAAAACAGAAAACCAAAACAATTCTAAAAACAAATGCTCAACAAACTTTGGGAGAACACAAGCATGATATAAGCAAGAGTTTAAGATACACTATGGAAGATTTATATGCTCATGTACTTGTGTGAAATTTGTTGGCAGTTTGTGCATGGAGATGCTTATTTGTTGGCATTAGCTAACTTAATTACTATGCTAGTAATGGTCTCAGTTACCTACATCCACAATATATGTTATAAAAGAGATGATACAGACTTCAACACAAACTTCATCCAAGCACATGAGCATGTGTGAATTTTACACAGGGAACCTTTATAATGGCTGAAGAGTAAACATCATCAAAACGTGAAAAAAGCAGACAAAGAAAAACTGTGACATAAGTAGTAGCACTGACTGCAAGCAGGAGTACCTCTGCAGTGGGAAAAATCAAAACAAAGTCGCGTCTTACGTTTTTCTGCAGCATCTCCTACAATGATCTTTCCGCCTCTCTTGCTGGTTTTCTCGACAGACAGTGCTGTGCTGAGTCCCTGCTCATGCTTCCCGAGGCCTTGACCTTCTTTGAAACCATACTTCTGCATGATCTTATGGGCCACTGTACCTCTGTAAAAAAAAAAAAAAAAAAAAAGATAAAATTAGTTTGGGATTCAAAAGACAAATGCAATACTGTCAAACAATAGTGGAGGTTTTCAGACCACAACCATTCCGCAGAATCAATAAATTCATAACATGTAAGAGGAGAAAATGTGTTCCAGAATTTAGGGTATGTATAATTTTTTTCTTCCTTTATTGAAATAAACCTACAAACAAATAACAAATGGAATGATTTACCAACTCTAAATAATGTGCAATCTGCCTACTTGTACTAAAAGCTGCATCTAACATCTTATCATTAGGCAACTTGATGGAAATTTTTGCAACCTATTACAACAAAGCACAGAAGAAATAGCAGAAGCAAAATATGACCTCATAGCATTATATTAAGTGCCAAATGTCATATGAAATTCGCATACATTCTGGCCAGTGAAAATACGCTTGCATGGTGAATATTTTCATCAAAAGTCACCTTGACTGGTGAATAAAAAGTTAATTTCAGAAGACTAAAATTTTTTCAAGTTTGGCCCCTGAACAAATACAGTTGTTGAGAAATGGTGCTACACAGTAAATTAAACTGAAGATTCCATGTCAGATCTGTATGTTTTATCTCAAATCTGACAAGGTTTTCTATGACCCACCCCATATTTGCCAAGAAGGAGCTGGTTGGTCCAGGTGGTGAACGTGGTCGGTCTGAGTCCTCATAAATAGGTGGAGGAATGGCGGCCTTTGAGCCCCTGGCAGGCCGACCCTCATCTTCATAGGAGAATGAAGAGGAGCCTATTACAGAAAAGCACAAGAAATACTGACACATAATGACACACTGGAGCAAAAGATTCACTTCAACTAAACACTTCAGTCTAACTAAATCCTAAACTCACATCTCATGGGATTATTATGCAACTAAGATTTCTGTGTGCTGTATCTGACTATTGTTTTTATTTTCCCAAAATCAGTCAGTGTTTTCAAACAGATGTCCTTGTACCTTTTTCCATCAGCTAATATTGGATTTGTTCTGTTTATGTTTTAACCCTGCATAGTTTCATAAAGAGACCAGACTAAAGAGATTAGACTTACCATCTCTGTCCACAAGTGACGAAGGAGGGGCAATGGCTGCTCCACCCATACCTGAACATAAAATATGTCATGTTCGACAGTTCACAATTTGCTGTGATAATTCTACATAGATTTAACATCTGTATTTTAGAGAATTTTTACAAAATGTGTCTTACCTGCTTCAGTATTGGACATTAACATAAAATCTCATAATGTCAAATATTTCTCCAAGTGGTGTAAAATACTTACTTCGTTTCCTTCGCTCTTTTTCATATTCTTCCTCATCATCTGATTCACCCTCTGCTGCCGGGAAACGAGAGAAACCACTTGGAGCGCCACCGTCATGTCTGTCTTTCCTCTTCCTGCATCATAAAGAGATATCATTTTAATAGGATCCCAGTAATGTCTATAATTAATCAACAAAATTTTGATGTTATCATCCTGATTAGCCAATAAGTGCTGCAACATCAACAATCAAAGCTTAATGCAATTGCTATTACATGCAAATATTAACAATTAGACATAATGCAATAGGACCAATTTAAGATAACCATATTATGTTACTCTCAGGTGAATTAACTATACTTCAAGTTCAACACTTGGCCTTATACTGTCTTGTGTTAAATCCCTAATGGTGTTTTATTTGCTGTGTGCAAGAATAAAAAAGCACAACTGTACTTTTCTCTCTCCTCAATCTCCTTCTGCCGCTCTTGCTCCCTCTGCCGTTGCCGTTCTTCTCTGTGTCGCTTTACTACCTTCTCATAATCATTTGGGAACATTGGATCATATTCATCTGCTAGTGGAATTAACACATCCCCTGACGAGAAACCACTGGGCACTGTGTCCTAAAGAATGGAGAAAAAAAAAAAAAGAGTACAAAATATGAGTCAAAAAGAGATGGTTTCAGTATATCTAACTGTAATTTGGCTAAAGTGTTAACAGAGACATTTTAAAAAATAATGCCCAGTCTTCGTCCCAATTTAACAGTGATTTTAATATTAGATCTTATGTTGTGATGCCGTCCACAAAATAATTCTTGCTCTTTGTAATAACCTAACCAACTTGTAATAATCTTACAAACTTGCAAATGAATTTGATAAACTCTCTTGATCATTGAACATGCAGACCTTGAGCCCAGCAGCAGCATGTGGAGCAGTATCTACAATCTGTCTGTCGTCACTGGAGCCACCTCTCTTCAGATCAATGACAGGAGCCAAGACGGTGGTCTGTTTCATGCGTTGAGTCTGCCAAGAAAAAAAAAAATACATAAATCATAATGACTAAATACTGTATATGCAAACATGGCTTGTAGTTTGTAATTGTATGGCATTCAAAACATTGTGCAAATGCCCTATAATCAGCCTAAGTTCTTTTTTTATGCTTTGAACACATTTTCATCAATCCTATGAACAAAGATCATTCAGTAAGGTGCGAGACTTGTTTATTAATTATTGAGATGGTGGATTACTTTAAAGTATGGGGGAGCAGGGACAGAAATACTTGTACCTACCTTGGCCTGGGTCAGAGCCGCTTTCTTCACCTTCAGCTGGGACTGAAGCAGTTTGAAGTTTTTGGACCAGCCTTCGGTCTTGGTGTCACTGGCTCCCACACCGAGGTCATCATACAGCGACATTGCTGCTTGTCAGTGCGTCTAGTACCTCAAGAAACGAGGAACAAACACTGGGTTTAGACGCATCATCAAAACAAACGCATCCGATTCATGGGTATAAATGCAATTTATAACCCAGCAACTATCAATATCAAAAGTTATCGAAGGAATATTATTTGACCCTGTGATTTACTTTATAAATGTCACAACTTTTTCACATCATTTTAGCTTAAACATAGGCAAACAGGTCAAAAGGAAAAAAGCTACTAGCAAACGTAAGGTTAGCTAATGCTACCATATCTACTCAATTAGCCACTCATACATACAGGAATAATGCTAAAATATACGTAGATTATATTTGCTTGTGTTCATCTTACCGGTGTTATGAATAAATTGACATCAACTCAATGGTGATAGCTTTAAAATAAAAACGTTCACACAGCACATTAGCTCCAGGCTGTACGTAGCGGAAGGCGGCGACACAACAACAAAACCAGGCGCGACCTTTGCGAGCACTTTACGTTTCAGCGCCTCCTAGTGGTCGGATGACTGAGTCAAACTTGTGCACTTAACAGGAGAGAGTGAGTGAAAGCGAAACCGAGTGCAGATAAGAACCAACTCGCGGAGTGAGAATGGTCTTAACGGGTCTTGCTTTGGTCTGCGAATATGCTTTAACTCCTGACAGAGCTGGCAGATGGATTTAGGTTTGCTCTCAGTCCGGTGGTGCGTTAAACCAACCTTTGTTATGGTCTGTCTGCTCGGGATGGTGCGCTGCTCTTACGGCGGTAAGAAACAAATTCAGCAAACGCTTCTAAAATGATCATTTATGTGCAATAAATCGGTCAACTTACCAGGGCACTGAAAGAAGCAGCAAACAAGGAAAAAGTCCTATTGTTATAACTGACTGGCTCATGTATAAGATGTTTTTTTTTTTGTTTGTTGGTTTGTTTGTTTTTTTATGTGTTTGCACCTGTGATTATACAACATATGCGATCTATCTATTTTAAGGGTGTGATTCATTGGTGTACATGAAAAACACAAACAGTGATAGTGAAACAAACAAAGCTTAAAAATATCTTAGATGTTTGAAGTTTAGGAATAGGGATATATTAGTTAGGCTATTTAGTTGTGTAATAAACCTGGGACAGGACATGTGACACTGTCTGTCTTTCATTTCAGCTAAAACATTTCATTCTGTTCACACCCTAATTCTACATGCATGAATCTGAACTAAGAAACATTTAGTGTTGTACCACTATTTTCATCAATTATCACTGCAACACTTATCAACTAGCAAACCATGACTGTTTCCCATAAATCCCAACAATCAAGTTATTTATTTGAATTTTAGTTTGATGATGTTTTACTCTAATGTGTCCTTAACATTTGGTTTGGGGTATCCTAGAGGTTTTTGGATTTTAGTTACAGTTTTTTTATTGTATTAATTTGACAGGGATGATGTTCAAATACATGACATAAATTATTATTTATTATTATTATTTTGAGATATTACATGTAGCTGCGGGCTCATTTCTGCAATTCCTCAGCAGACACTTGATGCTCCTGAATATTATTCAAGTCTTATTACATGCATGTTTCATGTTTTGTAACATCAATAAACCATTTTACCTTTCTTTCAGATTGTGATTTTTTCATATGTGTTTTCTTGTAGACAAAAACAATTGTCCATGTCCAGAAATTCCTCATGTGAATCTAGCTGAACCTCCAACGAGGGGCTGCTACAGTATTACCAACACTTTCCGCTACAAGTGTATCGATGGATATGTGCGGAAGGCGGGAACCTCAAATCTAATCAGATGTGAAGAAAAAGGCAGTGTTGTATGGACCACCCCCAAACTAACCTGTATACGTAAGACTTCTTTATTTTTTGTCTTTTCATTTTAAGAGCTCACTGAGAAATGATGAATATCATTTAACAGAATTGGAAAACACTGACAAAGTAGATTAACCATAGCGCTTGAGGCAAGAGAAGAAACGTTTGGTTACAAACAGAAATAAGCCATGACCTCTGGAGCTCAAATGGGATTTGAGAACATCAACTGAAAGCAGTTCTCAGAAACTCTTTTGTGGCCAAGTCTGTTCATTTAAAGCTATACCTACCAATCTGGCATGTCTCACAGCACTTAGTGAAAATTTGAACATGAACAACCCGCCTCCCTCCAAAGCCCCGCCTACTTCCCCCTGTCTGAGCTCTGATGCTCCCCTGCTCACCTAATGCATGCGGTGGAAGCGGAGGTGGAGGTGGAGGTGGAGATCCAGTCTGCTTCACCATGGCTGCAGACCCCTCCCTCAGCAATCAGACACACCATCATCCACCAGCTGGGCTCCTTTATCCTTAGGAGGCCCTGTATTTAAGGGTCTGGTCTGTGCAGCGCTGGATCATTGTCTTCACTGGACCTTATCACCTACAATAAAGGCTCCAGTTGGCGGACTGTGCTGTACTGTAAGCGGCACGGAGTCTGCGCCTTGTCCGTAGACATTTGAGGTGTCATAGTCCATACATTTATCATCCTACATCATCCTACACTGTGTGACATCATGTACATGTATGTGGAGTCTCATGGTTGTAAAAATTGAGCTTTGTGCAAACCTGTCAGCAGAGTCAAGTACGTCCAACTCTATCTCCATCCTTCATTCACTGGACTCTGACTGCTGCAGTCAGGTTTTTTTGTTTGTTCCCCTTGGTTATTGTTTCTGTTAATAAATCCTTATTTCCCTTCAATACCGGGCATTTGAGTCCCATCCAGTCACATCCCTAGACAGGAGAAGCAGCGTGAGTGAAACGTCAGATTCAGAGGCACCGGTATCTGATGCGGAACAGGGTAACGGATGACTGACAGGAGGCTCAGCCAGGCTCAGCCAATTATTTTATTCGGACCAAATAAAGCGATTGGTTAGACTTTTATCAGAAATATATGAGAATTAAAAAATGTTGAGTTTCAAAACCTGTTGGATTTCTTTTACATTTTAATTTGACACACACTTATTAGGAGTATTTTAAGTCTACTAAAGAAAAGTGTAAAAATGCCACATCGTGCGGTATAGCTTTAATTACCTCTTAAGTGCCACCTAAGAGATGTTCATTAAATATACAGTAAATTTGTATTTTGGGGGGATGATGCTTCCCATCACTTGTTTATTTCATTTCCTTGAGGTGTCATGCATAAAGCCAAGCAGGACTTATTCAGTCAATGTAGTTAAATATTGAGTGATTGAGTAATTCATCCAACAAGACAGTCGGAGAGTGCAGACCTTCACCAACATACACCACATTCACCACGCTGAAAGAAACACATGTCTGTTGAAAAAATAAGGTTAATTCTTTTATTAGACTGAGGTTGGACACTCATCAAGTATGGCAGATTTACAGTCATGGAAAAAAATGATTAGACCACCCTTTGTTTTCTTTAATTTCTTGTTAATTTTAATGCCTGGTCCAACTAAAGGTACATTTGTTTCACGTACTGCAGGTTGTGACTTTTATGACCAAGCATGCAGGGCACAATAAGGTTTCACTAGAGTCGTTTTTCTCTAGAATTTCTTAGAAAAGTCTGTGCAGTTGCAAATAAACCACTCAGTTTCTCATGTATTGTGTTTCAGCGAACCCACAGAGAATCACAACCCCATCAAATATCCCAGTAACAGGTAAGTCGATCTACATGATGGGCCTTTTTTTATCTTGCATGACAGGAGGATGTGTTGCATTTGAGACCATGACATGTCAGAAATGTCACAAATGAGGATTTGCAGCTCCTTGTGAACATTTGTGAACAATGTGTTTGCATATATATATATATACGCCTCAGCACTTCATTTCATCTCAAATTTCAGATATGAGAACAATAAGTACAATTCGTTTACAATATTTGTGATCGACGATGGTCCTCAGAGAACCAGACAGGTGTTTCCTTTGACACCAACCAGACCATTGCAGTCCATGAGATATGCATTTCCATGAATTGAAAAAAGAAAATACTAATAATCTAATAAAATCATACTAATATTCATACAAATACAATATCTGTGTGCTGACGGTCATTTTAGCTTGTACTAGTTGTTAGAGGTGGCAGTAGTATGTGTTTTGTAGCAGCAGCAGAGTATGAGCGGTTAGAAGGTTTTGTTGACATCAGCAGTAGAAACAGTAGTGTAACTAGTAGCAGCATTAGTGGCTGTTGTACTCAGATAAAAAGAGAAATTTTAATGTAATAATATTCAAAAATTGTTCTTTCACACTGACAAAATTGACAATAGAAAAAATGTCCCAAATGTTTCAATAAAGGTTTCTGTGAGTTACTTTGCCTGATTGAAACAGTGGGGTAGTCCAAAAATGTCATCGGTACCATGTTTATCATATGAGAGACTGAGCAAATATCTTCTGAGGCCCCTCTAGGGAAGGATTAAGTGTGTGTCTCTGGCAAAGGGTTTGCTTTGCATAACTGCTGTAATTTCTGAACTTTAAACTGAACTGGTGGATGAAATGCACTTAATTTTTTTCTGTGTACTGCATGTGCTTTCATGTCAGCCGATATGCTCAAGTTTTGTGTAAACCATTTTCCCTGCAAGTCCTAACAGAAAAGGCACAGCTGTATCTATTTACACTAACAGAGCTGTTTCCATTAAGCTGATATTAGTGGTGGCAGCAGATGTAACTATTAATTACTATTAAACAAAGTTGAGGTTTCTGAAACATGTTTCTTTATAGTATTGTCATAACATGACACATAACCACTTTTATCTGCAGTTAACTTTAAAAAAAAAAAAAAGAAGCTCATATGCTGTATTTCTGTTTTTACACACATAGTAAAAGAACATGTATGAAATAGATTTAGGAAATAGCAGTAACAATAATGAAAATGATAATTTAGTGGCAGAGGTTCTATTGATATTTTAGGGTTAAATCAGTCACGTTAGTTTTGTTTATAGAGGTCAATATAACAGATTTTGCCACATTGTGCTTTAAAATCTAAACAGTATACAGCGACCTCTGTAATTTTTTTCTTAAATTGAGAGTTTGAACCAAAAGTTTGGGTAAAAATAAAAGCAATTTTAGTGGGGAAAAAGGAAAAAAATCACAGTTGAAGAGAAGGGATCTTTCTTTAATGCAGTAGGTGTTTTTGTACAGAAATATATTTATTTCATACATATATTTTATACAGAAGATGTAGTAATTGTACATGTAGTAATGTTGAACAGTACTGAAGGCACCGTCAGTGGAAGAGATCCAGCTGATCTGCGACCACTTGGCACCGATACCTGGACGGTGTCAGTCATGATAAACTGAGAGCACACAGCACGCCATCCACACAGACAGGAGAAAACAGAACACATAAAGACAACACAGTGGTGCAAGGGCTAACATTACATTTTAAGCCCATATGATCAGTTTATTGTATATTTTATTGTATAGTTTATTGTATATTTTTTGCCAGATGGTAGTGGTCGAGGCTCATAAAAACACTTAGAAACCCAATTTTGAGTCACATTTATATCCGGAAACTTGAAAACTCTGAATTATGATGTTTAATGCATGTGGTTGACATTGTTCACTGATACATTTGCCTTCTTACAGTGTTTCTGGATTGATTGATTGATTGATCGATCACAGAGTATCTGTTTCTTGTTAAAGTCAGCAAGCGAGAAATTTGCTCAAACCACTATTGTACTGGGACTACCTGTTGATATCTCTTTGTTTTTGACAAACCACAAACAACAAAATTACAAGAACACTATTTCCCTCTGTCTTGATGTCTGTATAGAGATACACCCGTCAGCCAGAACATTCTAACCACTGACAGGAGAAGTGGTAATAATAATGATTATTTCATTACAATGGTGTCTGTCACTGGGTTGGAAATATTAGAAAACGAGTAAACATTTAGTCGTTTAAGCTGATGTGTTGGATGCAGCGAAATGAGCAATGTAAGGAACTGAGTGACTCTAACAAGGTCCATATTGTAACAGTGGTGACTGGGTCGGAGCTTTTCCACAACTGCAGGTCTTGTTGGATGTTCCTGGTCTGCAGTGGTTAGTACAGGGGAGTCAAACATTTGGTCCGCCAAAGGGTCCAATTCAGTCTGGAGGATGAATTTGTAAAATGGAAAAATTACACTGAAGAGATCAATAATCGAGGGTGTCAGTATCATTTTAGTTTAGGGGCCACATACAGCCCAATTCAATCCGAAGTGGGCCAGACCAGCAAAATAATAATGCAACAGCTTCAAATTTTCTTTTTCTTTTAGTGTAAAAAAGTTAAATTACATAATAATATTTACATTTACAAGCTATACTTTCACAAAAATGTGAATAATTTGAACAAATATGAATAACCTGAGATTTGTTAATAAAAAATAAATTAAATTTTGACAATATTCTGCCTGTTACTAAATGTTTTGTGCCTTTGTAGATCCACTGCGATCTGTAAATTGTGATGTACATGTGTAAGTGATTATACTTGCAGTTATTTTTCTTAAGAAATTTCAGGTTGTTCATGGTTGTTCATGTATTTGCATTTGTAAATGTAAACGTTTTCATAATACAATTTTACTTTTTCTACTGTAAAACATAGAGAAAGGTTTAGGGTTGACATTATGTACAGGTTATGTTATTATGTTACTGGTTCAGCCCACTTGAAATCATATTGGGCTGTTTGTGCCCCTTGAACTAAAATAAATTTGATACCCCTGGGTTGGTACCGACCAAAAATGGACAAAGGAAGGACATCCTCATCTCAGGCCAACTAAGCATCTTTAGGAGATGCTATAGAACAAACAACTCAGATTCATGGAGGCCCCACATCTCTACTTTCCATATATGCCTGATTAATTGAGATCTGGTTGTTTTTTCTCAGCCCACTTTGGTAGGTATTAACTAAGGGTGTAAGGGTACAGAAAAATTTCATTTCAATACGTTCAATACATTTTCGATACGTTTTCGGTACAGTGAAGGAGACCAGTGAAGGGGGTGGGTTGGTGGGGGGGTGCGCTCCATAACTACCTGTGGGACACAGGACATTTCTCCAAAATATTGTTCAGTCATTTGTGCATTAACAGGCACCGCACGTGTTATGTATTTTTGTATTTTTGAATATTCAGTGTTCGTTTATGGCAAACCTGGTAATTTACTGGGTGTGTTTCTAACACCTCACAGTATTTCCTGAGGTGCTGTGAATGTGACCTCACAGTAACACCATAGCAGAGGCACAGTGAAGGAGAAGAGGAGCAGGTTCACTTGATTTTGCCAACTTGAGTTAAAAAATAAAAACCTTTTTCGCTATAAACATGGGTTCTGCTTGCGGCCACCCTGCTTCCCAAATGTTTGCGTTCTTCACATAGGCTACATGTATTCGTTCGGTACACTTCCATATTGTATCGAAGGCCTCAAATTGAAACATATAGGTACAACCGAGTGCACTGTTACACCCCTAGTATTACCCACTTTACACTGGGGAGAAAACAACTGACTAGTGGTCCGACCATCCCAGTTTCTCTTGTCAAAGTTGCTCAGGTTCCTGCTCTTGTCCATTTTATTGGTTATAACACATCAATATTGAGGGCTAAATCTTCATTTGCTTCCTAATATATCCCACCTACTGATAGGTCCCACTGTAATGAACTAATTAAAACTAATACAACTTTGCCTGTCAGTGGTCATAATATTATGGCTGATAGGTGGAAGGAGAAATAAACAAAATCCAAGGTGGATGTAAACCATGATACTGCAGTTCATATTGTGTGCCCTCTGAGGCTACAGATCCACAAGTCCAAAGAGCTCGGAAATGAGTTTTACAGGTTTTCCTATAAAAACATCAGTGCTAAATGAATGTTGAAATATTTCAGTGGAATTTCTTTGCCAGTACAGAACTTGTTCACAAATGATGTACTGGAAAATCTCACCTAGTCTTTCTGTCATTGCTGGAAAAGTAGATTCTGTGTGGAAGACCGGCGATACCAAGCAGACGCATACTTCAACTACCACTGAAACCACCACTGTAAACAACGGGACACATAATGAATTTTCTGACTCTCATAGCACTGGTGAGCTGGTTTTTCTAATAAATCTCCTGCTAGAAAAGATTTTAACCAGTGATATTTGTTAACCTTTGAACAGTAAGTTGGACCATTGAGAAGAGGAACGGTTCCTCTGTGTTCAAAGATAGACTAATGACAACAGCTACTGATGCACTATTTGAGACATTTATAGCATTATCTGCATTACACATGTTTCCCTTTTCTTTGTAAAGTACTTCGATATTTTGGTAGTTTATTTCTAGAGGAATTCTCCTTAGACTTCTTATTACAATATAAAAATTCAACTTATTAGTGGAGCATGTGGAGTAAATGTCATGCTGACCATTTTTCTCTCATTGGCAGGACTTGACATAGCAAAAACAGTAATTATTTGTGCCTCAGTGGTTATTGTCTGTGGTTTGATCGGGATCAGCCTCTGGTGTTACAGACGGTAAGCTCAAAAAAACCCAAAAGAAGTCATTTTACTCTTGAGAACTTTTATATTTATATCCACAGATTAAAATATACTGGTAACTATGTAAGTAATATTTTATCGTATTGCATTTTTCAACACCAAGTTTTGAAGATGTGCAATGATTAAGTGCTTTACAAGATGAAACAATACACAGTATAAAAAGTAGAAGTAATTCACAACATAAATGCAGCAACAAACAGTGTAAGAAATACAAAACACATAAATATAACATAAAGACCAGAAATAATATCCAATGCCAATGCATAAAACATAAATCAGTATGGAATATATAAAAACTCCCCTGGATAAAATGAAGGTTTAAAGATCAGTTGATTCAAAAAGGCAGATATCTATGGGTAATGAGTTCCATAGTTTTGGGTAGCAAACTGAATAAGCACAGTCCAATTTATTTATTTATTTTTTCAAATACAAAAAAAAAAACAAAAAAAAACAACAAGGAAAAAAGTAAAAAAAAAAAACATCAGAAAAGGAGAATTTTATTTTAGATTTTGCATTCCAAGATCCAGCCTTGGAATGGTTTTTAGAGGACATGAGGTGAGTATTTCTAGTGTACGGTGCTAGAAACTCATAAAGTAGTCAATAAAATCTTGAAATTAATATTTGACAAAAGCCAGTGCAATGCCGCTGGAACAGGAATGATGAGTTCCTTATGATTACAAATACAGACTCAGCATATTTAAAAGAAAACATATGCTTAAGTTTTGATTTAATGTTTGATAAATGGGAAAAACACATGACCACACATCATTTGTGATGAGTTTGTTGAATTTCAGCCAGGAGTTTGAAGTTTGAAGTCTATTTTTTTTTTTTTTCAAAGGGACAGTGCATATAACTGTAACTCCTTCACTGGAAAAATTCCAATGGTTTCTGAAACCTGACACATTGCGCTTTATAGGTTCTATCGGGTCATCATTGTAATTTCGCGCATGCCTGTACTAGAATCTGGAGAAGCCATTTTAGCAGTATTATAACATGCAGTAAATTGTAAATGATTGCTAGGGTTTAAAGGGTTAATAAACACAATATGTGCGAATATGCAAGATTATAACCAAGGCTAATTTCCATCTTTTGTCCCTACATAAAACAACATAGTTCACATAAAACAGTACAATCCAGTGTACTCATTCAACTGACAAATAAAACACATTATGCATTTATGCTACATTGTACACAACATATATACATACACACACAATTTCAGAGTGCCAGATGACTTTATAGGACATTGTGGAGGCAGGTTTGATTGTCCAATAACCATGATTTTAGATGTTTAGTGAATGCACTGAAGGTGGACGAGTTGCGGATAATGGTTGTTAATGTGTTCCAAGTTTTAGAGGCACGGTATAAAAACACAGCCTTCTCCAAAGGCACTTCTTCTAGATGGAATGATACAGTCACCTCGGGAACTAGCCCATCTGTTTTGGGTTATTGGTACAAATTCCTGTAATGGGGCGGGGCTAACTCACGAAGGATTTTAAAGACTAGGATACTGTCAGGATACAGTTGAATAGAACGTCAAGGTCCCCCAAGACCCAAGCGGACTTAATATAGACTGCTAAAGAGGTCGATTCTGGCTGTTCTTCACTAGACACTTTTTCAGTCAGACAAATTAGAATCATAGTTTTCTTATTTAATTTGAGGCGATTTGCAGACATCCAATTTTTGATGTCTATAAGGCAGTAGCAGAGATCATTTAATACATTAAGACATTTCACCTTATGGACAAATACAACCGAGGCTCATCAGCATAAAAAAGTAATGAAATGTTAAAGCAGTGAATTAGGTAACCAAGAGGGAGCATAGAAATAGAAAATAACACTGGGCCAAGTACCAACCCTTGAGGCACCTCACAAGTCAGATCTGCTGTTAAGACAACTTGAACCTACTGACAGCATAAAATGTTCAATTTGTTAAAAAGCACCTGAACCAGTTTAGACACTTATCAGAGATACCTGCCTGTCAATAAAGAAAGTATGATCGACTGTATCGAAGGCCACACTCAAATCTAACAGCAAGACACTGATTTCACCAGAATCAGCCTGAAACAGAAGATTCTTAGAGCCATTTCAGTGCAATGCAGCTGGCGAAAACCTGACCGAAAAGGTTTTGTACATCAACAACAGTAATTATTTTGCTTTTGAAAGAAACAGCAACTCGGAAATTGGCCTGTAGTTATTGCCGAGTCTAGTGTCTTTAAGATTATTTCAGGATAAAATGCACTGCTGTTAAAACCTACTAAAGTGTCCAAAAAATGATATGCACAAACCGAAGAAATAGATGAAAACTTCCTTCTTAATTATTAATGTTTAATATAAATATAACAGACATTTAATTTATCTCCTAAAAGCTATTTCTGGAGTTTTGTGATTATACAACGCCACAGTTTCTATCACTGGATGAAATAATTACATTTAGGTGTAAAACAGGCTGTGAGGGAGATTTCATTTGGTGAACAAGCACTGTGTTTTATTTGAGTTTCAGTTTCCTTTGAACTCTTCACAGTTATTGTCTCACTACTGACCTCACCTTTCTCTTCATACCAGGAGAAGAACAAACACCCCGCCGCAGACAGAATACCAAATGGAAGAAGAAATGTCACCCATGAGTTGTGGTTCATATGAAGAAACAGAGTAGATGATAAGCAGCTGGCACAGTGAGCAGCAATAAATAAAAGTTACTGGAGCTTACAAAAAGAAAAAAAAAAAAAAGTGCTACCAAAATTTCCAAGCAGTTAAGAATGAGTCACTTTGACACAGGATGAGACATAAATATGGCATCATCACCGTTTCCTTGGATATTGACTGATTTAACATTTATTGTTTGTCCTGGCTGATTCACTGAGTCTTTTTCTGAACAGATTTCCAGACAGTTATGAAACAATTATTCACAGCTCACATACGGAATATCACTAATGATTTGCCTACTATTGTAAATTAATTACCTTTATGTGGCTTCAATAAACTCACAGTTTGTGCCAACAGATATTGGAATAGAACAGAAAAAAGCCAACAGAAGGAACTCGGTTTTGGCATAACATGACTAATTTAAAGGCATAGGAATTCATCTAAATAAGGAATAAAATAACATTTAACTTATGATCAAGGAAAGTGGTGCATATGTTCTCACTGGTCATGTCAACAGGATGTTAACCACCAAACATGTGACTAATAGATGACCATCTCTTCCTCCTTAGCAAAGATGGGTAATCCCAGGTTCATCAGGTCAAAGTCCTGCCATGTATTGGTTCCAACCTGTTCACTTAACACAGGTGATTCCACTAAGTATCCCATCTGCCTGGATGAGGAGTTGTGCTCATCAAAATGGGCTGGTTCAGTGAACAAGTTGGAACCAACATATGGCAAGACTTTGACTTGATGAGCCTGTGATTACCCACCTCTGCTCCTTAGCTACTTCATGTACAATAACAGATGCTTGTACGCCTAAAACCTGTTAGCCCAATGAAATAGCATGCCTGCAATAGAGCTTATTTTATTAATAATTTGTTTAAAAAATGCTCATAATAGTGAATATAATTTCACACAGTAAAGCTGATGAACTGATGACTGTGCTTAGATTGTTTAATGCAGCGAAGGATATTTATTTTAGCATCAAATATGGCAAAAGAGCATATTATCATCCTAATGGAGCAGCTGGAATCATATTTTATTATCCTAACAGATGTTAAACCTGCCTATGTTGGGAAAGACAAAATATACCCATCACTGTGTTGTCCATAGAACATGATAGCAGGAAACACAGTGGTGTTTTGTAAGTAGAGTGTAAAAAAAACATGTCACGCAAGGTGGAGCAGAGCTGTCTAATTTCAGTTTCATTGCTTTCGTTTCTTTGTAGAATTTAGATACTTGTCCTGAATGAATGAATGCAGAGAGACAGGTTGTTTGACCATGTAAACATCTACATCTATTTGACTCACTCTCATATTGAAAGCATCCTCTTTATGAATGACTTGTTACATGATGTAAAATGTATGCCACCAAGGCAGTTTTTTTTTTTTTTATTATTTAAGCAGCATTTTCCCTGTGTAAATTAAAGATATGCCATATTGTACTTGTAAAGCTTTTGTCATGAGATAATTTATATATTTATTGTAAATCAAATGATGACCATTTTCAGTTATGTGTGATACCTATGAAGAGCTGGATATTTAATTGTATTATTAAAAAATATATATATATGCTTTTAACCTGTGTTGTTTTGTGTGTCCCTCAAAAAATGTCGGTTGGAAAGAGTAAGACCTTATGTTTTCTCTAAGAGTGTTAATAAAGTGAGTTTATCTGTGTATACTGTATGTGTTACAGGAAGACTGATACTGTAGTTCAGTATGAAATAAGATACAGCTGTGTTTTGTCCTACATTTTAGCAATGTGACATATGTTTGGCATTCTTGAAATGCATTGTGGATTTGTGTGCACCTGTGCCTCTCCTGCTTTGAGCTTTACAAATAACAGCGATGTCAGTAAAGGCAGCACTTTCATGATATAATGGCAGAGTTAATATTTGCATTAAAAGAGTTGCTGAGTAAAAGTCTTTCCTTTCCCTCCCTTCTACGCAGCACCTCCCTCCACTGAACAGGTGACCCAGAGCACCACCACCACCACCATCTCAGCTTCAGTGGCTATAGAAACAGACAACACAGAGCCAACCTCTCCCGGTCTGCAGGTCCTGTCAGACTACACACAGGGTACAAAGCTCACAGGAACACATCCTATGTGTATTTGCCATTTAGTCTCCATAAATAACCCCAACCTGCAGGTCTGTGTCACGTCAGATGATTATCTTGGCAACCACTCCCAGTCTCAGTTAATCAGAGTGTCGAATGTTTCATACTTATTCCACATCCACTCTTGTCAGTAATTCTCAAGAAAAAAAACTTTTCTCAATATGAATATGAATCAGCCTTAATTGTATTTCCACTTTCTTGGAAAAACTAAGACCTATTCAGTCATTTCTGTGTTCCTATTTCTCAGCCCTTGAAAATATGTTTTGTGGTTACTATACCAGCAATAACAGTGTATGACTCATAGTAACTGGTAGTAGAATGGTAGCTGTGACCAAATTATATTTTCT
This sequence comes from Apogon hyalosoma, assembly GCA_037367295.1. Taxonomy (NCBI): domain Eukaryota; kingdom Metazoa; phylum Chordata; class Actinopteri; order Kurtiformes; family Apogonidae; genus Apogon; species Apogon hyalosoma. The sequence continues at coordinate 1,738,390 of JAPQRP010000005.1, forward strand.
TCCTTTCTAGATGGAAAACCAATCTTGTAACTAATAGCAACTAAAGGTGGTATATTTATTATAGAAGAACTGTCGGACATAGGTTTACAACTTCTGCTCTCATAAAGATCTTGCTGAAATCTATACCAGTAGAAAAAGCTTGTGTAAGATGAAGCAAAAAGGTTTTTCTCTCTTAATTGTTTGTATTTCTTTTGTAGCCATCTCTGCGATCATACTGCAATTGGATTGTGCACTCCTTCCATTTCTTCTTTCAGACAACAACTGTCTATGTCCTGAAATTCCTCAGTAGCCTCTAACTCACTCTCCATTATAGAGGTGCTATCAAATTAACAACACTTTTCACAACAAGCGCACAGCTGGTTATGTGAGGAGGGCACGAACCTAACCAGTCATTAAATGCAATCAAACTTGACTTGACTTGACTGTATTTTTCATGTAAAGGCTTGTTCATAGAGCTCCCTAGAATAATTTTCCCTTGCAGAAAAATTATTCAGTCATGCATATTGATAATTTACAATACTCTGGACAAAAAGCAGTGTTGCTTAACAGCAGCGTAAGATGAGAATACAGTTTACAGTGACCCTCTCTCAAACTAGTTAGACTGGAGTTTACAAAATCACAAGTACATGAATGATTGTTATGTGACAAAGTTGCAACACCCTTATGAAAGCCTGGGAGTTGTGTTTTTTTTTTTTTTTTAACACATTTGGACTTATGGATATTTAATATCAATGTTAACAATACTGAGAGATTCAAGTAATGCAACTAAACACATAAAATTGAAGACATGACTTTAAGAATTTCTGTTACATGCAATTCTATTAAAAACAAAACAAAACAGCTATTTCTGGTGAGGAATAAATTAGGACATTTTCACATTTATTCCCACTTAAAATGGCTAAAGTCAAATGCATGGGTATCATATCAGATGCACATGGTTAAAACAACATTTCTCAGCATTTTGAAGGAGGCCTGTCCTATGTCAGAGGTCACCAACCCTGGTCTTCAAGAGCTACTATCCTGCATTTTATAGATGCTTCCCTCTTCCAGCACACCTGACGGGTCGTTATCAGGCTTCTGCAGAGCTTGATGATAGGCTTATCATTTGAATTAGGTGTACTGGAAGAGAGTTACATCTAAAACATGGTGTCCAATCCTAGACCTTCAGAGCTACTATCCTGCATGTTTTAGATGTAACTCTTTTCCAGTACACCTGATTCAAATGATAAGCCTATCATCAAGCTCTGCAGAAGCCTGATAACGACCCATCAGGTGTGCTGGAAGAGAGAAAGATCTAAAGCATGCAGGATTGTAGCTCTCGAGGACCAGGATTGGAGACCTTTATATGTGAACCTCTGACAGTTTGGTGTCCTCTTGACTGCTGAAGTGACAGCAATCACCACAGTGAGGTCAGTAGAGCTGTCTGAGGCCTTCAGAAAGAAGATTGTAGCAGCTTATGAGTCTGGTAAGGAATTTAAAAAGATCTCAAAGTAATATGAAACCAGCCATTCTACTGTCTGAAAAATAGTCTACAAGTGGATGACATCCAAAACAACTGCCAACTTGCCCAAATCTGGCTTTCAAAGCAACTTCACCCCAAGTGCAGACTGCAAGATGCTTCAAGTAGCAACAAAAAACTCTAAAATGTTATTACAGGATTTACAGCAGGTTCTTGCTACTATTAATATGAAAGTGCATGCCTCTGTAATCAGAAAGAGACTACACAAGTTTCATTCTCAAGGGAGGTGTGCAAGGAGGAAACCTTTGTTCTCTAAGAAAAACATGAAGGTCCAGTGGATGTTTTCCTGAGATAACATAGACAAAGTCCAGGACTTCCAGAATAATGTTATTTGCACAGATTACTCAAAATGTAATTATTTGGGTACCTGAACAGAGGTCAGGTTTGACAAAAAACCAAAAACAACATTCTGGGAAAACAACCTGACACGCACTGTGAAGCATGGAGGTGGAAGTGTCATGGTTTTGGGGTGCGTTTGCTGCAGCAGGACTTGGCCAGTTCATGACCATAGAATCCACCATGAATCCTACTGTGTGTCAGAACGCACTTTAGGAACATGTGAGACCATCTGCAAACTAAGTAAAGCTGAAGCAGAACTGGACCCGGCAATATGACCCAAAACATACCAGTAAGTCCACCAAGGACTAGCCAAAAACTAAAGAATGCATGGTCCTGGAATGGCCGAGTCAAAGCCCATCATCCCATGAAGATGCTGTCGGGTGACTTGAAACGGTTACGTGTACATGTATCATGCAAGAAACCCCTCAAACATCTCCTCCATCCAAATGTCAGACTAGTAAATGGCACCAAGAAGTGTCTTACTGAAGTTATTTCAGCCAAATGGGGTAACACTACCTATTAGGGGGGTAAGGTGTACATTTTTCTTCAATTAGAATATGCATTTTTGTTGATCTTTTGTTTAATGAGTAAAACAAAGTCATTTTTTATTGTTTTACTGCAATTAAATCACCTTTCTTTCCAGAGCTAAATAACAGTATTAGATATCAATATGTGAACATTTCTCAATAAGAACTGAATATTTAATGGGGTGTCCTGATTGTTTTTCACATGACCGTGCATTGTCCAACACCTCTAGCCAGGGTACAAGATGCTACTAAAGTCCACTTCTGTAATTAATAATTTTATGTAAATCATTACATGAAGAGTCATTACATTATGTTCACCTGCTTTGTAAAAAAAAAAAATATTGTTGAGGTGTGCAGTTGTATTTTATGCTCATTTAATTATGTTGGCACACAGGAATAACATTTCGTGCCACAGAAGAAGAGGGCCAGTTTGTGGTTTGGTTTATAGGGAACTCATGTTTCCTGTGGTCCACTGCCAAGTACAAAACAAGCTGAGAGATGTTAGTTGAAACTTCAGTGGTGTTTGGATCAAATTTTTTGATGGTTTTGGAAGGAGCAGTGTTCTCACAAGCCCCTCCTATGTGTTTTTCTTATAATGCAAAGTTTCTACTTTTGACTCATTTGAAACATCAAGTTGCAGATGAAAAAACAAAATGAAATTTGTTGTGTTTCAGCGGAACCGATGAGAACCTCAACACAACCACCAAACAGCACAGAGACAAGTGAGTTGATCTGTATATATTTTATATTTTAGCATAAGATCCTTTTCCAGAATTAATGAAATACAGTTACAATATATTTTGTCTTCCTGGGTTCTGTTTTTATTTTTTTACATTTGTATTTTTATCTTTTTATTGAACAGTTTATTTCCTGCTGGATTTTTTTTGTTTACATAAAGCACTGAATTGACTGGTTTTATAATTTAGAAACACTCACTGGCCACTTAATTAGGCACACCTCTTTAGCACCTAATAGAGTGACCAGTCTCCTCTTCATACCTTAGTTGTAATCATGGGTCTTTTCAAATACTGCTGCCTGTCTGTCCACTCAAACCAGTTTGGCCATTCTATTCTGAGCTCTAGCATACATATGACATTTTCACATTTTGATAGAACTGGCACTAACTGGATATTTTCTCTCTTTCTGGCCATTCTCTCTCATTCTCATCCACAACCTACACATGGTTGTGAGTGAAAATCCCTGTAGATCAGCAAAGGCTATGAAAAACTCAGATAAGCCTGTCTGGCACTAGCAGCCACGGTGCATTCAAAGTCACTTACATCACCTTTTTTCCAAATTCTGATGCTCGATGTGAACTTCAGCAGATCATCTTAACCATGTCTACACGATTGAAAGCAGTGAATTGCTGCCATGTAATTGGCCGAGATGTTTGCAGAAGGAACAAATATAAACACTCTTTTGTGCCATTTTCCATCTCACTCCTAAACCAGAGAAAGATAACATGAACACTGCACCACAGCCTAAGTTTTCACATGAATGTTAAATGTTGATTGTCTTTGTTATGTTTTTGTTTACATCTTGGGATTATCTTGCAGATACGATATCTTATCTTATCTTATCTTATCTTATCTTATGATTTCCAGAGATACATTGATAAATAAATTCCATAAGGTTTGTTTGTTATTTGGATATCAGTTTTGCAATGTGTTGGTGAATGTGTTGTAATATGGATGAGTGACTAAATGTACATGTTTTAAATTTAAATTTGGGACTGTTGTTTCAGTAAGCACGGAAAGGTTTGAAGGGGTAGGATTAGATAAGTTCATACTTCCTCCTACTCCTTTTCACTCGTGTAAATTTGAGGCTTAAGACGTCTTGTTTTGTTTTCATTCTCTTGATTATCATTTATTGCATTTCTGTTTTTAAATGGTCATTTACATGATCGAAATAAAGATATCAGTCAGTCAATAAATCAATCTTATCTTTTCTTGTCTTGTGTGAACATGCAGTTCAGGTGATATTGTAGCTTTGTGCTGATCTGGTCTCTTCCTGCTTGTGCTCCATTAGTTTTACAGAACAACAGTGATGACCTTGGAAACAACAGTCTAATAACCTAATGACAGAGGTAGTGTTAGCAGTGAAAATAGTTGCTGAGTAAAACTCTGGGCTTCTCTTAACATGCAGCAGCTTCTCCTACGATGCAGATGACTCAGAGCACCACCATCTCACTTGCCACATCACCACTCACCTCACTCGCTGCAGAAACAGACCGCCTAGAACCAACCTCACCTGGTTTTCAGGTCCTGTCAGATCGCACGCAGGGTAAGGAATTTTTTTTATCTTCCATTCTACTTACTTTATTTTGTATGGTTGTGTCATGGCATGTTTCAAGCTCGTTCAAGTCTGCTCTTGTTAGCTTATGGTGGTTTGACAGAATTGTTATTTTGCATGTTCAAACTTTAGTAATGATATAACATTAATAGATCTCTTTTTGGAAATCTAAGTATGCCAATGCAAAACTGAATAACGAATAATCAACATGTGACAGAGACTAGAGAGGCGGACCAAATGACCAAACCTTCCATACTGTCAAACAAAGATAACAGCACCTCAACTCATACTCACAGCACCAGTGCTGTCACGACAAATGGTAAGTACTGTTACTGTATTAAACTACATGAAAACTACAAACATACAACCTTTCATCAGGAATATTTGTTATCGCATATAATGATGTAGGTGGCAGTCGGAAGATGCACCAAGTGTCAGACACAGTTTGGTTATTATTTGAACAGGACCTCAAAGGGACGTTAGTTTGATGTCGACTCTTTGTCTCCTCTGTTATTGGCAGTAATGAGCGCAGTTGTAGCAGGAGCGATTATCATTCTTTTGATCGGTATTGGCAGCTTCTTTTACAGACGGTAAGCTTGGAAAAATCTTGTTAACAGGATCAAATTGGAATTTTTAGATATTAATCACAGACCAACACGTTAAACATAATAACAGTGTCTAGCGCTAAAAAGCTCCTTTTTTGTATTTATTCCGGCATATGATTTCATCACTGAACGTTTTCTTATAGGAGGACAAGAAAGATTCCACTGCACACATCAGAGGAACTGGTGCCCATGAACGACATAGAATCCGGACTGAGGCGTCCACCTGAACAGCTGTGATTGTCAAGAACGGCTGAGCATCACTGAGGCTCAGAGGGTCCATTACATTCACATAGGACTAAAGACTGTGGTGGTTGGATATGACACATGTTTGTTGTATCCTCTATCCCCTACCCACAGTTCAATTAAATGTATTAAAAGGGAAATGTGACCATCCATCTGGTGCTACAACAAGCTAGTGTTAAATGTAAGTAATTTCTTGGTTAAATGGGGAAATCATGAGGCATTTGGTGCTAACTGTGGAGAAAGAGGCAGTGCTAAAATATAAAATTATAAAAGTAATGTAAAAAGAGCAACGCACTATAGTAGCGGACCACATTGTACAGGAGTGATCGAAGGAGATGTTTTCAATATGCTTGCGATGAAAATGTGATGTGACTTTTGCAGAAAATATGTTTACAGATGAGGTATTTGTGTTCAAGGGTTTTTCATGTTACATTCATTTTTTCCATCAGAAAAGTAAGACTCATGCAACAGGTGACCATGGGACAGAGCCCATGACGTGGAATGAAACTATGGATTTCTCTGAATTTGAGCACACAAGGAAACATTTGATATGACGTAAGGACACTAGGCAGCAAAATATTGTATGTAACACAGGCCTAGTCATTTTTTGATATTTTAATGCAGAAGGGATATTTTTATATTACAACTTTAATAACAAATCTAAACATCAAAAAGGGAGTCCTTCTGATGTTCCTAAAGTCAGGGTTTGTGGGTAGGAAATATATTTGCTAAATAAAACAAGATTTTTCTTTAAGATTTGTACACGTATCTTGGTATCTGGCTTATCGGGGCATTGCAATCACAATTTCTCCAGCATGTTTTGAGTTATACAAAAGTCAATATATAGCCATTAGCAACATATCACATCAGTGTTTCGTTCTATGAGTTCAGAGTACAGAAAGCACTTTTCTGTTATTTACATGCTTTCCCCCTGTCAGCAAGGATTCTCACTGGGTTCTCTGGCTTCCTCCCGCCACCCAAATACACACACTTAATACTGTAGGTTAACTGGTCAGTTTAAATCACCTGTAGATGTGACTGTTCGAGTGAATGGTTGTTCGTCTCTATACACCATGAACTGGTGATGCATTCATGGTGTACCCTGCCTTCGCCCAATAGTAGCCGGGATAGGCTCCGGCATCAACATGACCCACTCTAGGATTAAGCTTTTCGGAAAATGAATGAATGAATGTGGCAACCAACTGCACCAGTGTTTGGAATATAATATATAGTGTGTCAGGGTGGTGTTGGTGGTTTCATGCCTTTTTTATGTAGCAGGTATCAGTTCATATTGTTAGAGTGCATAGATATCCCAGTTTTCCCAACCAGGGAAAGACCCTTAAGTAATGAAACTGACTCCTGATTTTGTCGATAAGGTTGTCCTCTTTTACACAGAGTTAATATATCTTAGTGAAGGGCATCCTCAGAGTCGACAACACCAGTTCTATTGGTCTATCTCTGGCCTCAGACCTCGGTGAATATTAAGCTAAATTATTCATCTGCGGTCCTCTGCTTTCATCAAGTTGCAGCAAACATCCCATCAAATATATCTCCAATATCTGTGTGTCATACCCCTGCAGAAGCCTCTCTCAGACCTGTTGGAGACCTGATAAATCTTCATGATGAGGTGAAGCAAATGTACAACCAAAGACCAGCACAAGATGCTGAGTATAAAAGTGAAAACTGCTTCCAAAAGAGCTTCAACTCAAACATGGGTTATTAGGTTTATTCTTCATTGAGGTTGATCATATCTATAAGAAAATTTGACCAATTTAACATCTGTTACCTACAGATTGTGAATGAAATATAAAAGGCGCAAAGTTGGAGATTTTGTGGGGTTTTTTTTTCCTTCTCCCAATCCTCACATGCTGGAGAAATTCTGATTGGAAATTCGGCATGTGTGATTTAGTCAGGATCAGGCGTTTTCCTCCGCAAGCAGATATGGTTTTTTTTTGTTTGTTTGCTGTCCAGTGTTAAAGACTGTCTTGAGCTTCTGAAACATCTCCATGACATTTAACATTCTCAGTACAGAACCATTGCAGCAGCTCATCATTATTCACAGGGCTTGTCTGTATATTATTAGACATTCAGGTAGATGCAGAGGTTGTACCTCTATGAGCAACCGAACCTAATGTTACAGAGGTAAAAAGGTAAAAGGTAAAATATGTAAAGTTTGAAATCCAGACTAGAGATGAACTTTATTGATCCCTTCAGGGAAGTTCAAGTCAATCATGTCCTAAACTTCAAAGTATAACTACATTAAAAGGAAAATAATTAATTGGCTTATTTAAAAATAGTCAGAAATATACACAGTAGTTGCCCAGTACAAGTGTTCAGTCTGTCTGCCATCCACTTATGTGTTGCAGAGTCTGATGCAGTGGAATTGACAAATCTGATGTGTTACATCCTGTATCATATTGAGGTAACTCACCCAGTGCAGCACATTCTTTGGTTCTTTACAATGTTGTGAAGAGAATTTATGTAACCCCTCTTAGGTCACAAATTTTAAGAAAAAGTCAGTTCTCAGCAAAGAGGAGCCATTCACAGTACACCCCCACTTCCCTTTTTTTTTTTTTTTTTTTTTTTAATCTTTGAGGACATTTTACTGTGAACTGTATACCACTGCAGTAATTAAATAATAACACCCCTATACACAGTATATTTTACATTCACCTTTCACTTGTGAAGGGATTCAGTTTATTACATCTGTATAATTGCAACAGTAATGACAATGATAAAAAAAAAAAAAAAAAAAGAATTGTATAACTACCCTTTTTTGGCAATATTTTGCGTGCACTGTGTGTGTGCTTCAGTTTCTGTCAGACATGTAAAAACATAGTCTAGCAGTTCTCAATGACAGCTTGCACCACTAATTTAGAGACCTGTGTTAAAATGTAAGACAGACACTGCCTGCTGCACACCACTGTTGCAAAAGTAACTGCTATTGACAAAAACTAGGTCAGTGGGAACAGTATTATGAATGTATTCATTGTCTGTGAACAGATGTCGTATTTTCCCAACAGCCTACATCACCAACTTTCCAAGCTCCATCTGTATGAAGCTGTTTGAGGAACAAGCAAAACATTTTCTAAGCAACAAGACCAGACCGACGTTAATTCTGTGAGCTTTATCAGAAGTCATTTCAGGTCACATTCACAATAGATGTTGGTTTTCTGCATTAAACACACAGGTCTTAACTTGTAGTTGTAGTGACTTGAGGTGTTTTTTTAATGTTTCCTTCATTTTCTCTTTTCTCTTGAACTGAAGGACATTAAATTCCTGTCGGGTGTGTAACTATCTGAGCATTTATCAGTTCTATTTTTTTTCCCCTTTAGTACTCAAGTACTTGCTGCTTACCAGTGTTTCTGAAATGCTGAGAGTGATTGTTAACAGATGTTTGACAGTGTCCAGGACCTACCAAATCCCACAGCTGTTGTAAACGGGTGGTGTGCATAGACACACACATAGAGAGACTGCATACAACACAAACAGCTCCAAACTTAAAATGACCTTTTACTATCAATATGAAATTATTTGAAAGGTCTTTTTTATTTGTGGTCTTTTACAGACTTTTTTTTAAAACAGGCAATAAAAGCACTCCATTAAAGTCAAACAACATCATTATCAACACAGAGGTCTTGTTGAGCTCTCAGTTATGTACCCACAACATCTGAGCCGGATATAACAACACCAAACACCCCCATCCCTTTATCTCACACATAAAAATGATTTTAAAACAAACAAACAAATTAACCCCATTGAACAGTGAGTTGTTCCTGACCACTTATCCTTTGAAAAAGGTTATCAGTGTAAACACAAATTTAAAATTTTGAAAAATACAAACTGCTGTGTAACCTCACTCTCATCACATGTTTATTCATGTTCTTGTCAGAAGAGAGCAAGGAGCATGATGTGGTGACCTGGTGGGTTGAGCATTTCTGGTATTTCTGCCATTGAAAGCACATCATCAGTCATAAGGAAGGCAGTTGGGCCGATTCGTGTCCACACACACCTTTCACACAGGGGGCCCCCTAAAGACACACCATCAGTCTGGACAAAAACACACAGCAGTGTCAATTAAATACTAAAACCCTGCAAGCAGCATCTTATATGACTGTGTGGTTTGTTGTGTTCTTACATATTCCATCCTTCTCTTGCACATGGTGAAAGCTGAGCCTGGTGTGATGCAGTTTGGACAATTCCCAACACAGCACGGGAGAGGATCATTAGACCTCAGCAGGGAGCTGGGCATCTCAGATTTCAGGAAGTAATCCTGAAGTAAGTGGATAGTGGGAGACAAGAGAGATAATTTAGTTAGTCCATTTCTGTATTGTCATTTTAAACTCAGGCTGTTAGTAGCATGCATTTTTATTATAATCTGTACACAAACTGGGCACCAAGCAGCTAGACCTAAAAAAACCCTGAAAGGTCAGTGTTTGATGTGAGTGTTCTGGGCTGTTTAGTTTAGGAGAGTTCTATACCAATACCTTGGTCAAGGGCACTGACAGGAAACTTTTATAAGGTACACATCCGATAGTAGAATCTAAATGGCACAGGGAGAACATGCAAACTCAACACAGGATCTGGTTCATCCAGGAATGGAAATAATAAAATGTAATGTTCCAAGAATTATTACTCCTGAATGCCCACTATATCTTACATCCTGGACATTTAAAGAATAAACACAACAATCTTATTCTAAGAAAAGCCAGCAATAACAAAGTTTACCAATAAAGTCTAGTACAATCCCCCTGAAACAAACAGTAGTGCAAGTATACTCCAAGCCACAACGCAGCTGCATTTTCCCATGAGGAGTAAAATCAGCCTGTTGATAGATGTGCTTGAAGACCACACTTAAGGCTTTTTGTCCTGAAGATAAAGCTTCAGTGTTGTTCCTCTGTCAGACAGTACATACAATCTATATGCTCCTTTTATTTGAAGATACTGATGAAAAAAGGTTAGTCTGAGTGACAAAGAACTGTACGCTGGCAAAGTGACAACTGGTCAAATTGCTGCTACAGTGGAATGTTTTCCCTGAATTTTTGTGTAGCCTGTGAGTCTGG
>JAPQRP010000005.1:1753723-1764572 GCA_037367295.1 Apogon hyalosoma
GGGTCATATTTTGCTAAACCCACTTTTATTAGTCTTTGGTTCATTTATTTGTGTATTTGGACCTTAATAGTTCAAAACTTTGAATTTGAACCCTCCAGGTGCTGCAGAGCTATTTTTATATTCATTTTGGCAAAAATCGAGTGGATTTCTACAACCCGTTTGAATTCCTGCTTAATTTGTTACATCTATAACTAGTTATGTCCTGACATTTGCACATATAAGGTCAAGACTTTGACAAACATTTCTCCAAATACGCCATAATTGTTTGTCAGCAGCAGCGGTTGTAGTCCATACTGAAAACGTGTCCAAACCTTGAGCCGATTTCCTAAAATGTTCAGTTGTTGGTTGAACAGGACAGAGCAGCACAGCCAACAACATGGAGGGGGTGGGGGGTGTGAAGTGGCTCATTTGCATTTAAAGGGCCAGCATTTAGAACAATCTTTCTGATGTCATTACTCAGAAATAAGGTTGAAGATGGACCTGTGGAGTTGAGTTAATGAAGAATTCAGACCCAAGCAGAGCATTTACAGTTTGAGTAGACCACAGGGAAATGTTTTAAAATTAATAATTCAATTTTCAAAAAGCAAAAGATCACTCATTTAAGGTGAACAGGGTATTAATGTTCCATCTTTGTGTATGTGAAAATACACCAACCTTTATCATATTTAGTATGTATAGTGACTGAGTGAATATCTGAAAAACGTAATTTTTCTTGCACCAGACTTAAACATAGACAAAATAGTGTATGACAATCCAATGCTTAGCAAATGTATGCTGTTAACACAACCAACACATCCTGTACCTCCTTATTATTAAAGATTCTATAGCATGTAGTTGATAGAACTCTTTAATTTCTCAAAACTCTTCTCATTTTGAGATGGGATCTACTAAGGAACATAATATTGAAAATTCATTGGATCGTGTTAATTTGTCAAACTTCTTTAATAATTTTCTGATTTTACTGAAATTGAAGTCATTTGACTGAACTGACTGTAATAGTATTGGCCGTTAAAACCTCACACTGAGGTTCACTGTCATTGAATGAAGTGCTGAACATGTGTCTTTACTTTGTAGTATTGCTCTACATCTCACAAAGGTTCAGCAAACATTTTAACTTTGTGTTCATCTGGGAAATCTGTTTCAATACTGGGTGACTCAAGGGTTTATGATCATAAAGCTTTGACTGTAACATCCATTTGACATGAACCTGTACACAGGCCCTCCTGATTTTTTCCTCTACAGATAGTGGTCCGTTAGTTTCATTATCTGGTTATCATCCCAGCATTTGTGGATTTTGGAAGGATAGGAAACATATCCTGTTATTGTCTTACTGTACATTAGATAAATGATCCACTTTATCTGGTCAATAAATATCACATATTAAAAAGAAAAGTCACAGAAGAGCAGCTTGGTTCACAATACATAAGGCTAATAACAGACATGAAGCACTGAAGCAACAAGATTTGGCAAAAAGAAAGTCTGGGCTTTTCAATAGACTTGCATCTAAATACAGGATTAATTAAACATTTCTGTTGTGGAATGTATTTGTTTCTTTGTGCTTTCACTGTGAGAAGCCCATATATAACTGAAAACATGAAGACTTTTTCCCTAAATTAAAGCTTCCTGTGAAACAAAACATCTTGTTCTGTTTATTTCAAGATGTTAGTTTTCAGTCAAACTTCCGCTCCAGCAGAGCCATCATCCATTTCAGATACCAAACAAAACCAGCCGTTTCATCTCCAAACATCACTAACCCTCCAGGTGTCACCGAGCGCTCCTGCGTCACCGCTGACCCCTCCCTCAGACTTATCAGCACTTGCTGGCACATCACCTGGAGCAGATCTTCATCAGGGGCCCATAGAAGGGGCTCCTTTGCTCCGGTGTGGTGCCAGACCGTTGCTTCAAACCTCCATAGACTCTCTCGGACTTTCATCACATTTCACCTCATAGCCATAACCCAGAATCTCACCATCCCGATCCCGTATACCTGTGGACTCTTGATGTTTCAACCCCAGGTTTTGTGTTTCCTTTCTCACATTTTTTTTATGTTAATAAACACCTTTACTCCCTTCAGCACTGTGCGTATGAGTCCATTTATTCACTCCGTCTTGATACCAGGTTTTAGTTATACAAGGAATGTGTGAAGTTAAATACCAAAACGTTGATCTAAATAATGACGTGCAGAGATATAAAATAAGGGACAGTGGTAACATACTACTTCTGTGTCATAACACACTGGAAATTACACGAGAAACATTTATGGAGGACTGCAAGTGAGGCATTGCTGAGAAGTTACCTACATGAAATCAGGACACACATAGGATAAGACGACAGAGTAACTACATTTACCCTCCAGGGGCTTGTTTCTGCATTCGCTCATTAAATCCTTAAGCCCAACACAATGCAAAATGCGTTATTCTGTTTCTGGGCTACTTGGTTAAAAGTCTGCTCTCGCCCAGTTCTACGTTACAGTGCTGATTTTCATGGGGATATATTCTTGTAGCTTCATTTCACTTTATTTCTGTCATGTATTTCCTTTGAAATATTATTTACATTTGAAAATTAAGACTTTTAACAGAAGTTTGACAATATCTTTGACAGTATCAAATTTTCCCCCTGGACATTTAGCACCGACAAAAACAAATTTGCAGTGTGAGGATTGATCCGCTCCCTGAGTTTTTTTCTCTGCACTGATTTATGGATAGCTATAGATTACTTCAGGAAATAGTACAGCAGAGGACAGAGTGGGTGTGGCTTTGAGAGATGAATGAATGAATCAAAGCAGAATGGGGCAGAGCCAGTGAACCGGTGTGTGTGTGCGTAATGAGGTATGAGTGAGTGGATGAGGGAACGGAGCAGAGTTCAGCTTTTCTATACAATCTCTTTGTCCTGTTGTTCGGGATGGATATGGCCAACAGTAACCTTTTAGAGTTAATAAAGTCACCAGTGCAGAGTAACTCAGGTCATCCTTAGACGTTCAGCCAGACACACAATATATGTGTAAACAGCCTATAATAATTCTTCATTCTAACCATAATGCAGACAGATGAACGGAAACAGCAGGAGCAGAGGTGTTCGCGTTCGTTCACTCACATATAGTTGCAAATAATGAGCTAACAATGGTTTAGCAAACGCAATGAGCCCAGAAACGGATTTTGCGTTGACTAAGCCTCTGCTTTCACTGACCCATCATTAGTTTGCTATTTGCGATGAAGGGTGCACTAATGGTGCATTTACTATTCAACCCAGAAATGAGTCCCAGGTGGTTGTATGCCTCCACCAGCAGATCAAGTTGCAGTTCACACCCATGCACTGTCAAATATAATCTGGCCCGTTTGCTGTGCTAACATATTATTATGTGTTAGAACAATAACTATTTACTTGACTTGTTGTGATAAAACAAAAATACAAGTTAAAAATGTCTTAATGAAAAAAATATTAAGTTGGAAAATCCATGTCTAACTAAGGCTACGTTCAGACAGCAAGTCTTAATGCATAATTCCGATTTTTTGGTGAAATCCAATTTTTTTTTTTTTTTTTTTTTATGTGCTCGCTCATATTACACATTAAATGTGATTTCTATCAGTTCTGAATATGAACTGAATGCAACCCTGAAGTGACCCACATGTACAAAAGAGGTCCTGACGTAATACGTGACCATGCAGGCAAGCACTGTGTTCACGGAAGTAACACTCCTGGGACGCACAATTGTGATGTTTGTCACATTTCAATGATGTAAAGTGGGGATAAATGTGACCTGGCCATTCAGACTGAAGTTGCATTGCAAAATATCAGATACGTATCAGATTTCGGGACCACATATGAAAGTGGCCTGGGTCAGATTTGTGCCACATTTACCTGCAGTCTGACAGTCCAGCTTCCTCCCATGCACTAATAGGTCAGTTCATCTAAATTTCCTACAGATGCGGGACTCAATATACTGTAAGACCATGAGGGAATTTAATGAAAAGTAAATTTTTGGCAAAAAGGTAGTTATCCATGACATCCACTGAATCATTTCCAGTGATAAACATGTTACCTTCACTTGTTTTTACAGTAAAGGAGCATAGCTTTGGGATTTATGTTTTAATGTTGTCACAGTGAAATTAATCTTTGATCATTTGGATATAAAATACCATCACATCCTCATTTTGTAACAACTGTGTGATATTTTTTATCAGGAGTAGTGCATCAATTCTTGCATAAAGACAAATAAGATATGTTTTGTGAGGTAACAGTGACCACAGATCACCAATAATTACTTCATCCTCGACTCCAAATGAATGTTTTGACAAATTTGAGCATTTACTTTGAAATGCTCTGTCTATGGCTAATGTGGAGGTAAACTGATCAGCAGAATAGGGCATGTCAGTGGCTCATCTGGCAGAGCGTATACAGCAGAGGTCACATTCAATTCCCCAGACCATTGCTGCATGTCATCCCCTCTCTGTTCTCCTACATTTATCATCTATTACTACTATCTGTCGTATAAAGCAGAAAATGCTCAAAAAATAGGCTAAAATGTATCTCAGAAGTATTAAGAATAAAGCATGTGAACTGTGTACTATCTCTTACTCCGTCAAATGTGAGGATGCGGTGGATATTCTTGGTGATTATTAGCGATGTCCTGGCACGAGTCACAGCCACATAAAGCAGGTTCCACTCATCCTCTGGAACATTAGCTAGGAAGTAAGAAAAAAAAATCTCAAATCTTTAACAAGTCATATAAGTTTTCATTTAAAATAAAAGCAGAGATTCCTCATGAGGCTTTATTTGTGCTAGTTAATCCTAAATAACAACAAAAAATTATTTAAACATCTTAAAAGGTTTGCGCCATTTTATGATCAAGCTGATAATCTGTGACTTAACAACTTTGACTTTTTTCTCCTCCCATATTAACACCTTTGAGAAACAAAGCTTTAAAAAGCTGATACCAACTCTTACTTCACACTTAATTCCATCATGACAATATCAATCAATATAAAATACAGATCACTACATGCAAAATACAGTACATATAAAAATCAACAGAAATATCGGTTTGTAGAAACACA
The DNA here is from genome assembly GCA_037367295.1 of Apogon hyalosoma. Lineage (NCBI taxonomy): Eukaryota > Metazoa > Chordata > Actinopteri > Kurtiformes > Apogonidae > Apogon > Apogon hyalosoma. Next base: position 1,758,778 of record JAPQRP010000005.1, read on the forward strand.
CCGAATGAGAAGTCAGGGTAATGGTGCACATGGTGCCAGGAAGAGGGCACCTTGACAAAGTCATCAGTCACCATCACAGTGTTGAACTCCATTCCTTTGGCTTTGTGAACTGTTCCAAGGATGAAGTCTGTAAAGAAAAGCGAACATTCATGTCTTTATGTTTCTTACTGTCTTAGATATAACTTTCAGGAGTTTGTATGCGTGTACCTGCTTTGAGAAAGTCTTCTTCACTGCCCATATTGAAGCGTGCCACCAATTCAGGGATGCGATGTCTGTATTTTTCAACTATGTTAAGTTTGCCCTCTAGCTCACGGTCCTCAGTCTGGGTAGCGTAGGTCTTCAGGGCCCAAAAGCCATCCATCTTCTTTGCAAAGGAGCGAATCAGGGGATCCTTGATGTCTACAGAAGCAAGAATTTAACATCCGTGTTTTTATTAGAAGTTTCAAAAATAAATGACAGGATAAAGATGATCATGTAAAAGAGGCTTACATGTTGCTTGTTCATTTTCGCCTTGGGCTCCCGGTTGTGCCTTTTGCAACAGCTTCCAGATGTCATTGATCTTATCCAGGCCAATACCTCTGACACCCTACAGAGAAAGTAGACCTGTAAGCATCTACACAGTATGAGACTTTGGAAGGCTAAGTTGTACATTTAAGTGAGTTTATTAGTAATATATAAATGAGAAACAGCCCTTGTTGTTGCAGACAAGTATTAATCACAAACAAGGAACTGCTGTTTTATCCACTCACTCCAACAAAATGTATACGACACTGTGGATTGATGTCAGTCAGGCGGACGGCTTCTGTAAACACAGTGGAATTGCATCTCGACAGAATGGCCGTCTTCCCACGGCAAAGACTCACACCGGTCCTCACGGCCTCTGCAACCCTGGTTGCATTGTCGTCACTCACACCACCTTCACAGTGAGTAGGAGAAATACATTTACAAATATCCAAAATTTGTTCCATGAATATATTGTGCTGAAATTTACCAACGTACAAGTAATTTTCATGAATATTAAAGGTGATAGTTGAAGGGTGAATGTTTTTACCCTTCTGCATTCCTCCTACTAGAATCTTCTGGACTTTCTTGCATACTTTAAGGATGGTAGCACCCACATAGGCGATCTCAGCACCAAACCTAAAGCTCTGAACAAAGACATTACCAGAATTATTCAGCTTGACCCACTAATAATTAATATTCACCCTGAAACAGACAGAGATAAAAGAATATATATCATAATTGTGATCCTACAATATAAATAAAGTCATAAATACATCTGTTATTTATTTTTGTTTGCTAGTATTAACCTGTGTCAGGTAGTAGATGTGTGTATGATCAACATCCTGCAAGGCATTAACAGCTCCTTTAAATGTGTAGATCTGTTGATGAGGATCTCCAACAAGGATCTTCCCACATTTCTGGGACAAGAGAATATCCAGTACAGCTGGAGGTGAGAGAGAGGAATCATCTACCAATTACTTTTTTTAACAAGTCATGTACAACTGTACTGCAAGCATAAATCTTTACCTGGAGTACAGTCCTGGGCCTCATCAATAAAAATGGCATCATACTGATCGGAAAGACATGGCTTTTGGAGCTGCCATAACTTCAGGTAACCTGGAAAAATAAAACAGTTCCATTGAACACTGACAAAATGCTTTTGTTAATAATTACATAAACAGGAATTCTCTTCTCTTTCTGACATACCATCATGAGTCATATATTGAGCTTCATATTTCTTCTCTCTGTGATCCTTCATTTTTGTCCAGATTACCTCTGCGTCACGTGCAAAAAACTAGGAATTCATCAAACAGATTAAAAGGTTAAACTTTTCTTTCTCTAAGACTCTTAAACTTTTCGCTCTCTAAGACTTTGTGGCCTTACAATATAAGAAGCTTGAGTGTACCACTCAAAAATGTTCATACCACTTTTTCATCAGAATCTATGTGTCCCACGGTGTTGCGGTTAGTTCTGTATGTGCTGGGGACATGTCTGGTGGTGATGGCTGGGTCCGCTGAGGCCATAAAAGTATTGAGAGTTGTGAGCACAATTTTGGACTTCAAAAAGCCACCACGGCCTTTAGGCAGAACAAAGTTGATGATGAATGGGTTCAAATTAGAGGTTAGCTTCTTGCCAATGTGATACCTATGAAGATTAGAGATGCATAACAAATCATGTTAAAGGAAAAAAGTAGACTTAAAGAATAAAGATGACTTTTAAACATCTGTGGTACTATAGTCATTTATACAATGCTACAAAAAGCCCATGGTTCTCACCTAATCCCAACATCTTTGAAGGCTAAGGAGTGGATAGTCTTACAAGCCACATTTCTGGGGAAGCGTCGCGTTGCCTCTGTGGCTACTGACTTGTTGAAGGCAACATACAGGAAGCGGTGGTATGGCCGCCGCTCAGCGTACTTCACCAATGTAGTTGTCTTCCCTGTACCTGTTGCAGACAGTGTGATATTTGAGAACTCATCTGAACACCAGACTGACATCATGTACAGCACAGTAGTTCCAATTATTACAAATTACTGGCACTCAAAATTCACAGTCTGACTACAAAGTTAAACTGAGACATTTTTCTGTCACTAATACATGTAATCTTGTGAAGTAAAAAGATGTCATGCAAATCGAAACTGTTTTCACAAAGTAGTATTTGTGGACTCATTTCAACTTTGACAGTTTCCTTATTTGAGGATAAATGATTGCTCCTACATATTTGAGATATTTTACTATGCTTTGCAGTGCCTAGAGATATACCAATGTGTTTAAAATGGTCATTCCCGTGATGAGATACAAACACTCTGATTGCTGCTGTACCTGCAAAAGCCATGATTTTGACAACATGGTCTTTGTGGATGTCATGGCTAAGGATCTGCTGCTGTTCATGTGTGAGTTGAATCTGTGGTTGCCTAGAAAAAAAACACACGCACAACAATGCCTTATAGATGTCTCTACGCCAATTCAGTTATATCCATTTAACTGTCTTGACTGTCCTAGAACTTAAACAAGTCAAATTCATCTTTATTTAATTAATCAAGAATTCAATCAGAATTTTAGTTCTGTTTTAGTAAGAGTGTTAGCTTCAATGTTGTCAAAAGCATTCAGATATTATTCTTAACTGCTCTATAAACTTACCTTTTCCTGCAAAAATGGTGAGTAAAAGAGACCAAACCGGAAGACCCACTCTTGCTCAAATACTTTGAAAGACTAACAAAGCAGAGTGCAAAGAGTGCAAGTTTTGTCATACACTTTATTGTTAAAGTCCAGGGCCTCACCTGCTCTGATCAACAGTGACAGAAAAAGGACCGTTTTCCATCAGGTGAAGTACATAGTAGATGTTGTAATGCACCCTGGAGAAGCACAAGAAAAGAGGAATTTTTCATAGACTGACAAAAACTAAAATGTGAATTTAAAAATATATTTGTGGGTGGTACCTGTTACTAATTCGTACGTTGCTCCGCTTTAAAGCAAGCAGCATCGTAGCCATGTAGCTAAGGTACTCTGTGATAGCGGTGTATGACATGCAGACAGTAAGTAGAGACACCAAGGTCTGCACATCATCAACGGTCTCACTGAGGATCAGGATCACAGCCATGGCTGCATACGGGATGGGACCCTGGACATCAGACAAATCAAATATTTTCAATTAGGTGCAATTTATACAATACAATGCACATGTACAATGGCCAGGAAATCCTAATGGTATTTAAAGTGTTAAATCATAACTTTGTTTTCTAATGATTAAAAAACGATAACTGTGTCAGACCTCAATGCCAAGGTTAATGCTCTTCTGAATGTTGGGAATTCGCAATCTGATGGAAGCCTCAGCCTGAGGGAAGAGACGGTGTTTCTTTACACACTCCAGAACATCTTCTGGTCTCACCCGTTCACCGACCTTATAGTGTGCCATCAAACTAAAAAAAAAATAAATATATATATATAGTGATTACAAAACTGAGTCAGCACTGGTCATACAACATAATAACATGTAATCATTTTTTCCAAGGCCCTGCTGAGACTTGCTTTCTCTATCATTCTGCTTTTTAGGTTTCATTTCTATGCGAGTGTTGGAAATATATCGACTAGAAAGGAAATCCAGACTTACATCACTAGATTTCGTATGCCGTTTTGGTTTGATGCTTGATCATTTATGCCACTGCTCTTCAGGATGGAGAAGACCTCTGCCATAGTGTTCTTCTCTCTCACTGTGTAGCGGTAGTACCGTTTCTTGTAAGGAACAAACTGCACATAAGAAGCATCAAATACTTGTGAGAACTTTTCATTAAGAAACCTAATGAATCTCATTTGTATTGCTACATCTTTTAAAAATAACAATACCCATTGCTGTTAATATATTATAATGACACTGAAGTTTGTTTAACCTTTGTGTCCTCAACTATGTTCCTCCAGCGATGACACACCAGACTGACATTGCGGTAGAGGTCTTGTGCAGGGATAAAACACAGGACGTGTCTCAGCACCTCTTCTGGAAGATCGTCAATACAACCCTGGGGCTGAAGCAAGTCTCTGCCACTGCCCAGAAGTCCATAGTGAGCATCAGGGAGTGCTTCCACCTCCTCTTCATCAATATGTTCCTGGGGTCCCTTTGCATTGCCACACTGAAGGAAATCATCATCGTCATCAAACATCTCTGATGTTATTCCCTCTAAATAGTCCATCTCCTCCACCATTTCTTTGGTCTTTGAAACACTTTGTGTGGATAAAAGACTAGTGTCATCAACCACTTCCATTTCCTCCTTTGCCTTAGACTCAGTCACTAACACAGCAGCTAGCAAACTGACATCATCATCCTCTTCCTCATCCTCATCATTTTCTTTCTCAGGGTCTGCTTTGGGAAACAACTCTCCCCTGACTCCATTCATATGTGTGGATGAACAAGGCTGGGAGGATTTATTTGGACTGGAACTGATGATTCTCGTTACACTGAAGAAATTATTGATGGCTTTCTGACCACCAGCAGGACTTCCTGAGGCCACCGCTGAAGATACACAAAGTATTTTAAAAACAAAGGTTAAAATCGAAAGAACAAAGCCTCTGTCATATTATGTGAAATTATAAAGAATGATAGCAGGGTGTTTATTCTAGATTACCACTTTTCTGGCGCTTGGTTGGTGTTTTGGGATGAAGCCCACGATGAGGGTCCCGGTTACGCTGTCTAGAATTTACAGTGTGGGGCTGTGTGAGGGCATCAGTTCCATCTGGATGTCGTCCTAGTTCATCACATTCCTCTGCATTCAGGTGCCTCCTTTTGGCCTTCCCTGGAAAAACCACACATATACAATAAATATCATGTTAGCGGACCATTCTATATTTAACTGGACACAAAGTCAAGAATACTGCCGCTATTTTTACATAACGGCATATACATAATTCTCTATACTGAAACAATTAGACATGCTAGTTTTACCACTCTTGTGTGTGTCTCAAGTAAATAAACTACATGCAACAAATCATGTACCATTAGTAGAGTCTGATTAAAGTTTAGATATGCTACAAATATTGTTTGACTTTGAGATTATTTTGTATATCAAGAGCAAACTTTTGATATGGGGAAAAACCTGGTGTGGGACATGATATCCACTACCTAAGACAGTGGTTCCCAACCTTTTTTGGCTCGTGACCCTGATTTAACATCACAAATTTTTGGCGACCCCAGACATTCAAAACAGAGACTTTTTTTTGTTTTTTGTGCTAAAATTAATTTGTTTTTGATCATGTAATAGTTTGCTATACTATGTTGCAAATAAATGTTAATTTTAGACAACA
>JAPQRP010000005.1:1764672-1779536 GCA_037367295.1 Apogon hyalosoma
AAAATATATATATATATATATATATATATATATGTATACATACATACACACACATTTATATATGTTAATGTAAAAAAGCTGACATTTTCACATTCCTGGATCTCAGGAGGATATGAAACCTGAAGAGTGAATGAAAGACCTAAATGTAAATCCATAGTGGTTGCTGACAAATCAGAAGCACAGATTCAGGTAAGTACAAAGTCAAGTCATTTATTCAGTGGTCATTTTGAGTTGCTAGTTAGTACAGTTTCAGTATCAGTTAACTACACCATTACCTGTTTACACAGGGAGCATTGGAGATGTTCTATGCATCAATGTAAATCATTACAGCAGCTTTTGCAGATTAACTATGACATCAACTATAGTTAAAATTACCTTGCTGATTGTTAAGACACAAAACACTTTTGTTAATTCTTCTAGTGTAGTACCCATCTTTAAGTACCCCTACTATAACTGCATTCTTCCAGTTCCAAACATGCCTTTATGAGAAATCCAATATAGTGTGCACTTGCCTAATGATTCAGCTTTGGTGGAAAAATAGAAAGCAACTGTAAATCATACTAGTTGTTGGTGTTTTAAAATCAGCTTCATATTTTCATGTGTTCCACATGTCAGTAATGTTGGTTGAGGAGTTCTTTTTCCAGTAAAACAGTACATCTGCACGTGTTAAGGAATGTTTTACAACCATTACATCATAAATATACCAACAAAGTGCAGCCCATCATGAAATACCAGAAAATGCGTGTTTGTCACTTGTAAACACATAAGATTGTAGCCTGAAAAAAATATTGTCGTTTGTGCAAACATAAATGAGAATTTGGCCCACATTGTTGTATACTGTATTGTGTGTTACTGTGGCACTTGGATGTAATTATCAGTTTAGCTGGTTATGATGTGAAATATCCAGCTGTCTCTGGTGTAAATTTCTTCAGGTTTGTGTTTACACTGAATGTGCATCAGCCTGTAGTGTAAGGTAGAATCTTCACACTGAGAGCAAAGAGTGATCCGGTACTCATAATATGACTAGGGTTCCTTCATAGGTTCAGGTTCTAACACTGTGACTGTTCTACAACCTTTACATCTTAATTTGATCAAAAGATTTCTTGGTCCCACCCTTTGTCATTCTTCCAATTTTCTTTTAACTTTACTTCTTTTAAATCTCTTTAATTCAGTGGTGAAATCCACTTCCTTTTTAGTGCATTCATACATTTTCCAGTCCTGCGCAGGAGCCCTATGTAACAAAACTATTTCCTTCTCTCTTCCTCAGCCTGAATTTTTTTCTTCACTGCTTGAGGACAGGAAGCTCCCTTGGCTTGAAGAAAGCCTGAACCATCCCCATTGCAAAGATGTACACCTTTGAATCTACTATGATTTTTTCTTTCTTCAATAGCTCTGCAGGATCAAACAAACAGTATGTTAGCATATTTCTAACTGCACGAATACCATTATCATACAACACTGCAACAACATACACCTAAAAAAAAAAAGAAAATACAGTCTCACCATCTATTTTCAGCTGGAATTCATCGAGGGGTAAAAGAATGACTTCAACAAACTCTGAAAAGAGATAATAAAGAGTGCGATATTTTTGATGAGAGGGTAAAAGATAAAGTCTGAAATACTGAGAATCATATAGTAACTCACCTCCATCACCTGTGGAAGAGGAAAGAGGAACAAGGTTATTCAAATGAGTTGAATGAGAGGCAATGCATGATATTTTTAAAGATACACTTAATGAATTCTCACCCAGCTGTTGTGTTGGGTTGATATTCTCCATTTCATCTCCATTGATGTTAACTAGGACTATCTGAGTGGTGCAGTTAGACAGACCAGGGTCCAGACAGGTCACTGCAATCCAAGCAATATTATTACTGCCTATACAATGAGAATTCATCATAACTGTGCATAAGTGGGTCATTATTTCTACCTCAATGCTGAACCATAAACCTCTATAACAGACACAAGATACGATACAGCAAGAGTAGATATGTGTCCAATCATACCTGGAGTGACTCCTACTACTTCTCCTTTGTAACCAGTTTCCTCCTTCAGCTCCCTCAGAGCAGCTACCTCTGGGGTCTCCCCCTCGTCAATCAACCCTGAACACAGCAGAGACACTGGTATCACAAGAAAAGAATCACTACACAACTCTTAACAGGCCAAATGTGAGTGGAAGGGAGTGGCAGACTTTGTTAGCTCTGACACTAAAAAAGAAAACAACACATAACATAACATATCCTTGATAGTTGTCCTATACAAACCAATCTAGCATGCATGGGGAGGAAATTTTACTGACCCGCAGGAAATTCCAGAGTGTGACATCCCATTGGAGGGCGAAACTGCTTCACCATCACCACACAGTCTTTGTGGAGAGTTCGCTTCAGCAGGGCGATGATTCCAACACCTGAAGGGCAGTTCTGTTACAGCTTGGTTCCACATCTCCAGTTGGTCAGTTTTCAGGCCAAACTGACCAGTAAAATTAGAAAACAGAAAAAAAGGAAACTCACCATCTGCTGTGGTGTTGCTTTGCCTTGTGGTCCGTTTTACAGTTTCCCAGGTTCTAATGAAATAAAAATAAGGAGCAATGAATCTGTTGCACAGGGCTATGAAGTCATGTCGGTGAAAGAAAACGCAAAAATACCTTGTGTTTCCAGCAGGGTCAACATATGTTGTCTTTTCTAATTTGACCCATTTCCCTGCTGCTATGAGCTGGAACAGAAAAGGAGGTCTAAATACATTGATTTTGAGATGGTACAGATCATAAAGTATTGTTACAGTCACAGATGTTACATCTGAAAAGCCAAATCAGCAAAAAAATAAACACTCTGGAAGCAACTGAATTTAACCCATAAAGACCCAGCGCTCCTTTTGTGTAAATTCCCAAATAAATTTTTCTCTGTATTTAACCTTTGTTAGGTGATTCATCACCATTTACTATAATATTATTATTTGTATTTTGCATTTTTTTCAGTGTAAATCATGAATTTTCCCATATTTAATTTACTGATCATGTAGACGTTCATTAAAGCTCAGATTAAAGTTGAGGGTTATTATATCAAATACAGAGAAAACTGAAAAAAAAGTGCCCTTTTCAACAAAATATATCGTTAATTGAACATAAACCCAGTGTGTCTATCCACTGTCACTGATCCAACTCCATGGGTTTTACTGGTGAATCAATGTTGTAGAAGATGACAGTGTTTCCCTGTTCACTATGGAGCCTCCGAACGTCCAAATGGGTCATATCTGATGACCATGAAAAGAAAACAAACTGCATTTTACACCAATTATTTACATGTTTAATAGGATTAGTGGCTCAACAGTTACTAAACACTATAGTGCTTTTGGTCGCCAGGGGCTGTTTGGGTCTTTATGGGTAAAAAAATCCGTAGTGCAGTCAATGAGGTAATGCAAAACTTGCACAATCACTGACACATAATGTATCTTTGAGATGTTAAATGGTTTATTACCTGAATAAATACTCAATGCATTGTAAAATATAACATTAGAGGCATAATTTAGTTAGGCAAAAAACAATGTTAAATTGCAACAGGGCTGGGCAGTTAAGGATAGCAGAACTTTATTTAATTTCATAGAGTATTGTATGACAGGTAACAGCAGGATTTTAATCAAGGAACACGTTTATGCACTTTAAATACACAAACATACCTCTTCATTCACTATGTGGGGTACTGTAGTCACTTTAGGCTCCTCGGTGTTGCTCATTTTTAGCCTAAACTGCTAAGCAATAAAAAAAAAAAAAAAAAAAAAATTAAAAAAAACAGTCAAATTATAAATCTTCGAGTCAATCTGCGGAAAGCTTTGTTACAGGATCAGTGGTGTTTACAGCATTTTCAGAGTTATAACCCAGGTCTGAGGGCTGACTTCACTGATGTCTGATCATGAGTTGCTCAATTAGCTGCTACATTCATGCAAACCCAACGAAGTTCAAATGCCCTACTTTCATTCCACAGCCGGCTTACTGTTCCTGTCTTTGTTCATTTCACGGTAGTTGGATGCATAAAACTTAATATTAATTGGAATTTTGAAACAACATTTCATAAATCATTTTAAATGGGGAAAAAACTAAACTTTACTCACGTGAAATCCCAAGCGTTCAAGTTTTGGTGCTGTAGAAAAAGTGAGAGTACTTACTCTGTTGCTATTTCCGGCTACCGGAAACCCTAAAAGAGCGATGACAAAAGAGAAAATCAACTTTCAGGCTGCAACCGATTACATGTATAATTATAAAGCCTCCGCCTCATTTAATAAGAATTTACTTTTTTTTTTTTTTTTTTGCTGGTTTGCTTTAAGTTTCAACACGTACTGATATCCATTGTTATTTTTATTCATCGTTAAAAATTGTCCTGAAAAAATAGAGTAGTGATTTCAAATACAATTTAAGAATTTAAAAATACTGGCACTTATATGTGTTTTAGTCTATTGTGAACATAAGGGTTAAAGCAAGAAAATAAAAAACTGCTGCAGACAGTACAAAACAACCTAATGACGGTTTGTTAAATAATGGCGTAGTGATTTCCTTTCTCAATAAACGATCTAAATCAACGGAAGGCGTTTTTTTTTTTTTTTTTTTTTGTTTTTTTTTAGTTTACGCCTACCTGTGCACCTCAAAATGCTTCCCCTTCTGATCAAAATGATACCTTATGCCAGTACTATCAATCATTCTAACTGTATAAAATTGTGTTTTCAGTTTAGACATAAAATACCGACACATCATAAAAATAATCCCTTTAAATAAGAAACGGGAGATTGAACTTTAACAAAATGGTCGGACGCCTTTTACGGATGGACACACTTCCGTCACAGGAAATTGCAGCATGAAGAAGGAGCAAGTTGTTAACTGTCAGTTTTCGGTCTGGTATCCGATATTCAAGAAACATACTATTAAAAGGTAAACAACTACCCAACGTACAGAAACTCCGACAAACATTTGTAATATTGCTAATGTAAAATATATTTAAAATAGCTAAGTCTTGAGGCTAACGTTGTGTTAGCTACAAAAAAAATAGAGCTGCTCATGCTCATCTTCATCTTAGTGTATGTTTACGTATCAATCCATCTCCTGTTGGGAAAAAACCTGGTAGCATATAATTTGTTATGTTATTTACATTAACTTGGGTGTTACCTTTGTTTTGTCTTGCAGTTTGATCCTTCCCCTGCCTCAGAATGTAATAGACTATTTACTGGACGACGGAACACTGGTAGTCTCCGGGAGGTGATGAAAATAATAACTGTTATCCTCAAAGCTGTTTTTATCTTACATGAGGGTGCTTTATCTCTCATCTGCAAGGCAGCTTCTAAACTGACAACGTGTCTTTTTTGTTTTTTGCTCCCTCAGTGACCTTAATACACAACAGACACACACTAACAACAGTGATTCGGATGCAGAGGAAGACGTCCAGGTACACAAACTTAGATTAGGATCTGCTGGGGCTGCCTTCTTTCTTTACAGGAAACTAGAAATCCATAGTTTCAGTTACAGTACATTTAGTCTGAGGCAGAAAGCTGTCTTACCTCCAACTAGTGCTGCACAACTGCATTTTATCACAATGTTTTGTGTCATTGGTTACGTGGGTTCTTCCACATGGATACAGACAGCATTAACTGCATAAAGGCAACACCAGCAAACATGGAGGAGAATGAACCTGATGCACATTTGGATTATACTGAGCAGAAACGGTTTGTATAGAAATTCTAAAAACAAAATAGGATTCTAGAAAATAGGAAGTAAATTAGAAAATAATCAAATGTGATGAAGGATTTAGGCCTTTTCACAATTGAATTTACATAACAATTTCTGTATTTTGATATATTCTGTCATTATGATATAGGTGGTGTACTGTATATACACACTGTAATAGGAGGTTTAGGCCATATCACAGATCCCTATGCGCAACATAAATTGTTCTCTGTAGAGTTTGTATACTGAAAAATAGAGCTGCAAATCACAATCAATCAGTCAGATTCTCCTGATATACAGGAACATGTCTGCTCAGCACAGATTTAAAAAAAATAAAAACAAAAAAAACACCATTATCATTTGTTACATTCTTAAACATAAACAAAAAAAATTAATCTGCACAATACCATGGTATCATCATTTTATTTTTGGATATTATTCCATTGAATTGTAAAACACAAAATTGCTGATACCATAATTACTCAGCAGATGCCAAAATCAGTACTAAAGGACATTTTTCAGCATACATTGTATATCCTGAAAGCTAACTGCTTTGATGATTTTGAAGCTGCATATATGTAAATTAAATAATAATGACCACAGGTTAATAAATGCGATAAATTGTATTTACATCGTGTAATCCAGATTGTATCTCTGCTTCCCTCTAGTGGTCAGATGACGAGACAACCACCACTGTTACTGTGAGTATATTGAGTGTTTTCTTAAAAAATACTTTCAGCTTGAAGCCTTCTTCATTTTTATAGCTCATTATCACTCTCTAATGCACAAATATTGTAGTGTTAATGGTAATCACATTCTGTACACATTGCATGATAATGCATCTTTGTGTCCATTAGGCTCCAGAGTTCCCAGAATTCACCTCTAAAGTACTGGAAGCCATAAATGCCCTGGGTGGGAGTGTCTTTCCTAAACTTAACTGGAGCGCCCCACGGGTAAAAGGCTGCACTCCTCTGCTTTATGACAAGTAATAAATGCTCTCTTCTGAAATTATTAATTGTTAATATATGGCTAATATGTCTGTGTATCTATTTCAGGATGCTAACTGGATTGCACTGAACAGTTCCCTTCAGTGTTGTAGCCTCAGTGACATATTCCTGCTTTTCAAAAGTTCAGACTTTATCACTCACGACCTCACACAACCGTAAGTCTTTCAATCCATTAACACAAACACCTGTGAGTTTAACATTTTGATGACAGTCAATTTCAAAAATAACCAGGCTTGGCATGACACCTTGATTGGAATCTGTAGTAAAACTCACATGGCATCTGTTGACAGTGCTATTAAGTAGATTGATGCTTCAGTCCTGTCTGCTCTGCATAACAAACACTGATGCCGTATCTGATTTATTGCAGCATCCAGTCTTTGCAAAGCTGTTGGTGTGTGTGTATGATGGAGAGGGAAAGCGAGAAAGAGAAAAAGTAATGCGATACACATGTCTGCAGTGTGGTTAAATTTGTCTTGCTGTTGTTACTTCTTCCTGCAGATTCCTTCAATGCAGTGACCAGGATTCCCCAGATCCTGTCATCAACTATGAGGTAATTTAATGCTGTATAGTTACATTGAAAGTCAAAGTTTCTCACAGCTTCAGGCCTTATCCTCCAGGAGTGATGTAAGGTGACTTGGTCTTCATCAACCTACTGTTTCTGGGGTGATTTTGTCTGTGACACAATGCAATCTTCCTTCATGTTACAGTAGATCTTATGCTGTCTATGTATGTCATCACGTCTCTGCATTGTGTTATCTGTCCTCAGCTCGTCTTAAGAAAGTGGAGTGAGCTGATTCCAGGCGGAGAGTTTCGCTGCTTTGTCAAAGAAAATAAACTGATTGGTAAAGCGTAGCTCTCAGATTCACTTTCACAACACATTATAATATAACTACATAGATGTGAAAGTCTGATCTGTCACCATGGACAATAAATGCTCATTATTTTTGGGAAGCAGTTTCTCTATTATGAAGATTGAATTGTGCTATGATGGGCTCAGAAATTGCAAAACCTGGAGGCACATGCTCTGACATGGCAATATTAACTATGATGCATGGATGTCATATCTAGTGTGCAAATTTGTTCATATTTACACCCTAACTGTCGAAAAAGCCACGTCCAGGGTTTTAGGCACTTGAGGCAGCAACAGTTTCAAACTTTAATTTCACATTTGCTCTATAACACATTGGTATCATGTGACAGAGCATACTGATGCTGAGGCTGCCACTTGGTCCAGTTATTAATCTGGAATCTGGATCCAGATAGACAACCAAGAAACCCAAAAATCTAATCTGAATAAGGTCCCACAAATATTTCTAGTGCAAGCACGTCTTTTGCTTATACAAAACACTGACTTCAACAAAAATGATGAAACCTCAGTAATGATCTGAGCTAAGAGGTCAGAGATTCTGACAGATGGATGTGGTACTTAACTTTGGGGCCACAACCTACAAATAGGCAGTATATATTATCCAGTTAATTATTATCCATTTGATTTAAATTTATAAACAAGATTATACTTCATAATTCTATTATGAAGAATTAAGCCTCATTAAATAATTATATGAAATAAAACTTAACAACTCTTTGATTTGTGGTATCATTTAATTTCCAGATTGCTGATGTAGATTACATGATTTATAAAATTATTTCATCTTGGCAGATAGAGTTAATCTGAACAAACTATGAGTATACCAGGGTATTCCAAAAAAACTGACATTATTTGAGAGGTCCATATCGGAGTGACTACATGGTCAGGAGAAATTATACTTGATAGGATTTATTTTGGACATAAAATGTTTTATTCTACAAATTTCAAACAAAAAATTGTGGGGGATGGTAATTTTATAATGTTTCAAAGTTATTACAAATGTTCAATCTGTGTGCCGCTTGTAATGCAGCACATTATCAAGTTGGTCATGGAGTTCCTGCCACACTCGCTGCAGCATGTGGTGTGTAACATTCTCCAGAGCCTCAGTGATTCTCCTCTTATTCTCACACACATTGAACATTTGTAATAACTTTGGAACATTATACAATCACCATCCCCCAGAATTTTTCATTTGAAATTTGTTGAATAAAACACTCTATGTTCAAAATAAATCCTAATAAGTATCATTTCTCCTGACCATGTAGTCACGCCAATATGGACATCTCAAATTATGTCAATTTTTTTGGAACACCCTGTACTTAGTTGATCACTGCTCTTTATCTCTTGTAAAAATGGCCTGATTCTGACATGGTAAGACACCAGTTAGCCTGTCTCAGAAAAATTCACGCTTACATTTACCAGACAACATCAACAGTTGTCAGTCTAAATTTGAGCTCCACTGATGTTGTATTGGTCTGTTTCCAGCAATCTCCCAGAGAGACTACACTCAGTATTATCAGCACATCCTGAAGCAGGAGGAGCACGTCTGTCAGGCCATACAGGACTTCTTCAGCCAGCACATCCAGTACAACTTCCTGGATGAAGACTGTGAGCATTAGTCTCTTTTCAAGCTACCAAACTTCTGGTGGCCATTTTCCACCTCCATCCTATTTTTTAAAGTCATTAAATATTTATATTTGAAAACAGGATCATTAAGGCGGTAGAAAGTGAGCGGAAAGACTGATTAAATGTGTGACATAATTTTTCAGCTATGTGTGTCTTTAAAATTTAATATCAAGCCACCATTAAAAGTTTCTTTATACCCTTACTTTGTGTCTGTGAAACTAGCAGACACTGTATTATACTGGAAATGTGGTTGTTTATAATATTAATGTTGTGTTTTGTCTGTTTTACAGTTGTGTTTGATGTGTACAGAGATAGTCAGGTAAGCATGCACATGTTTTTTTTTTTGGTATTTTAAAAAGAAAAGGCGGCTTTAAAGTGGCACTCATGTATTTTGTTTGTGTGTTGTAGGGAAGAGTGTGGCTCATTGACCTGAACCCGTTTGGCGAAGTGACAGACTCGCTGCTGTTCAGCTGGGAGGAGCTGACGTCAGGTGGAGAACTCAACCAGCATCAGGTCAGCCATCATGTTTGTTCTGTTGAAGCCAAAGTGAGAACTTTAATTTGGATGCTACAGTGACTGTGTATATGTGTGTGGTTGCAGGAAGGCCCTGCGTTTCGTTACACCACCAGTGAAGTGACGGTGCAGCCCAGTCCTTGTCTGAGCTACAGAATCCCACGGGACTTTGTCGACCTCTCCACTGGAGAAGACGCCTACAAGCTGATTGACTTCCTCAAGCTGGTAGGACATCATACACAGCTGCACATCCCACTGGGAACTGAAACAACTGCTGGCAATGTTTGTGTTTTTGGTCATGACGAGGAGACAGATAATAATTAACATGGAACTCAAATTACTAGTCATCCTGTCATTCACTTCATCATTACAAATGTTCTGATGATGTCTAGTCAGTTGTGTTATCAGAGAAGGAAAAAAACTAAAATGAGTGGAAACATGCACATAGACAGGGTTTTAAGGAACATTCTGCACTCTTTACACATGAGGTGTCTGAAAAATTAGTCTGTTACAAACTGGTGGCATGAAGTTTGAAAGACATGGGAACTTACCAGAGTTATTTAGCAACAGGATTTAATGTTTTAGGATGTCAGCTAACACGTCATGCAGTCACACTTCATCAGTGAAATTGTTGAAATTAAAACTTTAGTTTGATAGAATGCAAAGCCCTGTAAATGTCCATTATCATGTGAGTGTTTAAAGTTTCACCCTGTGCTCTCCCCTCTGCAGACAAAAAGCCAACAGGAAGAATCTGAGGACGAGGAAGAGGAGGAGAATGCTCCACAGTGACCTGAACAATAGCTGCTAGTGTCATCAACCTCCATATGATGTTCCCTGCATGACATGTCCTCCCCTGCCCTGTTGCTTTGTATCTGCGATTTCTCAAATAGCTCCCTCGTGTTAGATTAGCAGATCATGACGAGGATGAATTTTTCTGTCTACTTGCTCCGTGCCTGACGCCGCTAAGAGCTGACTTGCTGATCCTTACAGCCCTTTGAGACACTGTCTAGTGGTGTTGGTTGGTAGAATTTTTTTTTTCTTTAAATGGGGGAAGAATTCACTTGTACTGTAAAATAATGCCTGCTTTTTTTTTTTTTTTACTTTAATCAAGTGTGTAGTTCATGTGTCTTCCATTCAGCCTAAATACTTGTAAGATGAACATGGTACGTGTGTTACAGGGGTTCTCTATTTAACACTAACTTTTTTCATTAGAGTCACATTGAATATTTCTTTGTGGCCATCCCTGATTCTCCATCTCTCCCAGCCAGTTTCCTATGAGCAATTTTGACACACTCATCGCTTCGAGCCACTCCGGGCGCTCTTTAGCGTTTTGTTTTTTCCCATCATGCATTGCTGTAGACTGTTGCTCTGAAAAACACCATTAAACTTCTTGTCGTGTATTGACTCGGCTGTCAGTCTGGTGGGTGCTGTAAACTAGCACATTAGAAATTGATTGTGCTTTTACGCAACAACTCTCATTATGCTGGGAGCTAAATGAGCTGTGCGCAGACGACGCAGGGCAGTTCATTTTATTTGTTTTTTTTTTTTCCTCCACTAGATTGATAGAGCAATTACAGGGAGATGGAAAGTGCTGGTGTGATGAGAGTTACAGCTCCCCTGGAGAAAGGCAGTAGATCTAGAACAGTATGCAAGGCACATATTACTGGGAATATGCATATTAATCATCATTACAAAAATGAAATCTGGCTGTAAACATACTGTCCAGACGTGGAGGCGGAGGCCTACGAGTCTCACTGATAATGTACAGCACCTGCACACATGGGGATAATGTCTGCGAAACACAACACTTTATTTAGTAGTCGCTGCCAAATTAAAGTCAAACTGCAAACTTTGACCAGCACTGTTGAAATGTATAACTCTGTTTGGTTTGCACTTACATCCAAATCTTAACCAAGTCAAACAACAGGCTATGAAAGTGAATCATGCCAATGTTTGTTTGCTGTGATAAGTGGGTGGCTGTGTCTCAGCATGTAGAGCAGGTCATCTACGAACTGGACCTTTGGTAGTTCAATCCCTTACCCCACTCCACATATCGAAGTGTCCTTGAGCAAGACACTGAACCCCACAGTTGCTCCCATTGGTGTTTTAAACCCCCTCTACACAGGGGTGGCGATCGTTGAGCAATGAAAAATGGTCAGATCTCTCAACCATCTTTCAATGAGCGCCCATCGATCACCAAGATCTCTCAGTGATCCTCCAGTGGTCACCACGGTCTCCTCAAAGTTTTGACTCGGTCCAAAACAATTTCTCAACAATCGCCAAGGGAAGCTACCATCTCATAAGTTTTCCCTGTCTCTTTGGTTTTGACTTGTGTTTTGTTGTTTAAACAAACTCTTAACTCTGCATAATTACTCATCTTTTTTTAATGCTCTAAACATAAAAAATCTAATAACTTTCCACTCTTATGATTATTTTTCCTCCCTTTATTCAGCACTCACTCTGCTACATGTTGTACAGGAGAATCATTCTCTCCATTTATTAAGATTACACTGTAGTCATATCAATCATGGTTACAGTGATTATTTGCTTGAAAAGATCACAAAACCTAAGACAGAAGCATTTCCATTTAAATACTGTTTAGATAATTTGCTTATAGTCATTAGGAAGTTTGTATAGTGATCTCTCAATGAACGCTCAAGGAGTCCTCAACAATCTCAGTGATCACCCAAAGATCTCTCAGCAATCTTTCACTGAATGCCACATTTTTCCAAACCGATGGTAAAGATGATTGAGAGATCAATGAGGGAATGGGTACGACTATCTCGATGACCTCCCCTGCCTGATCCCATTAACCGTACAGTTTAAAGTAGGGGGGCAAAGGTACAGCAAGAGCACAAGGATCTCCCAAACATTTACATAAATGGCTTTTTCAAGGCTTAGGAGAACATTGAGAGATCGGGCCAATTTTTGGTCGCTCAGTGATCACCCAACGATCTCTGTGCTGTGTAAAGGGGTCCTACTGGTGTGTGAATGGGTGATTGACATGTCTAAAGTATGTTGAGGAAAATAGGCACCATAAAAGTATAAGTCCATAAATGTCAATGTGTGTCTTAAACATGTCAAACACCACAATCCATTATTCTGATGGTATATCTGCAGAGCATGTTAACAAGTGTTGATGCAGACAATTTGAACCTTTTAGACACAGATGCTCATTCTCTGACCTCTGATTACTTCGCATTATGGCGCCATAACACATCTGTGGACAAGGTCAAAACTGATATAAACATGAATGTGATCCAAAAACCTCTGCTTCTCCTCTGGTCCCACCCCTGATAACCCACCCACTTGAGATTATTTCTGCAAAACCTAAAATGAGTGGCTGCATTTCAGCTTTTAAGGAGGAGTTCTACACCTACATCTGCACTGACCTTCATCCTGTTTTGTTTTTTTCTTTTTAAAACGGGCCTTCAATGTCTTCCTCTCCTCTTTCTTCCTTTGCAGCTTGGTAATCATCTTTCATCAGGGGGGGAGGTCAGATTTGCTGACTCAGAGTAAAGGAGGAGGAGGGGGGAGAGGAGTTTTCCTTGGTTGCGCTGGGGAAGAGCTGCAGTAGTTTGCAGCCGGAATACTCATGAGTAGCTGAGGCTGCAACACTCTCCTCTCCTCTCCTCTCCTCTCCTCTCCTCTCCTCTCCTCTCTACAGTGTTACACACTCAAGTAATAGGCCTAGAATCAGGTCCAGTGTGCGTCAGTGTGTGTTTTGGCAGTAACTTGGCCTGACATGACCTCAGCGCCTGCAGCTGTCTGAGTCCGGGGATCAGTGCTCCTCTGCAAACTGAAACTTTGTAATCCAGGTGTTATGTGTCCAGTTAAACCCGGACAAACGTGCGAGACAGCCGGGGTCACCCTAGATCCCTCCCACGGATTTGGGAATCCCAAAAAGTGACGGATGCATCTGGAGAGTGGCGCAGTGCGAACGCCGAGGCGCACATGTACACGTCTGTCTCTCATCACAATGCATGTACAGCATCACATCATCTCCTTTTACTTACATGTATGCAGTAATAATGCATGGTGTCGAGGTTGTTCAACAGTAAATACTCTCAGTAGAGACAAAAAAAAAAAGAAAAAAAAAAGGGGGGGGTGTACTAAAAATGCGTAAAATGTGCTTCTCTGACATTGGAAATCCCGAAGACAAACCAACAGCGCAGCAATTAAAGGCGTTATTATTGTTGCAGGTGGCACAAAGTCTGAGGTCAAGCTGTAGGGGACTGAACAGATCTGTGCAGGAAATGAAGGGATTTTGCCTTCATAATAAAACAACTCTTAATAATAAGTTTGAAGTGACATCTTGCTTTGCACGTGTTGTGAATGAAGTCACTGGAGCAGGAATTAATGCACTGCCCTGCAAAGCAATAAGGTCTTTATAAACAATTATGAAATACCATCTACAAAGCACATCAAAAAAAAAAAAAAAAGAAAAAAAAAAAAAAGAAATGAATATAACATGATACAGTACATTTTATTACGTGGGGAAATATGTCTTGGGCTCAATAGTGCCTCATACATACATTTATTGCCATGAGTAATGCTTAGATTAGTAAATGAAAGCAACAATAAATCAATGAAAAACTGACAATCAACAAATAAAAGCTTACAACCAATAAATAGCCATCAATAACTAGGTTTAAGTCATTCATAATTATACCCAATCCCATCCGCAACAATGATAATGTTGATGATATTGTGATATTGCACAGGATTTAGTTAATATACAATACAAACCATAAATACCTGTTTTTTTTAGTTTTCTGGACTAATGTGTTCTGCATCGTCTTACATAAGATAAGTATAATAACCTATGACAACTGCATCCTTAGTTTTACAATACTCAGATGTGATTTTTTTCTGAAATGTTAAAATAGTATTTTGTGCTTTTTCATGTTTATATTCATATTTATAACTCACATTTCTATCCATATTGAACATTTAGCCTTAGAAACCTTCAGCTCCATTCTATTTAGATTTTTATATTGTTAACTGTTTTTATTTTGGACACTTCAGAGAGATGTTAAGTAACTTTTGTAATTCTATTCTATTCTATTCTATTCTATTCTATTATTTTATGTTATAAAACAAGATAAGATAAGATACGATAAGATAAGATAAGATAAGATAAGATAAG
>JAPQRP010000005.1:1802850-1837005 GCA_037367295.1 Apogon hyalosoma
TAGATAGATAGATAGATAGATAGATAGATAGATAGATAGATAGATAGATAGATAGATAGATAGATAGATAGATGGAAATTGCATAATGCATAAAAAGTCTTAAAATAATGCTAAAATATATTAGATATGATGTATATGGGTGTTCAGGAAGTTTATTTCAGTACTTTATTAGTTACTCAGGAAATGTTTTCATTGGGACTTGAAGTATGTATTGTGATTTCCCCATTTCAGAGACCTTTAGTGGCATGCTGTTCTGCATCTGTTCCCAATCATGTCCTTACAGTTCTTTATTTAAACACATTTTTACTGAAATTCCTACTTATTAATTACATTTATTATTGATCTAACTTGTATGTATATGCACAATAAACACATCCCAAAAGATTGCCGGTATCATGATGAATAAGAAAAATCATGTCCTTCACACTCAGAGTGCAAACACTTGACCAATCGATGGACATGGCTCCTGTTCTCACACGATTTGACCAATCACATGAAGTCCCAGCTAACCATCAGATTTACTAGAAAGTGTGACATTATACTGAATAATATTGTTTCATGCTATAGGCTTCATCATATTGTATAGATTTTTGGTACAGTATGAATGTAATAAATGGTTTCTTACATCATATTAATTACTGAATTTGTTGTTCACAGGCTGTGTGGTTATCCTCCGTTTTATGATGAAAACGACTCCAAGCTGTTTGAACAAATCCTGAAAGCTGACTATGAGTTTGACGCGCCATATTGGGATGACATATCAGACTCAGGTGAGCCACTCTATCCTGTCCAAGCCTTTCCTCTTCATCTAAAAACCCTATCATCTGACAGTTTTACTATGTGGTACATGTGGACCGCACACCACCGCTCCATCACAGCCACTGACGTCATCTGCCTGGAATGTATGAGCATGTGGGGGTCAGCAGTCACAGCACAGCCATCTGCAAAGACCACCAATAAAACCTGACTGGTGTTTGCTGAAAACCTGTTAGAGACTCCAGCGTGTGTATGCCTGTCCTTGTGAGTCTGTGGGGATAAAATAGCAATAAAGTGATGTCAGTGTGAGGTCTGAAAAGAAATGGTGCAAGAAACGATGGCGTGAACAATGACTGCATTTTGCAGATGTTGCAGACATTGTTTTTTGTTTGTTTGTTTATTTATTTATCTCAAACCAAAAGAATAATAATAATAATAATAAAAAAATAATAATTAAAATAAAATAAAGTCAACAAGTCAATTACATACGCTGATCATTAATCACAGAAAAGGTAACAATTACATAAATTTAACATAAATGTACATATAAACTCAAAAACACAGTTTGAGAAGGAACAGAAAGAAGCAAAAGCTTATCTAGTCCTGCCCCTTCCTTACTTAAAGTGTCAGATTCACAACCAAATATATTTCATTCATTGGCTATTTATCACATTAAATTAGAGAACAAGGAATAACTAGTCATAACACCTTTATATTGACTGTATCACCACCATAAATCTAAAATATTATCTCACTCTGTTATCGTTTGTAATATTATTGACAAAGCAACCAATCTGATGTCTCTTTTTCCAGCCAAGGATTTCATCAGCAGACTGATGGAAAAAGATCCAGCCAAGCGTTTCACCTGTGAACAGGCGCTCAGACACCCCTGGTGAGAAACACATATATTGTCAAACAGAAAATCACAAAAAGACATCAAATCAATAGATACTGATGTACAGTCAAGAAGTGTTATATTTTTGCTTGTCTGTGTTTGTCAGGATTGCCGGGGATACGGCTCTCTGCAAGAACATCCATGAGTCAGTGAGCCGGCAGATCAGAAAGAACTTCGCCAAGAGCAAATGGAGGGTACAGTGTTGTTTACTGCATTTTATTCTCTGTGGTTTTGGCTTCACTGCAGCAGGCTTTCATATTATGCTTCATTGCAGCTCTTCCAACAATTGTCAGGGTTTTTAGAAGATGAATCAGTCTGTAGTAAAAACACGGCCCATCGTATGGCTAGGAATTTAACTCTCATCATCCACTTTTCCCCTTGAGGTTCCGCAGTCTTCGGGCTGTTTTTAAAGCTATACCTGAATGTCAGGTGTTTCTAATAAATAGAAATGGATGACCTGGTATCACTTCATTCAAAGCAGATTCTAGCCATGAACTTCAAAGTCACTATCAGAATAAAAAATGCATTTGTATCTTGACATGAGTTACAAAAAAATTATTCATATCAATTCCTTGAAACACTATTATTGCTATAAGGAAGCCCCATTTTCATGTGGCACAAGCATGGGATCAGTATCTGGACATATTTGACTGGATCTAAGTAGATCTGATCAGTCAGACAACATGTGGTTGTTTGATAATCAATAGGACCAAATCGATACATTCTAAGAAAAATAATCTGTGAGTTATTTTAACACTTGACTTGCTGTATTAAATGTGCAAGATATTTTTACAATGTTGCCCACCAGCTCTGTATTTATAATGTTGTTCATGATTTCCAGAAATGAAAACAATGCTGTTTCCTCCATTTATTTCATGTGTCTTTTTTCTTGACTCACCAGCAAGCGTTCAATGCCACGGCGGTGGTTCGACACATGAGACGACTGCAGCTTGGCAGCAGCATGGGCAGCAGCATGGACGCCTCCAACCTGCCGAACAGGCCAAGTCAGGCACAGAAGCCACCCCAAGGCCAGACCCAGACAGGCCAGAACCAACCAGCGCAGAGCCAGAACACTGGCCAGGCAGCACAGAGCCAGAGCACCAACACAGCCGCCAGCAAAAACTCTTCCACAGACAACAATGTTTCAGCTTCACGCAAGGAATGTGAGTATGAGTCAGTAGCAGCAAACGTAAGTGCATTATACTCACACTAATAAGATAAAAACACATGAGATGCTGTTAATTTAACAAGTGATTGATTCCCTCCTCATAGGTGTAACCACACCGGCCACGCCCTGCAGTCTGGCATCTGCAGCCTCTTCTCCTGCGGCAGGGACGGAGCTGAACCGACCACACTCCTCGGCAGTTCCCGCCCCGGTGCTCACAGAGACCAAGTGACGCCAGGTCCCGCGGGGAACCAGCTGGGAGGCCACAGCGCTGTGAGGCCAAGAGACGGGCAGAGATGGAGGATAGCAGTAGAGGAAGAGGATCACCTTTTCTTCATCCCTTCCCTCTCCTCACTGCATTTCCTCCTGATGCGCCACCCAGCCAGTTCCCCGCCCTGCTCCTGGGAGAGCAGAGGACTGTACCTCCACCCCACAGATTCAAGCCACACAGCGCCATACTGTTCACCCACCAGGACGTCATGTAGGAAATCCTGCCGCCGCAGCAGCAGCATGGCCACTGACAGCCAGCTATTTAATGATAAATGGGCACGGACCGCTCTGAGGTGGAGCAGTGATTGGTGGTTTGTGGTGGGGTTTGTGGGATCATATTATTCAATGTCAGTCAACATCAACTTCCCTCTTGAATCTGGTCTTTCCTGCAACACTTTATTTAGCTTTCTTTCAATTTAGGTTTGACTGTTGGCAACTGGATTGTTTTTATTTTTATTATTACTGTCGATGTTAAAGGTGGTATGTGTAAATACAAACATATCATTGTCAAATTATTACTGCTTTCTTGGTATAAGTACTGTAAATAAATACAACCATAGTCAAGAGGATTGCTTGCCTCTACCTCGCGCTACTTTGCAACTATTTGCTATGTTTTCTTCACCTTATATTTGTCATATTCCTTTTTCTTTTGTCCTTCCCCTTTTGTGAAGTGAGTCAGCATGAATAAGTTTGTTTTTTTTTTTTTTTTATCCCACACTCCAAACAGTGATGATAACATTTGTTTACAGTAATTTTACTAATGTTGCATTCTAATACGGCAATGATTTAGTCTAGGCAGAAATTGTTACACATAGCACCTTTAAGCTCTTTTATATGTCCTCATGGGCTTGTTTATCTGTTTGTGCTTTAAGAAGTGCTTTAAAAGTACCATACGACTGTTGAGATGTGGAAACATGAGTAAGCGCTTTATCTATTTTGCACAGAGAAGGTCAGACATGTTCTCAGACACAGATTAGCTGCCATCTACCTATGCTTATCAGAAAGAGTAGAGATTGTAAACTTTCCATTTACGAATAGTGGATGTCAGACCATTGTACCTATTTATTGTCTGAAAGTTTCCGATTTCTTACTTTATAAGGTTTATATAACAATCACCCTTTAAGGGACACACATACAGGTTACACAAACATGCAACAGGTTAAGGGTGGATATGAAGGTCTGTATTTACTACAAAAAAAAAAAAAAACTGCCTCCAGTTCAGAATGTTAGTAGCTAGATGTTTGACTTCCCAAACTAAGGAGCCACATGCAGGCAATGCAGTTTCAAGGTGGCTTAAATGTTTCTCATAGAATCCATGTCTTAGATATCCAACTGCCTCCCACTTGAGGATTGTTTGTCCCATGTGGTGTCAAAATCCAAGATGGAGAAGCTGTCGCCTGCCGCTGTACTTTACTTCCCCCCCGTGAATGAAGCCAAGATCTTCACCTTCTTGCACTGTCAAACTGCACCCAGTTCAGAAGTGCTCAGGGAAATCTGCAGCTGCACTGTGCACTGGCAAATATTGGCTCCTTGATATAGTTTTTGTCTTTACTGTCAGGCTTTATATCATCACATTTCATGATCCAAGTTTTTGTCACGACTTGAATGTTAAAGACTCAGACTTAGACTCATACAGCCCCACAAAGGATTAGGTTTGGACTTACTCAGTGTAGATTTTGTCCCTTAGTGTACATGAAAATTGCACCCAACCACCACAACAAAGCAGTCCAGCATGTAGAAAAGACAGACACCCACAGACTAAATATTAGTTGTCTTAGTGAACAAATCAAGAAGAGTGACTTAAGAAGTTCAAACTTCTGAACTCAACACATTTTTTACGTATAACACCAAATATAAGCAACCAACTTCAAGAGCCATTCCATTAATGCTTTTCAAACAGGAGGTTAAAAATGTTCAATTTCCTGGTTTAGTCAAACATTGTGCGTCAGCATAGCGTCAATGGGAGACAGGATACTGATTTCTCTTAACTTATGATGGTTCTCAATCTTTACAAGATTTGAGATGACTTGAGTTTTGTCAGTGGTAGTAATGGCCTTTGGGTGCTCATTTATGCATATCAGACTGTCATGTCTTCGTTAATGGAAATCTGCTTATCCCTTTATTGTGAATTGTAGCCAAAGAGTAGTGCTAGGTATGTGAATATTCGGTTTGGTGTGTTTAGTGAATTAGTTAAATCAGAACTAGTCAGATCTGAAGCTTTTAGACACAAATGAAGTAAAACTAAGGGCTGAACTCCAGCTGCGAAGTATTCTGGAGGGAAAGTTACTGACAGTTAACTCCTTTCGACCTCGGTTCAGCATTTTTGTGATAGTCATGTCGTCTGATAAGAGCAACTGAAGAATATCTATAAAGAATACATGATGCTGGTTTTATGCCAGGTTGGTGTCACAAGTTAGTTAAAAATGACAAAATAAATTCTAGAAAGACATAACCTTAGCTGACTTTTACTTCCCTATTGCTCTGTTGTTTTATATATTGAGCTTCACCTACCTGGCTCTGAAATCTACTGAACACAAACCTGACAATTAATTGATGAACATTTCCTATGCTTTCATGTTCTCTATGCTTTAGTATTTTTAAGTGTTGTTTTCAAGGACAACTCCAGCTCACTGGATTGTCCAGGTCTTTTTCTATGTCCTCTTTCTGAATTTTTTTTTTCATACACACACACATATATATATATATATATGCACACACACAGTTTTCCTTTAAGGCTGCTAGCTGTTTGCTTATGTCACATTGGCATATACTGCATTTCCTCCACCCCCCAAAATGAAATATTGTGTAGATCAAGGGATTATACATGATAAGCAACCTGACAACTAGTTACAGACTGCCTCAGATGGCTCACGGTATGTTATGTGTACTCTGTAAATGTAATTATTTTTTTATCTTGTATTAATAATTAACAAATTAAATTATAAAACCCCTCTCATCCCCATTGAATTGTCCTTTAGCAAAACATCCTAGTGACATCAGCTCATGGACACCTTTAGCTTCAACACAGATGCAGTGGGTTTAATTCCTTTTAGCTTAAGCAGTTAAATGTAAATGTCAGAGAATTTGGATAAAGTCATGGTGCATATCAGCACTAACAGGAGGCAGGTACTCATCCACCTGTTGACTAAGAGCATTGTTTGTATGTTGTCCTTGCAGCCAACACAGTCCCAATAGGGTTTTATTAGCTTTAGTACAGAGTAAAGAGTGTAAGTAAATGTGCATGTATCGTAGCATTCACAAAATACTAAGCTTTTAGTGTGAGTCACACTGCATGGCTATGCTATTTCAGAAAATCTATTTATTGTTGTTATTCCAACCTTGTTTTTCTTTTTTCCCCCCATAGGAAATTAATTGAACTCTGACTCGTGTAAATCTGCATTACTGAGGGGAAGTTTTAACCATTAAAGGGCTTTATTCCAATGATCACCTTAATCTGATAATGCATTGTAACCATGTAATCCATTGATTGCTATGCATTTTTTAAGAAAACCTTTTTCAGCACATTGTCAATGCTCTTTCACAACGGAAACAACATCAGCAGCTACAGTTTAGTTTAGTTTTTTGGGGGAAAGACTTTTTGAAATGGCTGAAGAAGATACTTGATCCCTGCAAGAGAAAATTACAATCAATTAAATATTAATTATTATTGTTGTTGTTTTCAATGAACTAAATGTGATTTACCTTCAGCCAACACTGTAAACTGTTGATTTTCATTAAGTGTGACTTTGTCCACTTCAGTCTGGACGTTTTATGAATGTGCTGTGCGGCAGGTGGAGGGTTCAGGTTCGTGCTCCTCTGTGGATTTGTTTCTGCTGTTTTTTGTTTTTGTTTTTGTTTTGTTTTGTTTTTTTTATTACTGAGGGTTTTCAAATGAGAGAGATGTAATATGTTTTCTGAATGATTTTTTTTTCATGTAAAAGATACTATTGTAAATATATTGTGGATATGAATGATCATTTTCAAGATAATATTTACGAATGTTTTGCTGTTCAAGCATGTGTGAGTGAATGAGTGAGAGAGTGTGAGTCGAGGGAAGTTGATTGTATTCTCTATGGAATGTTTAATGTAAAAAAAATGATAAAAAAAATGCTAAAATCCCCTTTATTCCCACTGCAGTTTGCTTTCCTATGCTGTCCAGCACTGTGTGACTGCCATCTGCAGAGCTGCACAGTGCAGCTTAATGCCATCAGTGTTCCTCCACTACTTCAGTGTCAGTCCAACTACAAGCGAAGGCATCGTTTACTGAACTCAGGCTTACGTTTTTGCCATTCTAAAAGAAGAAATCCAAAGCTGTGATCAACTCAGAAACACACTGTTATGGACGTGGTGCGTCTGCAATTCACTTGTCTACTTTTTCCCCTTCTAGCTCACACAAGTTTGACCTTTTTTAACGTCACTAAACAGAAGACGCATCACCACAAAAGATAACACAAGCATGTTGAGAAGAATCCAACTTCACCATGAGTGTCTGCATTATCTTATATGCCCTTATATGATGTTAGTATCTCTGTATTATGTAAAGACATACAGGTTGAGTTACCCGGGTCCACTAAAAGGGTTTTTCATAATGGCATATTTCAATGCATTTTTAAAGGTTGAGATAAAATCATTGTTGATACCTTTAGATAACTGGGAAATGCATGGATGTATTAATAGAACTGGACATAATGTTTCTAGATGAGACCCATTTACTCCAATAAACAGTGACATTTGAGTATAGTGAAGTTTTTCATGCTTCAGTGCAAAAATTTGTGGCTCATTTGGTGTGCAGTTTAGCAAATTATTGTTTACTGGGTTTTGTTGTCTTTGTTTGTTTTGTTTTTTTTTTTTAATTTATTTATGTATTTATTTTATTTTGAGTACCAAAAAGCTTCTGATGTTATAAAGCATTTTTAAAAAAATGCATAACATTTAGCCAGTGATGCAAGTAAAGACAGTGATGTAAAGACTGGGCAACACAAATGCAGTCAACAAAAAGATGTTTCTGGTCAAAATAGAATTAAAATGATCAAATTAATAAAGAAAATACATGTGAACTTGAAATATATTATTAGCTTATCTTTTCAGCTTTGTATGGCTTGTTGGAAAGTCAGTCAGCCTAAGAAGCTGCACAAGATGCACTAGCTTTATACAGATAAATATAAAGCATTTTCTTTAAACTTTATGTTTGGGGGCTCAAAAAGACTACAAATGCCACCTCCATGTTCACATATTAAAGTACTTATAGTATTTGTGTAC
Organism: Apogon hyalosoma; assembly: GCA_037367295.1. NCBI lineage: Eukaryota > Metazoa > Chordata > Actinopteri > Kurtiformes > Apogonidae > Apogon > Apogon hyalosoma. Next base: position 1,811,196 of record JAPQRP010000005.1, read on the forward strand.
TTTTTCAACAGAGGTCATTTTAATTTTAATGTTGACTTCATTGTGATTTTGGCTTAACTGTATTTTTGATGTTTTGGGACTACACAAGGAAGCAGGTTTACATGATGTGTTTGGATTGTACTCGTTTGATGCCAGATTCAACAGAAGTTACATCTTTAGCATCGATCGACTTAAAAAGTCACAATGTTTTTGGTTTGTCAGTCAGTCTAACATGATTCATTTGTGAAAACTAACATTACCAGTGAGTTGTGCTTCTGAAGACTAAAGTCTTGCACATGCTGCTTGTTGGGACCCGGTTTCTCCCTGTGGGTGTCATTGTCCAGAGCCTGCTGACTTAGCTGGCTGTATTTATTCTCTGCATGTGACCACAAACTCCCATCCTGTGCACCGTCGTCACCATGACGACATCCTCATGTTTTCAGAGCGGGCATTGCCTGCTGTTCTTATTGTGCTGTAATGATGATGATGAGGATGGTGAGGATGATGATTACTTTCTGTTAATGGGGCTTGTATATCAGATGCCTTTGACAATCATGTGCACATATCAGAGTTACCATGACAACACAGCCCAGAGCGACTGATTGTGTTTTGTTTGTCTTTCTCCTGGAATAAATCCTGAATGATCGTAATATGGCTTTGTATCCTCTTTTACATCATTTTTTTGTTTATGTGAATGTGTGTTTACTGATAAAGTGCAGACATCTTTACAAAACACTACTGTAATCATGATTTGGCAAAGAAAGAAAGAAAAATATCTGACTAAATATGACTGGCTTATGACTACAGCATGTTATAAGTGAAACTTGGCCCTGTGTTTGTGTTTTCATTCTAACACCCACAGACTGCACATGGATGTTAAGCAGACACCAGACACTCTTAACCACGCTGACCGACACTTAGCCTAATATGTGCTGCATAGCAGATGTTTACCAGACAGAAGACAGATGTTGCCTTTTCTCACACAAGTTGGGTCACATTATTTTAGTAAACCCTTTTAAAACCCACTGTCTACAGATGTTAATGCCCATATAGAAATTATGTTCACCTTCAACATATTGTCCTTTTGTTTACACTCTACTATTCTCATAACTAAGGTTGCACCCTTGCAGTCAAAGAGTTCAGTAAGAGTTCAGATAAAAAACATTTCAAGACTTCTCAGCACTTTTGCAGTATCAGTGTTTTTGTGGCAGGGGTTTCTGTCTCATTGAGATCCTGCAGCTGTTTCACCATCAGCTGAAATAATCATGCCCATAGTAAAATCTGTGTTATAGCTTCTTTTTTTTTCTTAATACATTGTTGAATTTGAAATTATTTTTGGCAAATGACATAATAAAAAATTAAAGCTTCCAAGTGTTCACTTGGTACAGTTTCGAGATTCATCGTAAATATATTTATGCATTTCAGTCAATTTTAAATCCATAGGATGAGTCTAAAAATTGTGAAAACCACAAGTGGACTTTACTTGTGACCTGTCATACTAAAAAAAACTTTCATATAAGTTCACTGTTAACTGTCACTTATTGCACAGCTATACTTTGTGATTGTTTAGTTACAGTTAGTTATTTTCCATTGAGCTATGTTCATCTGGAATAACTGATTTTACTCATTGTGTTGGCTTTTTCTATCAGTCGGTGGTTTTAACACTATTTATACTTAACCCATAAAGACATCCACAGATGACCAAAATCACCGGCTGATCTAAAATGTTTAATACTTGTTGAGCCACTAATCCTATCAATACATAAGAATAATTGTTGTAAAATGCAGTTTGTCGTCTTTTCATGGTCATCAGACATGACCCATTTGGACGTTCAGAGGCTCCGTAGTGAACGTGGAAACACTGTCATCTTCTACAAAATTGATTCATTAGTAAAACCCATGGAGTTTGATCAACGACAGTGGATGGAAACACTGGGTTATGTTCCATTAATGACATATTTTACCAAAAAAGTCACATTTTCTTCAGTTTTCTCTGTTTTTTACATAATAACCCTCAACTTTTTAGCTTTTATCGACATCTACATGATCAGTTAATTAAATATAGGACGATATGTGATTTATACTTTAAAATGCTAAATACAAAGCATAATATTAGAATAAATGGTGAGAAATCAGCTAAGAAAGGTTAAAAATACAGAAAAAATAATTTTGGAATTGTCACAAAAGTAATACTGGGTCTTCATGGGTTAAAGTGAATGTCAGATTATCTCCACCTTAAAATTACAGATAACCCCCACTCCCTCTTGGCTAAGCAAAAATATTTGTTTATTGCTACAGTGTGAGACCATATTAAAGTCTGTCTTTTTCTGTGCTTTGTCACTAACATATTACATTAAAAATATTGTATTCTTGAACAGACCAATCATTATTTCCATTTTCATCACCTCCCGTACCATCTTTGTTTCGTCTAAATGAGAAGTCAACTTCTAAACTAACTATATAATATTAAGATCTTCTTACTGATCAGTTTTAAGAGACGCTCTGGTATTATGGCTCCTTTATCAGCAGAGTTTGGCCCGTTGGAGTTTCCTGCAGTTCAAGTCATCACACTTCCTCAGCTTTTCCCTCCATCTCAGTAGGAGATTTTCCTTCCAACTGTCCTTCCATCTTAGTTCAGTTCACAGGAACACGTACACACATGTTGATGCTTATTCAAATTATTCCTCCCTCTGCACACATACACACCAAAGGACCAAAATGGAAATTGTGAAATCAAAGTATTTCACACCCCTTTGACACTTTGATAGCAAAACATATGCACACATACAGCAGCTTGTCTAATCACACACACACACACACACAAACACGCACACACACACACACACATGCACACAGCAAAGCAGCAGAATGTAATTTCTATTAGCGGAACATGTCTTGTTGACTTTGGCTGTCAGGCTTTAAGCGTGCATGTGCTTGGCGTCACTGATCTGTCTGACTCTTAAACTGATTTCTTCTCATCTTTAATTCAAGACTTTCTCCCTCCCCTCCATAGCCTGTCATTCTCTTCTTCAGCCCGTCTTTCACTGCAGGCCTTCCTCTTCTGTTCTCCCTCTCCTGCAGAGATGTGTTGTTTGGGTCTTAACTAAGCCACATGTGTTGCGACACATATATTCGATAGTCTAGGCAGCAAATGCAGGAGATCATCTGAAATGGTGAGATAATGCAAAGTGTCACAGGAAATGGAGGTGGGATCATGGTGGGCTGTGTAATGTAAATGGCCCATCTGTGTTATTTGGATAGACAGTTCTGCATGCAAACAGCAGGGGGTGACACAAATACTGAGCGCCTATGATGAGAAAAATAAAAAATGATACTGAGAGCTAGATGGACAAGCATACACATAGAGCACAGGGTCAGTGCAGGCGAAGCCGTGATGTGCATTCATGAGCTCACTGGCATCGGCTGCGTTCCTGCTTTGCCAGGTGCACTAAGCTGAATGCACGCAAAGCAACAGGAGGATTGGCAGAATTAAGAATTGAACTCCTTTGTTAACTGAATGCTTTAGCTGCACATTATTTCCACTGAATTTAACAACCATTTGAGTATTTTATTTGTTGTAATTATTATATTTCTTCTAACATGTGAGCTCTGCAGTTATATTTGTGCAGAAACTCTTTTCAATACCTGACGGTGTATTTGCTCTGTGTATTGTAAATGTTTAAAGTCTGTGCTGATCTTCATGCCAACTAAGCACCATAAGAACAAAAACACTGAGTTACATAATATGTTTCACAGGACAATGTAAAGCTCTGGAAAAAAATAAAAGACCACTGCAGAAGTGGGGCGGCCGTAGCTCAGGAGTAGAGCAGTACGTCCAATAAGCAAAGGGTTGGTGGTACAAATCCTGCTCTGTCCTAGTCATGTGCTGTTGTGTCCTTGGGCAAGACACTTCACCCTCCCTGCCTCCAGTGTTGCTACTCGCACTGGTGTATGAATACATATGAATGTTCGGTGGTGCTCGGAGGGACCGTAGACACGAATTGACGGCCACGCTTCTGTCAGTCTGCCCCGGGGCAACTGTGGATACATCTGTTGTTTACCACCACCAGAGTGAGAATGTGTGAGTGAATGAATAATGGGTCCACTGTACGCACTTTGAGCATGCGTTAATAGAAAAGCGCTACATAAATCTAATCCATTATTAAATTGTCACTTTCTCTGATTTGTCCATTTATAGTTATGTGTTTCAGTAAAACGAAAATTTTTGTTTTATTCTCTAAACTACCGACAACATTTCTCCCAAATTTCTAATGAAAATATTATTATTTAGAGCATGTATTTGTGGAACAAAAACATGACACATGGTCAAAATAATAAAAAAAAGCCAAAAAAAAATGCAGGTGTTTCCAGACCTCAAATAATGCAAAGAAAACCAGTTCATATTCATTTCTAAACAACACAATACTTATGTTGTAACTTGGTAAAAATTCAGACATCAGTATTTGGTGGAATAACCCTGATTTTCAATGACAGCTTTCACGTGTCTTGGCTCTCCACCACTGCTGTTGGATGACTTTATGCAGCTCCTGGCAGAGAAATTCACGAAGCTCCACAGTGTTCCATGGCCTGTGTCCATCCATCTTCCTCCAGAAGTTTTCAAAGTGGGTTCAGGTCTGGAGATTGGGCTGGACATGACAGGGTCTACATCTGGTGGTCCGTCATACACATCTTTATTGACCTAGCTGAGGCCAGGAGCATTGTCCTGATAGAAAAACCAGTCCTCAGAGTTTGGGAACATTGTCAGAGCAGAAGTTGAATACTTTTCAATAGTTGTTTTTTTTTTTAAATTCCATTTACTTTTGCGGTACTAATAGCACTGTTTTTGCCTTTTGTAAGAAGATAGTCATGGCCACAGTAGTGGTATTTATACTTCTCCCTCTTAAATAAGACACTGATCAGGTGTTAATTAAGTAGAATAAGGTGTGCTTGTGTTGGAATTCAACAGGCACAGGAATGGAATACCTGTCATACATGCAGATTTCAAAGGAAATTGCAGTGGTCTCTGATTTTTTTTTTCCCCAAAGCTGTTATATATCAATCACCCCTGGGACCATATTTTTAGCTCTCAGTTCTTCATCAGAGACAATTTTATTGTTCTTCTCTAATGAAACTAACATCCTGCCTGTTTTGTCATCTTTTGGTGATTTGTTTTCTTTGCACTCACTGCAGTCTCGTGATGTAACGACCACTTGCCCCCCCCTCCCGAGTTTTTGGTTCGTCAGACTAAATGAGAGGAATATCTGAGCAGACGTCCTGCTGTTCAGAACACTGCTGCCCACACAAACACATTCCAGTCACTTGATGGACCAGACACACACAGAAACATAACAGGACACATGCAATGCAGGTACACATAATACACACAAGTTTAAATAAATAAATAAATAAATAAATGTCTGTTTTGCAGTGGGTCCCTATAAACACATACCCAGACACAACTTCATATGCACACAAACACTTTCACTTGCCTTTGTCAAATACAGCACAATGTCCTCACTGACCTCTGTGTGCACTCTCAGCTTGATGCTGTGCATTCAACACAGTGTGTATGTGTGCAGCTTTATTTTCCCGCACTCCAGTGACCCAAATCTTCATGTTTCACTTCAAAACACAGTCACTTCACACTGATGCTTGTTCGTGTTTAAATTTATGTGCGAAAACATCAATACAAAAATATTTACATGAAAAGCTGACCTAGTCTTTGAACACTTACTTTAATAATACATGAACTTTGTCAGACACAACAGAATTTGAACCTCCTTTCACATCAGTCCTTTCTCAATATTTTAACTGAAATAAAAGTTGATTAACAGCAGCATGAAAATTAAATGTCTAGTCTGGTGTGTCATCATTGCACTAGTAAGTCATGAACACATTAGGAAACTTTTCTTTTTTGCCTTTGGTTTCATTTATGTAGTTTGTTGTGTGACAGCAGGAATTTTTCATACAGCAAAACATTAATGATAATTATGCAACTACATTTCCCTCAATTACCGGGTTCTCAACCAGAAATTTCAAACTCTCAGTTGTGGTTTCTGACAATTACTAGTCAAAACATTATGTCAGTGATTTGGAATTGAAAATATGGTTGTCTGACTGGAAAGAGCTAAATTAAAAAAGCATGGTCAATAAATGCAGCTGGCAGCTAAATACACTGACTTTTAGTCCCGAACAGGCCTGCATCTTTACACCTTCTCTGCAGTGTTACATTCACATCTAAGGTTCAAACTAGAAAAGCTCATGACAAAAAACATAAACCAACATTGCTTATTGCACACTAATTTAAATATTTACAGTGAATTTAGCGAGCAAATTACTGTATGGCCTTAAGCTGATTACTTTACAGTGTTATTAATGTGCTTGTTCTTTATCCAAATTAAAATTCCAGACTTTTTCAAAACTGTTATTTTCTTCCCCAGGACCTTGACTTTATGCACTTTTATACTGGCGTACCTACTTTTTTGGTTGAGATTGTACCTATTGTGCATAGCAGAAAAGTTAATTTTAATAAATGAATGAATTAATTAATTAATGCATAATTTGCAGTAAATTATGCTTTACTGACAGAAATGTTTTCAAAACATGTGAAAATCTCAAAAGTGCATGGATATCACACAAAGAAGTTTCACTAGAACCATTCCAGTACTGACCAAATTGTGAAATCATGTCCAGTTTTTATATGCTTCCCTCATGTATTTCTTGTCTTAGAAGATTATGTGCCTTTGAGCATACTCTAAAATTTGATGATGAATTTTTTTTTTCATACTTTATTAAGATTTTTACACAAAATTCCTGACTTTCAGAGTCTGGAAAACAGCATTCCAAGATTCCATATTTCCATACTTTCAAGACCTGTGCAAGCACCCTGTATAATACAATCAGTATTCTACATGTGTGCAGACGTTGCCATATTTGTGACATCTGAGTATATATGTGTTGAAGCACTAGAAATTGGCCCCAGATGCCCAGAAATCATTTACTTTGAGGGATACTTTATCAGACTATTTTAGGCAGAAGAGTTTTGGGCAGCATTAAACCCAAACATCACTTAAGTTTTGCTCAAAATTTGACCAAGAAATATTCCTTAATAAAATGGACTGAAGACAGGTGAAGTACTGCATTTTATAATATAAGACTCTTTGTTGATTTCCATTTACAGCAATATATCACGTTACTTCAGCTTTGAAACTCTAAAAGTCAAATGCCGTACAGAGTATTGTGTCATGTCTTACACCCATTAAGCTCCAGCTGTGTCTATAACTGCTGTTGCTCACACTAGAGCATGTGTTACATGTGATCACAGCCAGACACCTCTGAAAAATGGATACCTGTCATCTTTTGTCAAATTACTCTACAGGTTGTGTCATACTGTATTGATTAGGATATAAAGTGAGAGAGAGTCCCTTATTTATAAAGCAGTTATAAAGATTGTGTGATGTGTTAAATTGTGAAAGACTGCCCAGCAGTCTCTCCCTCTCACTCTCAACAGCAAGATTTCCAAGTCCAGTAACATCGAAGCAGGTGAGGTAAGTTAAAGTTTGATTTGTTGGCGAATTGTGTATCTCCCATGTGGAGGTTCCTCCTGTGAGATGGCATTGAGATGATGCCCTGCTCTTCTCTCTGCAGCCTTCAGTTTCTCCTGAAGCTCCTGCGCCTCCTGTTCAGCCTTGCGTGCAGCCTTGCGGGCGTTCCTCAGGGAGCGTTTCACTTTGCGAACACGCTCCTTCAGCTGCCGGTTCCTCCTCTCTGCAGTGGCCAGGCGCTCCTGCAGCTTTCGGCCTTGGTCCTCCTCTTCGAAAAGAGCAGCCTGCACTGAGGAGCACAGCAACTGGAAGAGACAAGAGGGAAAGTGGTGGAGTAAGTTAACATACTGGGAGGCTGTTTGTTTTCTCTACGGGCTAACAAACCATAAACCACCAGTTGCCATCTCGTCAATTGATGGTGTAGTGTGGGAGCAATGGTGATGTGATTTTCCCAGCAGCCTGTCTGAGGAAAAAAAGAATTATTCTTTTTATCTCCATAGTGCTGTTTTTTTCCCCCCTTGCCCAAGTTTTTTTTCTGTTCTGACAAACCTAACACACTTGGAAGGAGGGAGGATTAGGAAATAAAGTGCAGGTCCTGACCCTCATCATTTACATTTATCCACATTGGCCTCCCATTTCAAGTCTGAAAACACAACAGCATGATGTATCCTGTGTATGTGTGTCCTTTTAACATAAACGTATGACCCCGTGGACCCCCATCACCATCTTACAATGCATGGGTCACGTACTTTAAAGTTTCAGAGGCCCTATTTTCCATTTCATTGGTAGACGTCAGCTGACCTGAACATGCGGGGTTAACACGGGTGAATGCTCTCATGATCCCAGTGGCAGGCCATGTATCTGTGCAGGTCTATGTGTGACCTGACTTACTCTATTAACATACTCTCATATATTGAGTGTATTCATTTTCACTGGGTGCTGTTGTGCATACAGTATTGAGCTGCACAGGAGGTGGGTATTATCGCTGCCAATCCTCATCACACATACAAAAGATTTATAATGTGAAATACAGTACTGTGCAAAAGTCCGCCACTTGAGCTTTGTTGTTTTTGTGTTGAAATGAGCATACAATTATATTTCTCATTTTCTTTTCTTCAGATACAGCAGCCTTAAAAGAGACAGACACAGAACTAAATGGGTTAAAGTCACTCTTTATTGAGGCGCCTGACCCCATTACAAGAACAGTTAGAAACATCTGACATCTGTTGAATGAAACCTGGTACAAAACATCAGAAAATTAATGTAATAAATCTTCTATTGTCTGAACAAAAGGGTTAAAGACGTGTAAAGTGCAAAGGGAGATCACACTAAATACTACCAGTGTGGTTTACAGAGGCTGTTTTTTCCATGAATTCTTTGTTTTTACTTTTTACTGCCGTTCGTACTTCATATATATCCAGATTTTGTTTTGTTTTGTGTTTTGATTTATAAAGAGACTGAGATGTACATGTGTGGTCATTAGAACTTTACTAAACCAACAAATGTTGGCGTAGGCCTTTTGCAAAGTACTGTACATGAACAGTGTCACCTGGAATTAATGACCATACCACTATTATAACTACTACTATAACATACAGGATTTGCATAGAACTGACTTTACTGTGGCCTGGTGGCTATAGGCAACTCCACCTCTTATGCCCCTTTATTTTTCCATTACAATGTATAACTTAACAACTATAAGCACTAATTTAAAGTATGAAAATGTTAACATTATCATTTAATTTTAAAGACTACCAGTACAGTCTAAATTGGGACATGAAATTAATAGCTACTCTGGTATTATGTTGTAATATCTGCACATTTTAATCTCATGCAGTTGTATTATTTATTATTATACAGAATATTATAACTATATTGAATATAAAAGAACAACCCTTTCTCTGTCAGACCACTGCTTCAGTGTCTCCAGAACATTATGGCATGGATGGCGTGTAACTTTTTACATTTTAATGAAGACTAAGGTTATGGTCTCTGGTGGTACAACTGTAGACCCGGGTTACGTGGCTCAGTACAACCAGTACAAGCCAGTCATTAAAAAACCTGGGTGTTAAAATGGACTCTGACTTTAAACTTGATAATCATGTAAAGAGAGTCATGAAATCAAGCTTTTTTCACTTAAGGCAGCTGGCCAAAGTGAAGCCAGTCATCCCAAAGCACCTTTTTGAGACTGTAGTCCACGCCTTTATCACCACTCGGCTGGACTACTGTAATGCTTTGTATTAGTGGGTCTTCCATCGCTTCTCTCCAAAAAGTACAAAATGCCGCTGCACGTCTTTTAACTGGCACTCATAAATATGACCACATTTCTACGGTTTTAGCGTGGCTCCATTGGCTGCCTGTCTATTTTAGAATCCAGTTTAAAATACTTTTTGTTTTTGTTTTTAAATCCCTCCATGGTCTTGCACTGCCCTACCTCTCTGAGCTCCTTCATACATATACAGGTAGTTGCTTACAGTGACTCGATGAGGATACTGGTGAGGGTTCCAAGACATTATAGTGCCAGTCAGATGTTTGCGTATTGTGGTTGTTCGATGCTGTGCAGCTGCTGTACAGCATTTTATTAATTGGTTCATGTGCAGAGTTACAAAATTATCTAACTCAATTGTACAAGCCCTGGTTTGTCTCAAGATTAGTTTTGTAAGGTTTACATCTAAAATGTGGTCTCGCTGGTGATCGAGCCTTTATGTGTAACACATGGATTTATGCTATTTCTTTTCTCTTTTATTGTGTATGTTTTGTTTTGTTTTTACTCTTATCCTATGGATCTAGTTTTTGTGTCCTTAATAAAGCTTGATTGAACACATCCACCCCCTCTTTAAGATCAGTTGACCAGCTGCTCTTGGTGGGGCCAAGAACATCTCGCAAGCTCCGAGGAGATCGAGCCTTTGCTGCTGCTGGTCCCAGACTGTGGAACAACCTGCCTCTGCATATCAGACAGGCCTCCTCCTCGCCTGTTTTTAAATCTCTTCTTAAAACCCACCTGTTCTCCTTGGCTTTTTAAAACTCTTACACTGCTGACATTTTGTTTTTGTTTTATATTTTAACTTGTTTTATTTGTTTGATTTTATTGCTTTACTGTTTCTTAATGCTTTTATATTTTTTTTTATTGTGCTTTTAGTCTTCTGTACAGCACTTTGGTCCACTGTGGTTGTTTTATAGTGCTTTATGAATAAAGTTGGATTGGATTAGTTATGGCATATAGGACCAAAGGCAAGTATTGTTTTTTCATAGTGAACTAATCCTTTAAGAGAGACCAGAACAAGTCAAATCCATATTACATAACATTGATACTTTTTACAGTTTAAAGCCTTTCTCATGCTGGTAGGAAAGCTCTCAGCTGGACGCCCCACACATACACACAAACCTACACCACCTGTCAAAACATCCGGGTGTCACCTGCCTGCTGTTTCCTATCATCTGTATAAACAGTATTTAGAGGACAAGTAAGCACACATACATGCATGTGCAAAATGTCCTCAAATTAAAGTACAATGGGGTTTTTTGCAGTAAAAGAAAAATAAGCACAGTATCTCCTCCAAAAGTCTGTTTCAGTGTGGCACTCTCCAGGCCACAACCCTTTCTTCACATTTTAGATTATCATATTTTTGTCATGTTTTCTACTGTTAAGGTGAAAATATGTCAAATGTATTAGATGCTTTAAAGTCAGGTTTATAGATTTTGATAACCTTATGTTTATATATACTTTGATCATTTTAAAGTTACAGGTTTTTTGTTTTTTTTTAACTTTATGTTTATTGAACACCGCCACAGAAAAATACATGTTCCAGTTGTTACATTTGTTTTTGTTTTTTACATTCTGCTAGATCACAAAACAAAGATAATGACAATGTAGAAGAAACAATTTTCACAGTTCCTGGCCCAGATGTACAGATTGATAGACTTTATGGGTTTTCCACCCTCATCTAACCCCAATCCTCACCCCCCTCCTCTAGCCACAGTGCCCATCGATCCACAAATTGTATGTTTTGGAGCCTCAACATAAAAGTTATCTTTTCCATAATGAAAATTCTCATAACTACTGACTGCCATGTATCAAATGTCAGGGGATCTTAGGGGAGTTTAGAGTTATTGCTTTCCTAGCCGCTGTAAGTAGTATGTGCGGTAGATATGTCTTTGTCTTGCTCGTCTTTGTTTCAGGGATGCCCCCAAGGATGGCCAGCAATGGGTTCCTAGGCAGCTGAGAAGCAAATATTATGTCCAATAGATCAATTATCTCCCTTCAAAAATTGTCTAAAACGGGACACTTCCAAAATACATGTGTATGGTTTGCAGACTCATCCCCACACTTCCTCCAGCATGTACCTGTCTGACTGGGATCTATTTTGGAAAGGATTAGTGGGGTTCTAAAGAATCTAAGGTTATAGGAATTTTAAAGCTGAGTCAGCTGAAAACGTGACATGAATTGTGAAAAGTGTAACATATTCTTCACTTTACATACTGAGTATTTTAGCTCCTTTAGACATTGTCTTTTTGTTCAGGACTGCAGTTTCCAGTCGCCGTTTTGGTTTTAAGGCTTAATTAAATCTACTAAAAAGACAGAATTAGCAGGTAACTGGGGTAAACAAAGCCAGCTATATCTCTGTCATGAGCCAAACTAAGTTAAGTAGTAAATAATAATAATGGTAATACTTCGTAAGTATTTAAATGAACTTATTAAATTGACTGAAACATACCCAGTGCCTTCTACTAATGTGTTACTTCACTGTTAACACACCACATCAACTTCATAAAGTAGTAATATTTCATTAATAGGCCTTGTGTACTGACCTCCAATGGTCATGACATCATTCACAGCCAGGTGATAGATTTTCAGATATTTCACAAAGAATATGGATGAATTCAAATAATAGCAAACAAACTTCAAACAACTAAGAACAAAGTGGCCAAATATGGACTAGGCCTACCTGTTCTGTTCACAGTAATAGATATAGCTATTTTAATGTGTGTCTTTAGTAGCCCAGGACTTGAATGTACTAAAATATGTGGTTTTAACAGGATGTAAGGCAAGATAGTGCTGCATCTTCTCATGAATACACTGTCAGAATATTTGGGAATGCAGATGGGTCATTCTATTGTCTTTTGCTGCAATTTCATTTCATAATAATTCGCACATCCAAAGACCTCCATGGGGTGGTCAACTTTCTCTATAAATGGCTCTTGAATGTGGAATACACTGCCAACAGAAATAAAATTAACACAACATATAAAAACTTTTTTAAAAAAGTGCCAAAGGCCAGCTAAAGAAAAATCAGAGATGCAAGCATTTTTAACTATTCTGAATTTATTGTAATTTGATGTAACCTTGATGTAAATATTCACCATATGCTGTATTCCTTTTTTTTTTTTAACATTTGTGATTGTAGCATGTCATTTGCAACCTTAAATGTTCTCCTTTTCTTTACCTTTCTTTCTTTCTTTCTTTCTAGGGGATGGAGATGGAAACTAACAATAGCTATAATCTCTTTATGTGGATCATCAGTTACTTAAGCTTGTCTGTAACAGGTAGAAGTTATACTACGTAATTTGCATTGTCCCTATCAAATACATTTTATAAATGAATAAAATAATGTCAAGAGGAAATCTGTGTTGCTTTTTCAAGTATGTCACCAGTTGCACAGTTGGATGCGTAATAAACAGGAGATGATGCCACTAGAGCTGACATTTGGCTCAAGCAATCTCAATTGTGAAAGCGTTCAGTCATTCTTGGGAAAATAATCTGACAAAGAAAGAAAAAAACAAGTTTGAAAACTGAGAAGAAACTCTCTATTTTGGAATAAAATAGAGGCCGTGAAAGAAAGAGTGAAATGGGAGACGGGAACGAACATGTTTGTGTCTGTCCAGTGTGAGCTGAACAGGTCTTTTCTTTCTGCAGACTATTCATTATCCAAGCATTATTGGCTGACTTGATTTTATCCTCTACAGTTATACTGAGATCCACAGGGCCAACCAGACAAACCCACACACACTCACTCATAGTTTGTGTCTTTAAAGCTTCTCGACTGACGTCAAAGAGACACGACAGGCCTCCCCCCATGTTCATGAGGTTTTTATTCTGTTGTGAGTGACACAAAAAAGACAAAAAAAAGAAGAGAGAGAAAAAAAAGGGAAACAATGAAAGAAAGAATAACAAAGGCAAGGCAGTAAATGTGGAAGGCAGCCATTTCTCCCTTATTTTCTTTAACATAGATAAAGTCTGACCTTGTATTCATCCTGAGCTTTAAGTTTTTACTACAGTTTAAAACCGGCTGTCCTTTTTTTGTCTATATTCACATAAAACCTTAACGAGAGTCAGAAAACATGTTAAAGGTGTTTACATGCCAGTAAAACAACAGCTTGACTCTGGTCACAATTAGATCATTAAAGTGCATGTAAACATGATGATTAAGGGCTGTTTGGAGAATTTGCCTCCTCCCTTGTCCCCAGTTACATCTCACTCATTTCTGCTCTAACTTCTCAAATAAGGACCTGAGAAGATGAAAGTACAAGATGAAGGGGCATTTCTTACAGTAATGGATGAACTTGCAGCAGCTTCTACCTTTGGCTCATAGTAAAAGCTGCTCTGAATGCTGCTGATAAGACGAAGCTTTGAACAAAAGCTAATTGAAGGTTTTGGCAGAAAAGTGGAGGAAGTCTGTTGTCTATCCCTCTGGAGGGGTGTCTGGTTCCCACGAGACTGAAGCCAGAAGAAACCAACCTCAGTCTCAGAGATGTCCAGTGTTTTAACGTAGGACATCTTGATGCAGACACTAAAAACACTGTTAAAATTCTTTAAAACTTAAATCACAAATCAAAAATAGGATCTTATTCTTGGTTGTTTTTTTATGTTTTAGTTACAACCAAAATAAACCATCATTAAAATTCAAAAGGCAAAAAGGAATCTGATTGTCCTTCATAAATTCCCAGAGCTAAACACCTGTTTAGCGCCCCGCCTTGCCTGAAGGTCGTGGCCTCGACATGCGAGTGCTTGTCCATTATATGAAAGGTCTCTTTAACCTCTAGTCTTTCTGACCTCTAACCTCATAGCTCATTGATCAGTCTGCAGACATCAAACTTAAAGGAAGAGGTACCAGAAGACACCACATCAGACCTTTCTTGGACTTGTTCTGCAGAAAGTTAACAAAATCCATTAAAAGTCCCTTTTGGAAACAGTCATGTCATCTTCTATAAATGCTGCCAAGTATTGAGGTCAGTTAAGAGTAAGGTTAAAAAAAAAAAAGTACAACAGTTACAGATCTGATGAATCACAAACTGTTAAAGCAAATAAAAGAGTTAAAAGTTACGCAAAACATTGCAACCACAAGGATATTTGGCTCACTGTCATAATAATACAAATTAGTTATCTCAAGTCTTCTGGATAAAGTCAAAAGTAGTGACACAATTCCAGCTTAATCACTACATACAATTTAAGTAAAAAGACAATGTGACAGTGTCAGATCAAGCCTCAAATTAATTGAGATTCATCCCAAGTCAATAAATGGAAGTCCAAGTCTGGTTCAAACCAATGGAAACAGACAAAACTTAACAAGGTAAGGCAAAAGTCTAACTCAAATCCCACTATTAATGAAAACAATTCTATTTAACTCAACAGGCAACTCTGAAAAGTCAATACATGAGTAAAAAAAATGGTCTAGGATTTCTACAATCAATAAAGATAAGTCCAAATCAAGTTTGATGTCAACAGAGACACATTAAGACATTTGAAACGGGTCCAAGATATAAGTAGAGACAAGTCAGCGGACATTAAATGTAATAAAAGCTCTGCACTGTTTAATAACGTTGGTAAATGTTGTGACGGTGATATTACCTGTGATGTAACGGACGGCTAACTGGGGCAAATGTTCACATGCTGAAGTGTGAATAAATGACATAAGTGAAATAATTTCTTCTCTTCCTTGTGTCTCAGGAACTCTTTCGTTTTGTGTTTAGCATGTTAAAGATAAAACAATAATTTACTGATCAGCATGACCACATCCAAGTTAAATTCTAAGTTTGTTTAGGTAAGAAGTGGCCTAACTTTGCACCCAGTCGAATACTGTGGCACATAAAAGGTCAAACTGCAAGAACTCTGGATATTGTTCTGGATGTCACCGGTGTTGAGCACTAAAATGTTGCTGTTTTATGAGTTTAAGACCTCATGTCATTCTATCCCCAGGCGCTGTGTTCTTTCTTGTCTGAGGGGTGAGCTGTTGTGTTCCGTCAGACAGAGTGTGATAATCAATGCCTGAATCCCATCCACGGACCTCTCTGCATCTGCTGAGCCCAGCTTATCTCTGGTCATAGGTCAGCAGAGTGCATGGATAATTCATACTGATATTGATCAAAGCTGCGGACAAACACACTTTCAAACCACTACCTGTCAAAGATGGGGATATCTCCTCTTTGACCTTTGACCTTCGGACAGTCAGTATCTTGTCTGCCTGAGGAGCCTAGCACAGATACGGCTACATGTGACCAACCACATGCAGAGACTATTTTAATGTATAATTTCTCATATATTAGACTCATTGCATCTTCTGAGGATTAAAACAATTAGAGAAAGAGATCTGCTGTGACAATATGCTACCTCTTACTTATTTAAAAGGCTTAATTTAGGAGTAGTGTGGTGACATATGTTTCTGCGTGTGCAGGTGTGTACACAGCCGGAGGGTAGTCAACCTGTGTTTCTTCTGAACCGCGCTAAATTCCTGTCAGCAGAGTTACAAGTCATCAAGTCTGGGATCAGAGGGCCACACACACATACATGCACACAACTCCTCACACTGCTGTTTCACCCTTTACACAACATACACTGGGATCACATGCACACTTCAGACATACTGTCAGCTCCAACAGTCTTCCAAGATCATTATGCTACAAACAGTCAACAGTAATAAGTCCAAAGGTTGAACCACAACCACATCTCCACAGATTTACTTGTTAATCCCCCACCTCTTCAAAACCATAAATCCTGCTCCTCATCTGGATCATTTACCTGGAATCTCTATATAAACCCCATAACACTGGGTAGCTTACTACACGTTTTATACACTTTAAAGGCAGAATGATGGGGCTCATGCATGACACTGAAGGTCAGACTGTGTAACTCAAAAAATATGACGCCTTACTCTGTTGTCCTCCTGGATGTCCCACTCGGGGCTAAAGGTGTGGAAGGGTTGGCTCCCTTGGGTGCAGTTGGAGAACTGAAAGAGGCTGGAGAATGTGCGCCTGTTCTCAGTTGAGTCAAGGAAGATGGCATCTTGGAAGTTGACACCATGTGGGAGGATGTTGTAGTTCTCATCCATCCTGCAGGTGACAAACAGAAAACATGTATTTTAAAGCTGTAAAGCTCAGATGCCCTTTTGATTAAACGTTTTATTATTAGTTTAATTTGTTTATTATTTGATTTGCATGTAAAAATTGCCTGTGTAATCCGTGTAGATGCATCCGATCTTTGCGCGTCACCTGAGAAAAAAGAAGTATGAGTAGTTCTCCATCACGGTGTGGGACTGGCAGGACAGGTAGCCCAGTCCGGTAAGGTTGAGCCTGGATCCTGCCGGTACCTCCAGCATGCTGCCCCAAGCCTGGTCACACAGCAGCTCCACTTCTGCCGAGTAGAGTAATCCCTCCTCTGCGCCCTCGTACCCGTACCCGAACCCAAAGGGCAGTGAGTTGTACATGCTCCGCGCTCCGCCGCCCAGCGTCTCCCTGTGGATCCCCAGCACACGAGCATAAACGATGATCTCCGCCAGCTCAGCCCGGCAGCCCTCACTCAGCGGCCGCCACTCGGACGGCAGCTGGCAGCCGTGCGTAAAAGTGTCCAGATGCGCAAAGACGCCGAGCGCGACGAGCAGTAGAGCCGTGGAAACCATACTGCGACAGCTTAGGATTCCTCACGACTGTTTAGAGACACAGAAGTGATGCCTTAATGGAGAAAAGTTTAGAAGCTGTACTGTTTTCCTTTTTGTGTCTAAACGCTTAAGATTACTCCCATTTCAAGCATCCGACATGCGCATTGTGACATAAACATATGAACGAATAAGTTGTTTTAAACACTTGTACAACTTGAACATTTAAGGAAAGTTGTACAAAAAAGCACACCAAATAACTTCTAACTGCACTGGAGAGAAATTGATCTTCTTCGGGACATAAACTTAGTTCTTTCTGAATTTGCAGACTTGAAATGATCAGCTCAACTGGCAGAAACTTGCACAGCTCCAACCTGTTGCTGTCCTCCCACAGTGTCCATCTCATCCGTCTGCTGCGAGACACACCGACTCATAAGTGAGCACGGTGATACGTTTAGGGAGTTGTGCGAGGGTCCGACATTTGAGCTTTTTGTGTGGGGCGTCCATTATTCAAAATCTACTCATTTTTGTCTTTATTTTGCGAATGGAGATCAAAAATTTTAATGTCACTATGACTGGGACCAAAATATATTTAGCAGAATACTGACAGAATGAAACATTGGTGAAATTCAGAAACTAAGAACTTAGTTTCAGATTTTCTGTATATTATAGCATCTACAGTGATTTAAAGGGGGAAATTAACCCCCACTCAGTGATATGACAATGGTTTGTATTTTTAATCTGACCAGTATATTACATAAAATTATCATTTATGCTGAAGAGGTATGGTCTTTGAGTACAATCCAGGATACTGACTGGGTTTTGGATGTCCCTGATGGGATTCTGTAGGTTACTCTGGTTTTTTTTAAGGAGTTACAGGGATATTAAGTGAATTCCAGAGGTCTTTGAGAAGGACTTGAGTAAATTGCAGGGATCCTTAAAGTGCTGCTAGGGGTATTTTTTGATTGTGAAGGGATATTGTAGGATAAGAGGCCTGGAAGAACTTTTTGGGGTGTTTACAGGGTCTCGGTTGGTTCTTCTTACAGGGGAGCATCACAAAAGTACTCCACTTGGACCAGTAAATCTCAGGAAACCTTGCATGATTCTTAACGGATTATGAACTGTTTTCATCAACCAAGCTTTGACTCTCTTATGCTCCTTTTTTACATTTGAAGTTTACTTTTTATAACAAATACAGCACAAACATTTGGTTAAAAGAGAAGACAGCTCATGATATCTTGAAGAAATATCATTGGTAGAATAATATATTAAGGCACTCAAGCTACTAGGTCTCAGGTTCCTAAAACAACCACAAGTCAACCACTTCACTGGCGTTAATGGCTTGTACTGGTTTTTGATTTGATAACAGTGCCATCTAATGGGCACTTGGTTGAACAGCATCACATTACAGTAATTGTAAGCCTACTGTCTGCAAGCAAGGTGCATCTAGAAAAAAAGTAGAGAAGCTTTACCAAATGTGGGGCTCTAATAAAGAAAAAAAAAACATTAAAAAGTACTACTTGGTCATAGTTTTTAAGAGTTTTATGAAATGGTGTGAGTATGGGTTTAAGTGAAAGGGATATTTGTCTTTAAAGCTATCAGTTCTCCTTCAAAATACAGCACATTAGAATAGATTCACTTTCCAGATTGTGTCTGGTGTAAGAGATAAATATACTATACAAAAAATATACAAACCTGTGTATGTATGTATGTACAAATGCTTATCCTGTATTGTGAAAAAAATATGCAATCACCACTTCAGTCATTTGTTTTCCAGGGTATGTCATTAAAATATTTCAGATTTAGCACATTTTACCTCTGATAATTATGTAGTTTTATATAGTTTCCAAGCAGTATCATACAAACTGTGATTTTCCATAGAAGTTTAATATAATAGTCCTTCAAAGTTTTTGATCTAATTTTTTCTAGAGTATTTCTTAAGACTTGACATTCTTAATTTATGTTACGTGTCACTGAAAAAAACTGGTGTTTTCCTTGTCTTAAATAGAGCTTACTTCTTTATTAGGCTACATTTATAAAGCCAACATTCAATGTGCTTTTTTATTCGCCTTTGTACACAAGAAAACCCTGATAGGTTTAGAAGTCACATTTTAACAAATGTTTACTTTTCACAACCTTGTTGCAGTGATCTAATTATTATTTCTAAAGCTTTATATTACAAATAGTTTCTTAGTTTCAGCGGTTTCCCCTCTGATGTATATTCAAATGGTGACAGCTCCTTGTGACACTGCTGCTTGCTAAAGGATAATAATCATTTTGTATATTTTACTTATTCATTTAGCTTTTATATGCGTAATCAGAGCATGACACTGACTGGACGTGGGAATCTCCCTCATTTCTTGTTTTTGATACCACAAGGTGACTCCTGAAGGGAATTCCCACCGTCAGCTGACCGCTGGCTCCGCCCACAGGCTGGAGGTTGAAACATGCGGATGGACCTGCCCTTTATCAACATACACTGCGGCTGGGATCCAGATCTGCTGGCTGTTTTCCGACGTCACATCGAGGAAAATGAAAACCTGTAAGGCCCACACTGCGTCCAGTTAGAGACAGAGACTAGAGTTGGCAGGAAATAAAGAAGATCAGCTTTCAAAATAAAAACTTTACCTGTTAGAGACGTGAATGGTTGAAATTACACTGAACTTCAAATTCATAATGAGATCAATAATATTCATAATAATAATGATAATCATAATAATAATATTCATAATAATCATATAATATACTTAATAATAATGATGTGAGGATAATATTTTGTGTTAGGGACTGTCATCTATAACACTGTATTAAGCTGAGTTTCTCAGGTAGACTAGTATTAACACTAATGTCTTCTGTAAAACTTAACTTGTACATTGCCCAAATGGACCATTTATACCCATCCTCACTGTAAAGGAGCAGGTCTTAGTTGTATGTAGGTTTAGCTGTCACCACTGTCCTGTTCAATATTTGTTCATTATTTACCGGTAAAGTTTAGTAATTTACATTAACAAGAACATTTTATCTTTGTTTCTGTGTTAATTCAACACTGATTTTCATATGAAACACTTGGGATGTTATCTTGACTATAACGCAGTATGTTAAAGTGTCATTATTATTAGAATAGTACTGACAACAACAATGATGTTCTTAGAGTTGGAACAGTCATCTTGTTATTCTCCATTTTATTTATTTATTTATTTATTAATCATTGATAGTAGTAATAATATTGTTTTTGCTGTAGGATTTTATTTTGAAAGCGCATACCGGAAGTGTCCTGTTAGGCTCTGTACATAGTGACGCAGCTCCAAAGCAGAATCAGCAGTACAAGGTTGAGCGACACGTTTTGTCATCTCTAAGAGGGTTTCTGTGTATTTTCAGAGTGAACATCCAGTGTGTTCACTTTTGTAGCGGACGACAGGTGAGTTTAAACCTTTTAACCCTATTTAATGCTCGATGTGACGCAGTTTAGCCCACACTGAAGCACGTCGTCGTCGTATAAGTTGCTGTTAACTTTTCCGTGTTTACTGCACACTGGACAGACCCACCTGCGGAAAGCGAAAGTAAAATCAAACCAACCGAATTACCAAAGTAATGTTTATACATCAATTTTCATCTTAGAGGGGCTGTCTGGAGTGTTATGTGAAGGTTTTAGCATTAACTCCACCGGTTTCCTGGATGTTAACTGTGGCATATGTACTTTAATACTGTAATTGTCCTCAGTAGTTATTATGCTTTAATCCAATGTTAGGTCTAATGTCTCTGACCACAGTGGCAGACCACATTGTTTAAAGCATAAACTGTCATGTGGTCTGCTGCTGAGATAATTCACTTTCCAGGATCTCCACTCTTATTCTGTCACTCAATACTGAAACACTGAGTCATTCAGTGAAGTCATTATGGAGATGTTTCCAATGTGATCTACTCACAACCAATCACACAAACAGAGACATGGAACAGATGAAAAATGAGCAGCTATTGTCATTTTGTCTGATCAAAACTTAAAACGGACTGCACATTCACAACTGTTAACAAAACCTGAAGCGGTTCACATGGAGTATTATTTCTGCTGTTGAACTCTGGTCCCAGCCAGTTAGTTGTCATGTGCTAAAATAATGGTTTCAAAAGTGGCTTCAAGTTCAAACCTCACTGCCTGTCTTTGTTCCTCTCAGCATCATGGCGTCTGGAGGTCCAATGATGAACGGTGACATTTCTCGCTCTCCCAGTCAATCAGGAACTCTGGAAGAAACTCTGCTGCAGATGAATGTCCTCATCCAGGAGAACCGAGACCTGAAAGGTGTGTGTGATGGTGACTGTCACATGATCAAGTTTAGGAAAATGTTTGACATGTGAGCTTATCCTTCAGCAGTCCCCTCTAAGACTGGTCAAAGGCTTTGTTTTGCTGATGGCTTGAGTCAGAAAACAGATTAACGCTTTCAGTGAGATACATCAGATAACGCTGTATGTGCTTTTCTTTTCCAGAGGCCTTGCGTCAGACCAATCTGACTATGAAGGATCGTTTTGAGGATCTGTCTGCATGGCGAGAGAAGCAGCGGGAGGAGCGGGACTTCCTGGAGGCCAGGCTGGAGGAGGCACGGGGTCGCATGGAGGCTCTGACGATTCAAAACCAGGACCTCAGTAAGAAACTGGAGGAGACGATGAGGGCAGGAGGAGCGCAAGGAGGAGTGCAGGTAAAGGAGCAACCTGCTTTTCATTTGATATATATTTAGTTTTTTGTTGTTGTTCTTGTATGTCATTGTGAGTGTACGTCATTAAAATGATCCATCTTTGATGATACTGTGTGTGGTTTTTAAACCTCAATTTTTTTTAAATTATTGTCTACTTTTTTTTAATTTCAAGTTATGATTCAATTGCAGCAGCAAAAAATAAGACACCCATTTGTAATGTGTGGTGAATGTGTCATTAAAGAGGTGGAAATTCTTATTTTAGAGCTCAGAGCTTGATGGCCTGCGTGCTCAGGTGGCTCGCCTGCAGGCTGAGAAGAATGACTTGGTGGCCATGAACTCTGAACTGCAGCTTAAGGCTGACCAAGACTCTCGGGAAGACTCCTTCATCGAGGTTATCACAGTCACGGTGAGGAGGAATGGTTAACCAACACTAGATCAAATGTTTACATAAATCTCAAACACCCATGAGACTGTGGCAGAAGTGCAAATGAAAGTGTAACTGTAACTGGGTGATGTGTTGTGTCATCGCAGGATGGTGGCACAGATGGTGTGAGCGATGTGTGTGGTACTGAGCGTAGCAGACGCTTGGACTTGAGCATGACGGCGTCCCGGCTGGATAGTGAAGAAGTGACGGTCAGCCAGCTGCTCCAGTCCCTGAGGAATGAGACACAGCGGGCGGAGCAGCTGCAGGTGGAGCTGCAGACTTCTAAAGCCAGGTACACATCTCCCATTTAAAGGAACACTATTCATAAATAAACTATTTATTCTGATGGTTGGACAAAAACTTTTAAATTACAAGGCTTCTGATTATCTGAAGTTTCATTTAGTGTTACTGTTTCTAACAACTGGAACAAATTATCCAACAGAATAAAAGAGCTTGAGGTAAAGAAGAGCAATGTAGAAAAATCAACACAGACTGTGCAACCAGCAGAGACCAAGGAGGCTCCTGGGAAGGAGGAGAAGGTACGTCTTAGTAGCAGTTGTAGAAAAGGAGGGTAAATTTCAAATTGCAGTGATCCTCTCTAATTATTTATAGAAATGTAGTTATTTATGCCTTAACCTCCCTAAAGTTTGGGAAAACATCCTTATCACAGTGTTTATTTGTGATTATCTCTAAATGTCAAGGCAACGTCTGAGGTGGAGAATCTGAAATCTCAGATGATGACTCTATTCAAAGAGCTGCAGCAGGCCCAGAGCAAGCTAGATGAAGCAGAAGGCATGAAGAAGAACCTGCAGGACAGGTTATGCTCAAACACACACATACAGTACAGTGTTAAATCTTTGTGTCCATTACAGTTTTCCCTCTTTGAAGATGCTAGCATGCTTCTTAATCAAGAAGTGGTATTTTCTTCCTTTATACAGATGTCGGGAGGTGGAGCAAGATGTGGCGACTCTGAAGGCTCAGCTGGTGGAAAAACAGGCTGTTCAGACAGAGAATGACCGGTTGAAGTTACAGGTGGACAGCATGCAGGCCCAAAGCCTGATGGAGCAGAGGAAGGCTGGAGAGGAGAGGTCAGCTTATTTGTTTAGTTTGGGAAATACAATTTTCCCCAGGCCTCTGTCAAAGTCCCCTTCTAAGCAAAGGCTATATCTGCACATTCATACTCTTAGTCACTGGTAACTCACATCCCTTCCTCCTCACAGGAGCAACATGGCTCAGCTGAAGGATGCCTACACCAAACTTTTTGAAGACTACAATGAGCTAAAAGAAGAGAAGAAAAAAAGAGAGGTAATTTAATGAATTATACAATAAAGCCACTCTAAATTATTGCCTCTGACAGATTTCTGCAAAACTGTGAGCTAAGGCAATCAGAACTGAAAGTAAGATGCGTTTATTCTTTGCTCTCTGATTGTTCAGTCTCAGCTGGTACAGAAGGAGGTTGTGGATGAACTGCAGCAACGTCTGACCACCGCTGAAGAGGCTCTAGCTGCCAAACAGGAACGGATTGATGCCATGAAGCAGGAGATTTACCAAAAGGAGAAGGAGCTGGAGACCATATCTGTGTTCCAGGCTCAGGTCTGTGCCTGAATTTAGTTTATCACTAATGTCTTTTCTCACATACAGTAGGGACAGATGGATTCAAAATGTGAATGTCACAAAATTTCCTGCTGTTTTATGGTGTTGACAGTTGTATTTGATGCACTCTCTGTAGGCAGAGGTGTACTCCTCTGACTTCTATGCAGAACGGGCGGCAAGGGAAAAGCTCCATGAAGAGAAGGAACGTCTGGCTGCTCAGCTGGAATACGTCAAGAAGCAGAACAGTCAGCTTCAGGACGAGATGGAGTCATTGGGCCGGTATGGGTTGAGAAAGCCATATTTGTACAATGTCCTAGTGTGGTCTGTCTGAATCTTTCTCAGTTGGGTTCAGTTCTGGATCTAGACCTTTCCTCTTTTATGAAACCGGGTGTCTTTATCTGTAGGCGATCTCTGAATGAGATGCAGAGGAGACATGTGTCACTTGGAGGAAGTCCACATGGAGCTGGTGCAGCTTTAGTTGGGAGAGGTACTACTTGATCTTTTAAGCTGATTGTTGTCTTCTAGGCAGATCAGACCATATTGTGTGTCTATAGATTGGAAACCATTTATACATTCAGTATCTCTGACTTGCAGGTGGCGACTGGCAGAGCAATATTCCTGAGCACGCCTGTCCAAAGTGCAACGAGATCTTGCCAGACTTGGACTCTTTGCAGATCCACATTATGGATTGTATCAACTAGACCTCAGTATCTACAACAGCGTCTACATTTGCACCTAAATCAGAGTCTTCCTCTGCTTTGCCCTGTACCTCTTTTCTGATCGTTGTGACAATACTCCTCAGACCCCTACAGAACTATACTATAAACTGTAGTTAACAGAATATTGCATCTGATGATAGGAAACACCCTCTGTACTGTAGCTTTTTGCCCTGTCATTTGGAACATTTATTTATGGTGCCTGTTATGAATGAATACAGGCTGAAAATTAAGTTCTTTCTTTAAAAAGTAAAACAATATTTAATCTGTGAAAACCCTTTGATAAGATTATTATAACAAGCCTTACAAGGTGCATTACAAAGACAACAAATGCATCCCTGATTAAGTGTATTTGGTACGTTTGGAGGGGGAAATACCTTCTATATTTTGCTTGGAAAGGATGTTGTACTTGCTATTGAAAGTCTGGTAAAAGAAGGAGCTTGCATCATATAGGCACTTTAATACTGAAGTATATATTTTATTTGGATTCAGCTAATTCTGTCAATATATTTAACTTGTTATTCAACTTTTACACAGTGCAGCAGCCCTTGTATTTTGTGTGTTCATGCAGAGGGGTCAATCTGCTGGTTCTATACTATGTTGATTTTAAGTCTTTTGGTTCCATGTTGTAATTCTTTGAATGGAAAAAAATAAAAATTAGTCAATTTCAGTATGCTTTTACACATACTGTCCTCTAAATTGTCTTGGAGTCAGTGATTAACCTTATGCATAGGGTTTATTTAAAACATGATTCATGGATTCTGGTATTTAATGTCTTGTTTTTCATGAAAGAAAAACTGAACATGTAAGAGGTGATTATTCAAGGGTGTTGTTACCACTGTTCCTGCTGAATTGAATGGTCTTATGTACAACTTTGGCATCTGACACCTTAAATATTATTATGTCATCATTTAAGTCTTTAAACATTTGACAATTTGCCCCATCTTGGGAGTAACATCTTACACTGTTGTTTGGACATACTGTCCACGGGTTTTCTTCAAAA
>JAPQRP010000005.1:1837105-1850536 GCA_037367295.1 Apogon hyalosoma
GTAGATATTGATTACAATTAATCACAAATGAAACATGAACGACAAAAAATAAATAAATAAATAAAAGAAACATACATGTATATGACCACCTCTGAATGGTTATTGCCTTAAAAGGTTAATCATGGGACTCCATCTCTTTGTAAGTATCTCTCCCTGAATTCTAAGTGCATAAGTAATTTGCTCCATCTCATAGATTTCTCTCACTTTCTCAATCCAAATGTTATATATGGGAGGTTCAGGTTTCAATCACTTAATAGTGATGCATTTAATGGCTACTGTTAGTGACATGTCCTTTTATAAGTAGAAATATGTTTAAATGCTACTAAAAGGGGCACAGGTATCCACATTGAACATAGAATTAGAGAATTGGTTATTATGGAGAAAGTGTGCTAAATATTGGAAAAATTCACTGAATGTGATTTTGAAATGAACCATCACACATGGAGAAATCTTGCTTTTTCTTCTTCACCTTAACTGTATGAAATTGTAATTTTTTTGTATTTATTTGAACAATCACTTAACGTTGACCTGTTTGTTTTAGGTCATCCAATACCAGCAAAATGGACGGTGAGTATCACAACATTTAAAACATGAAAATATAGTTGTTGTCAAGATGCTCTATATGTGTGAGAGTTAATCTGTTTTCTGTGCAGGTGAGGATGATCTGGACATTCTGACTGCACTGATAGAAGAGAGTGAGGGCATTGGAGGGGAGCATAACAGTCAAGAGCAGGCAGATGACTTGGATGGTCTGTTTGATGAGGACAATGAGGATGAGTACAAAGATGGCATAGAAGAGACAGAGGACACAGTTTCTGATCTGTTTGGAGATGTAGATGACATTGAAAATGAAGAGAGTAATATTCAAGAAAAAGAAGGTGCAGAAGAAGTCTCAGAGACCCTGAACAGGTCCAAGGAAGATTTGCAAGGTTTGTGATGCAGCATTACCTCATCTATCAGAATTTCTAAATAAATAAATGTTTGCTCAGTTAAGTCTTGCATGTCAGATTTTGTTTGTCATCACTCCTTATGTTCATCAGAGGAGCTCAGGCAGATGCAGGAGAAGATGAAGCAATTGCAGCAGCAGCTTGATATGAGCCAGAAGGCTTCAACATCATCTCCAACTCCAGCCAAGACCACAGGGAGCACAAAAGGTCTTAAAACAACACCCCCTCGACAGCCAACCTCTAAGATAAACCCAGTTAAACCAGCTGTTTCTATACAGAAGATAAAGACACAAGCAGGTCAGAAAATTGTTTCATGAATGTTGTTGCTGAGGATTTTACTGATTAAACACAGCAAACAACTGCATAGTAAAACAACGACTGAGAAAATGTTTTTATTTGTTTATTTTGTGACAGCAGTGGCATCTTCATCCACTCCAGTTAGAGGAGCAAACTTAAAGCTCCAGGAATCATCTGATTTTTCTGCCCAGCTCAACAATGGTGACTCTTTTAAACGAAAACCTAGAGTTGCTCATCAACCCAAACCTAGTACATCACCAGGCAAGACTTGCATTGTCTACATACATACAGTAATTGGATCAAAGTGGAGCTCACATTATTTGTTAAAATATTTAATCTCATTTATGTGAATTTATTTTCAGGAGACAGAGGCCCTCTAGTGGAGATAAAGATTGGCAGCTCCTTCCAGCCAGTAGAAAGTACAAGTCATTCACCTGCAGCCTCCCAGAGCAGACCTAGACCAGGGTCATCAGGAGGACAGCCTAAGCCTCCTTCCCTTCCACCACTGCCAAAAGATGTAGCCGTTGAAAAATACTCAGGGCTACGGCTCAGGTGTGAACATTGGCTTTTATCTAAAAGTGGTTGTTTTGTCTCAGGTGCTGAGTTTATTACCTTTTTTGTTAAAGAAAGCCACGGGTTTCGTCCATTGAGATGGACCACAAGATGGGAGGGCGCCGTCTGATACGTCTGTCACAGTTGCCAGAGCGCTTAGCTCGGGAGAAGCTGGAGGACAGTGACTGGGTGACATTTGCAGTGTTGGTTAACAAAGTAACACCACAAAGTAACAGCAGTGTAGGTGTAATCTTTACATCTTCAACATGAATTATAAAGTTTTCTTCATATTTGTGTATATGTACAACTGAACATTCTCTCTCACTCTTGCGTATTATCTTTCTCTGCAGGGCAAAACATTCAGCATCTGGAAACTGAATGATCTCCACAACCTGGAGGTATGTGTGTCTCTCCTCCTATTTGGTGAAGTCCACAAAGAGCACTGGAAGACAGAGCCAGGGACTGTCATTGGTCTCCTCAACCCCAACCCAATGAAACAGAAAGAAGGATATGATGGTGTAAGTGGACATTGAGATAATATTGTTTATTGTTTAATATTGTTTATTGAATATTGTTTTGACCTCCACCTGTTGTCTTTGTACGTGACAAAAAAACACCCAGAAGCTTCACTATGTTGGCACCTTGTATCAGAAAGTAAACTGGGCTGAAATCGTAAATTAATTCTAATCAAACATATAAAGCTTGGTTATTTGTGTCTCCACTCTAGAAAAGAATTGCAGTATTTAACAGAGGTAAAGCTATGAAAAATTACTGCTGCTTTACTTATATGATAAGCAACATGTCCAAACCTCTGCTTTAAGTTTAGATAAACTGGTAAGAACACTGACAGTTAAAAGACCACTATGTTAGGTGGAAAATGACACATCACTGCAAGCTGTTTTCATATGTGGTAAAGTGGCAGCCATTTTTAATTAGGTTTTATTGAATTTGTTTTAAGATCTTTCGCCATTGACTGGTTTGTTTGGTGAAGCTTTTGCCCATTAAAGCAAAATGTATATTTTTGGTGAAAAACCAAGAGACTACTGGTGTCAACATAGGAGGAAAAACTGAGATTTAATGACAGGAATGTGTTGGAGAGAGAAAAAGTGGTTCCTTACTACACACAGAGATATATTTGATTTCAGACCCTCTAAACTCAGAAAAGAAGGACTGCTTTTGTTACAAGTGTGTTCTAAAATTGTCATATTTGTCAGTGTGTTTGTGGTAAAGAGCTGTTATTAGAATCTGTAATATAACTTGAAATCATGACCAGTAAGTTCTAGCCCAATAATTAAATTAATGTTCTCCTCAGTGTTAGACAGTTGGTGGCACTGTTATTTTTAATGGCTTGCAGAACATAAGAGAGTAGATATTAACACAATCTATTAGGCAGATTCATTATTATTATTATTGTTATTTCACAGATATTGGCGTGTGCCTATGTTGGTCATTAGGTACGAAGGCCCTTCCAAAAAAGATTAGTTCATTGCTATAATGTAGAAACTGTTTCCACTACATAATTTTTTTCACTAGATGGCATTGGTTACTGTATAACAGTCAAAACTATGTGAATTAGAATAGATATTCATATATTTTGGGTTTTTTTTCTTCTTTTTTTTGAATCTTAATTGATTCATAATCTTTTGTCTCTTTTTGACATGTACAGGTCAGCCTGACAGTAGACCACCCACAGAAAGTGCTGCTGATGGGTGAAGCTCAAGACTATGGCACATGCAAAGCCATGAAAAAGAATGGCGAGCCCTGCTCACAGATCGTTAACATGGTCAGTCCAGCCTCCCACATGTGATTGCCCTTAGACACCAATGTCTTTTTGCATACTTAGAAATTCCTCTCTTGAGACATTTCATTATATTATTGTTTCTGTGACTGTTGCTCTCTGCAGTATGAGTGTCAGTACTGCCAGTATCATGTCAAGGCTCAGTATAAGAAGATGAGCTCAAAGCGGGCAGAGCTGCAGTCTTCGTTTTCTGGAAAAGCTCCCAACAGGGTGAAGGGGAAGGGCGGTAACCTGAGAGAACGGCTGTGTCAAGACGGTTTCTACTATGGTGGTGTATCATCAGCTGCCTGTGCTGCATCACTGTGAGTGAAAGTGGATGTTAGACCGTCGTGTGTTCTGCAACATACAATGAAACATGAATGCACATGTGTGTTGTTATTGTCATACCAGTGTTTCTGAGGCTGAGTCTCCTTGTAAGACACTCAAATAGATACAGGTGTGTGCAGAAGTCTCACCGTTAGGTTTAGTGTTTTAGCGGAGTTATAATGACCATAATTCTCAGTTCCTGTAACAAAATACAACCATTATACAGGAAATATTTACAGCATTATGAACAAAAGTTTCAGGGAAGAATAGCCTCTTTAAACCAAAGTGACAAGTATTTAGTGGGACCTCCCTCTGCACTTAACATGTCTTTTACTCTTTTTTTTTTTTTCCTGACAATATGAGATTAACTGCATTAATTATCTAGTGTTCTACATCAGATTTCATTCAACAGATATTAAACAGTTTTTAGTGTTTGGATTATTTTTTGTAATGGGAACCTAGGTCACACTAATTTGCTCACTTCAGCTACAATTCAATTAAAAAAACTGTGTAGCCATATTTCTGACAAAATTTAGTTTTAGTTCACCAGCTGCCCCACATATCTGTGCTGTGATTGGTTGTAGTAGGTCTATCTAATTACATTCAAAGGCAATTTTTTTCTGTGGCTGTTGATGGACATCGTAGACTGATTCTCAAATGAAAGTTAGTCTTGAATTGGAGAGGTCAGTTCAGGACAGAATATGAGCTCCTCCAGATACTCACTAACAAGTCTGTTTGTTTCAGGGCTGTGTCAAAACCCAATAAACCTGTCCAGAAAACTATTGACAAGCTGTTTGTGAAAGGCTCTTCTCAGCTTGTTGATCAGGCCAAGAGGCTGGGTAAGAAGTTTAACACACCCACACACAAATATGCAACCTCAAGACTGACTTAGAAACTTAGTAGTTGTTTTGTTTTTTTCTAGCGATGCAGTCAGGTAGAGTCTCGGGCTGTTCAGATGAATTTAGGAGTCTGATGTTGATGCCTACACCTGGAGCATTGCAGTTGAAGAAACACCTGGCACTGGGCAAACAGTCAGGTACCTGAACAGGAAATATAATGCTTCAGTAATTAATCTGCTAAGTGATGATGTTTAACTGAATGTGAAAGCAAAGAACAGTTGTTATTATTTGGGGTAATTTTATGTCTTTCAGTATGTCTGTCTTTCTGTCACAAAAATACTACCCCTTAAACAAACAAAAGTGATCTTTAAATTACATTCTGTCCAGAAACCAGAAGTGCCTCATACAATCCTTGTTTTAAATATTGTAGTCTTGTCATCACTAACTTAGAGTATGTTGATCATCAGCTCCCAAAGATGGAAGTGGAGCTTCCATTCAGTCCATCTCGGCCTCAGACCTCTTGAAACAGCAGAAACACAAGCAGCAGGAGCTCCTGGAGAACCGCCGACAGAGGGCAGAAAAGATACAGAACAAGGTGCTGCAGAGTTCAAGTGGTGCCAGACCTGGATTATCCCTGCCAAGAAGGGATGGTATGATGTCCCCAAAAGCTGCCTCTGATGTCCCCAAGACCACCCAAAGCCCTGCAACACCAACTGGCCCCACACTCGGCCGAGGCTTCTCTGAGGGTGAGGACATCCTCTTCTTTGACAACAGCCCGCCTCAAGTGCCTGCATCCTCTTTTCTTAGCCTATCAGCTGCTAAAATGGCTGCTCTGAAGAAGCTGAGAGCCAAAGGGGCAGAGCTTCAGAAGGAGGACCCCAATGCAGTGAAGAGGAAACGGAGTAATGGCAGCGAGATAAATGCCCGAGTGGAAAAGAATCTGGTCTCACACAATGGTACTCAGACACACACTTCATATGTTTCATATATCTTTCTAGATTTTTCAATTATTTATCTAGCTACTAGTTATTTAGGTACTTAACCGCTCTTTTAGCAGCAGTACACTGTTTTTGCTAGTATTACTTAAATCCTTCATGTATTGGTATCAGCTTAATCTGACTGTTGTGTTAACATCAGTTCTTACCTGTGCAGGTGAATCGTGCAGTAATGATGATGATGAGCCAGCCCAGAAGAAGAAAAGAGATCAACTTGAATACATCCAGTCAGAAGAGTTTCAGAAAATCCTCAATGCTCAATCTCGTCATGCGGTTGTCCTACAGGCGGTATGACACGGCATCCTTCAACGCATACATTTCTTCCACATGTTTCAGCACCCTTTTTTGAGTTACAGTAGTTGTACTTACCTACAAGTAACATGTTTTTTTGTAAATACTGCCACATTTGGGGATGCAGGGTGTGAATGGAATTTAAGTGAAACTTTTCTGTCTCAGGCTGAATATCAGCTCCAGGAGCGCTACTTTGATGCTCTGGTGAAGAAGGAGCAGATGGAGGAGAAGATGAAGGGCATCAGAGAGATGAAATGTCGTGCTGTTAGCTGTAAAAAGGTACTGGATTTGTTAGTTTTGTCTTAGCTTGTCCCTGTTTAGCTTGCAGTGAAAAGACACTTTCATATAAAGAATAATTTGTCATCAAATCTAAATTGAGAGCCTGTGGCAGTGATGATTCGACATCACTGATGACTCTCAAGACTCTCAAAAGTGCCAAAAATAAGCCATTTTTATTATTTTCCTCTGCTCCAAGTGTAATTACACCTACTTCAAGCCAGCGGATCGCTGTGTGGGAGAGAATCATGATCTGCGGTGGCACGATGCTGTGAAGCGGTTCTTCAAATGTCCATGTGGACAAAGAGCCATTGCTCTTGACAGACTGCCACATAAAACCTGCAGGTAAGACTCTGGATATGCCTGTTTTCTAAGGTTCCCACCCTTCATGGAATACGTACACATCCATTTTTGTATAATATTAGATGTGTGTTAAAGTCTCTGTTTTGACATTTCAGTAACTGTGGCCTGTTTAAATGGGAGCGTGATGGGATGCTGAAGGTACAGTTGATTTCTATATTATTGCTTAATGTTTTTAAAGACACAGTTTTCAGTCTGTGACTCTGCGTTGTAAAACACAAAACATTTGATGTTTGTGTGTCTTTTTAATATATCACAGGAGAAAACAGGACCGAAGATTGGTGGAGAGCTTCTGCTGCCTCGAGGCGAAGAGCATGGCAAGTTCCTCAACAGCATGAAGTGAAAACATTTTCATCATCGTTATCACCACAGCAGTCAACACTTAAACAATTCATATTTTCGTGTGATAATTAAATTGTCTCAGTAGCTGTTATATTTTATGAATCATGTTTTTAAATGTAGATATTATTCTGTTGTTGATTGTGGCAATTTAAATATATGGAACTGTATTTGATGCGGTAGAAATAAGCTGATTAAAGTATTTGCTAAATTTTTGGCCACTGTTTTCATTGTGTTTACCGTCTTGTAATAACAGTTGCAGATTGAAGCCTGGAATATGCAATGTTACAACTGAAGTCAGAATTTAAATGCATCTGAAATGTGTTCACACTCACTTTTTCTAATTCCAATATCATGGCTTTAGAAAATTCTAATGGCATTACTGGGGGTGTAACCTGTCTCTTTTTTTTAAAGTTCAGGAAGTTCAACACTTCTACTATTGTCTCTTTTAGAGAAATTTACAAACTTTTGGCATGCTCAGGTACGGAAATGGTACCGAAATATAACTACCCCAGTCCAGAGAAGGATGCTGTGACTGAGAAGCGTCCCAGGACAACTGGCAAAGATGTAGTACAAAAATAATGTCAGTAACATGATCAGATCAAGTTTCCAAGAGTCTAATAAGGATGTCTATTAGTCCTTTAAGTAAAGTTTATGTTATTTGAAAGTTTTGTTTCAAATAACATAAACTTTGCCAGACTAGAACACTTAGACAGCTTCTCTCATGTTCCATTTAAACCAGTTTGAAGGTTTTCTGCTCACTTCTGTAAACAGTATTTCACCAAATGTAAATTGTTTACATCTGCACACATCACTATTATGTACATTATGTGGCATTTGTCTTAAAAGAAATTTTCTACTTTGAAAAAAACCTTTACAATTAAGCTTAGCTACCAAAAAATATTGGATCCTTAATTTTATATATTTTCCCCTCTGTTTATGTAATGACTAGATAGATATTACTACTGCTAGGCTACCGTGCCCATATTTTTGTTTTACTGTAGGAATTTGGCTGATGGGGACAGAACCAGTCTCTAATATCAGGACAAACATTCTCTGTCCTTAACACACTCCGTGTGTTTGTGTGATGACTGTTACGGCCAGGTGGCGTGTACTCAAGTGTTGCAGCCAGTCCGCATAGGCTGGAACAGGAAAAGTTGGAGGTGAAATCACTCCACAGAGGCAAATTATTTCAGATTTGAAGCTGTGCCACTAGCAAGTATGACATGCCATGCCACATCATTTTTGTAGCATTAAATTTGTGCTTATTATGCTTCTTCTTTTCTCTCTGTCTTTCCTTTGCCCAGTTTGTGTCGAATATTTCCACTCTGGAATGTGGAATTCATTTCAGTCTGATGACTTCTGCAGCTCACCTCATCGTCTTTTATTCCATACCGCCCCTCTCCCTCTAAATACTCTAAATACCAGACAGCGCCTGTGTAAGTAAAAACATAGTGGTCTTGGAATCAGGAACCTTATCTTTTTATTTAGCAAAAATAACGCTGCATCTTTTGGGCAAAACAAGTTGCTTTTAATGTAAGAAGTTCATTTATTATTGTTTGTGCCACAGGCTGATGCAATGGATATGTAGTATAACTTGTATGTACATGTTAAAAAAAAAACAAAAACAAGCATGCAAAACATGTAGCCTCCATTTATAATGTTACAATTCAGCTGTCAACACAAAAACTGCAGTTGAATACATACTTTACAGTTACACATGGAGACCCCTATTGCACAACGAGGGATTTGTTTAAAAAATATGTAGAAAAAGAAGAAACTCCTCATCTCATTGATAAAAGTGTAAAAACACGAAGGTAACTTTGAGTGCTTTCAGGGTTAAGGTGATGAGGTTACAGCCGGTTTTCTGCGAGTTTAGTGGAACCAGTGAAAACGAGGATAAAGTCCATCGTAGTGAAACTCTCGAAACTGTTCACTCCTCTCCCTTGTTCTCTCCGTTTGCTCTGTGGGTAAAAAAAAATATATATATAAATATATATTCAATTACATTGATATAAAATGACAAACATTTTTTGCTAAATTGGTATAATGTAGAGGTTAGCATTTTGATCAGTGTTCTGCATTTATATAACCCTGATGGTACATAACATAAATAAGCAGGAGAACAATTTTAGTTTACACCTCTTAGTTGTAGCATTGGTAATTGCCTCTGATTGAGTTGACATTTTTTTAATGAGGTACAGTAACAAGCAGCTAACACAACAGCCACCAGTGCTGGCAGTTCCCAGAAACACCTTTTGCATCAGATTTCTTGAGTAAAAAAGGCTTTAAAATTGACAGCAACTGATAACGGCAAGGTCACTTTAGATATCATCTAATACAACCAAGTAGTGGCCAATCTGTCAGACAATCTTAAAATTGTGGGATTTTTTTTTTTTTTTTTTTTCATTTATTATGACACACTGACCAACAGATGGGGGATGCATGTGAGTTTTGACATCATCATTCTTAAGCAAACCCACAAGAAACTTTACTCAAAATGATCTGGTGGAGATTTTGTTTTCTTTTACAAGTCATTGAAACCAACCTTCCAAAACACTGTTTATGCGACATAAAATCCAGAAACATCTTTATGATTAGAAAGAGTTTAGAAACTATTGTCACAGAAACTAAACTAACACCAGACAGACAACCACAATGAAGACTTTGATTCAGCTGCATTCCATTACATGAAAATGATTTACAATCCCAGAATGTTTTTGAAATGATGAAGATATAACCCTTCATCTGTTATATCAGTCATTTATTCCAAAATCTTAGAGAACCTTTGACATTTACTTTCATCAGTAGATGTCTCATTGGAGGAAACACATTGAAGATTAAGAAGATGAACCTATTGTCACTTATGGACCCCAGCACAGTGCCTGAGCCTCCACACCAATTCAAAGTGTCCATTTGTGGTTAATACACAGAGGAAAGTCTCACCATCACGCTCCTCCTCTACATAGTTCTCGTACTCGTTCCTTTGCTCCTCATTGTACTCCCTCCTCCGCTCATTGTTTGCCAGCCTCACCCTCTGCTCGGCTACATGAAGACCAGATGGAAAGGATGAGTTTACAGATGTTAGAAGAAGCAGGTGAAGCCACTACTGTTCTTTCCTCAAACAAGCTGAAGCTAATGTTAAGACTTTATGAAACATCACAGCCTCATCAGGTGTTTGTTGCTATAGCTCTAGCTACAAGTAATGCATGCCAGTTTAACAGAAAACAACACAATGAATACGACTCTTTAACTATGACAATTGAAAACCACCACTTATGCTTGTTTACACTTTCTAAGTGAAGGGTTAAAACCAAATAACTGTCGCCCGTACTTCTCACTTTGATGCATTAGACATCTGTGTAAACACTGCACTTCCTTTCTGCTCTGTTCCTATAGAAAAACAAACAAACCCACCCAAACATGGACAGTTTCACTTGTTCCATTGGCAGATTATTTTGCTTAATTCAGGATTTTTTTTTTTGCTCAACTCAAACAAAAAAATCTGCCAATGGAACAAGTGAAAATTATCTTGGTAAAATTTCTTGAAATAAGATTTTCAAAATCTTTTGTCTAAAAATAAGTTCCTATATCTCATTGAAAAGTTACTCTTTTGGTGATTATGTCTTATTTTTAGTGTGATGAGATATTTGGACTAGAAATGAGAAAAATACACTTGGTAAGATTTAGATTTTTGCAGTGCAATGTGTTTACACACAACTTGGTGACCCAGTCCCAACACTTAGAAGTTTATTATGATTCATGTTAAATTGAGAGGTAAAGACACTGTTAGGAAACCCAGCTCAGAATAAAACATATTTTGCACCACCACTCACAAATGTAATGACAATACTTTAATGTTACAGGTATCAATATGCAGTTTTACAAATGGTGGCATCTACTTTCAAGCAACTTTCAATTTCCTCATGAAGCCACAGACAAATGCAGCCGTCCTGTCAGGTTTCATACTTTGACTGTATTGTGAAGGGACTGGAGGAGATTTTCAGGAAAGCGGGACTGTGAGTTGAACGCCCCATTTAGTGTTAAAATGAAATGACCCACAGCCTATCTATGGGGGCCTCCTGAGGGGCACACAGGAAACTTCTGATAGGTCTCCAAAAAAAAAAAAAAAGACGCTTCACCTCAAAACAATGAAGAGCTCTGTCAACCCCAGTTCAGGCAATTCTGGCATCAAGATTGTCTGTATTTGTAGAATTGTTTGAAAGCATTTTTCTGTCTAAGAGCATTTGGTTTGAGGTGCAGTGGAAATACGTATCGCTCTGATGTGGGTAATGCAAGAATGAGCTTATTGTACCGAGAAAAGAGAGGGAAACTCTGCTCCATACTACCCTGTGACTCCTGCAGTTTCCAGCTTATGTGTGTGTGTGTGTGTGTGTGTTGAGCTCACATTTAAGAGCTGCTACTGTACAACACCTGTTTCTACTCCTCTCTCCCTATTTTTCTTCTTGGATTATTTAAAGATTGCATTCAAAGCATTAAAATATGTCATCCTCATTGTCCATTGACAAACCAACAACCCCCAACCCAGTACTTATGCACAAGTTCTCCACAGAGAGCCAGTAATATCATATTTACCGTGTCCACTGTGGCCACGTCAACCACACAGTAACACCAAATACAAATCTGTATAATCCCACCACTTGTCCTCAAAACAGCCCCCTTTTCTGTAATAGATTACTACAGAAGGATCATAATTTTCCTGAAGTGGTGTACATAATTGAAATGAAAGCACAGCAGTGAGCAATCCTTCACTGTAATAAAAACAGTCAGACCCTAAAGTCTTGTTTTCAAACCAATAAGCAGAAAGCAAAATAACATTTGAATTTAAATAAGATAAATTAAAAACTTACCTTGGAGCTCAAGATAATATTGTACCGAACGTCGACTGCGGCGCTTAAAAAAGTTAGAAGCATCTGACTCTGGCATGAACACCTGCCTTGCTACACCTAAAGGTCAGAGGTCAGAAGGTAAAGAGCACATATGGATGACATTTGGAGCAAAATTAAAAATAAAAATAAAAAATCTCTTGGCAGGTAATCACCTTTATGCTCATCTGCTTTTGCATCATCCCGGACTGCTGCACTTTCCACCACAGTGGAAACTGAGGAAACCAACAACATATGGTATATTTTAGAGTCTCTCTCTCTCTAAATCCTGCCAGTACATAAAATTAAACTCATACAGTTACCCCAGACTTTGTGCAGGTGCACTATAGGTGAAGAAATTTGCAGGTTGTCTTAAATTGACCCAGCAACATGACCAAAAACAACATGATGCATGTGCCAAAATAACTTACAAACCATCTTCCGAAAGCACAACTCCAACTATCTAATTAAAACATGAAATAAAAAATAAACAAAAGAACAGAGAGCTGAAAAAACAGCGTATCTATCATTGTAAAGAAGAGGGTGTGACCCACAGTTAATTATTTATGCAGCATATTGGACTGAAATTAAGATATCAACATCCAATCAAACTTTATTTATAAAGCACTTTAAAACAACCACAGTGGATCAAAATGCTGTACAGAAGAATAAATAAAAAACAAACTAAAAGAATAAAATACAAAACTAGATTAAAAGACACAGAACAACTGTAGAAAGAAAACAGTGCTGTACAGAAGAATAAATAAAAGAATAAAATACAAGAAAAGATTAAAAAAACATAAAAAGCTGCACAATTAAAAACAACAAAAAATTTGAACAATAAACCAATACCAAAGAAAAAATAAATACATCCTTAATAACATCCATCATTACTGGAAGTCACAGATCAAATTGTCTTGCAAAACCAGGCATTCTAAATTCATTTTCTACTCCTGAAAATGAACAAACTGTACAGTGTATCCCCATCACCACCAGAAAAATGAGAAGGAAAACAAAGTCGCTGAATATGAAGCTTCAGGCTAAAAGTGGAATTGATGTCATCCGTGACTTTTGGAGTCTGCCATTTATTGTTTGATCTGACATGATTAATGTTAGATTTGTGATGGTCCTTGTCATTATTATCGATACCACACCCACTGATGTAAGTCACAGCTGTCGATTTTTGGAGGATGTACTGCAGACGCCTAAGTTGTAAAAACAGAGTAAGGTTATATTTTCCAAGGCTCCCATGTGTCCTCAAGGAAAAAAACTGTATTACTCTGTAAAAATATATATTTTTAATTCCATAAATAAATGACAATTCATGTGTATGTATGGACATATTTGTTTATTCCAGCTACTCTGATATTAAAATGATCTTTGAAAACAAAACCTAACCCAGCACCCCAAGCAAACCAAATAAATGAAATTACTGGGAATTACTAGCTTTTGGTAAAACTTTAAAACATAATAACATTCTTTAATACCACTATCCTTCTTTTTCCACCTGACAATACATATTTCAGACTTACCCCACCCCCCACC
>JAPQRP010000005.1:1871707-1883026 GCA_037367295.1 Apogon hyalosoma
AATTGGCCTTTTTCTGTGTGGAGTTTGCATGTTCTTCCCATGCCTGCATGGGTTCTCTCAGGGTACTCCGGCTTCCTGATAGGTTAACTGGCTAAAGTAAAATTGCCCATAGGTGTGAATGTGAGAGTGAGTGGTTGTTTGTCTCTATATGTCAGCCCTGTGATGAACTGGAGACATGTCCAGGGTGTACCCGGCCTTCGCCCATAAGTAGCTGCGATAGGCTCCAGCAACCCTAGTGAGGCTAAAGTGGGTTCAAATAATAAATGAATGAATGAATGAATTAGCCTACTGCGTTTTAAAGGAAACATTGTTCATCCCACAGTAGTATAAGCCTAGTACTTACATTCCTGTATGTAGTTACACGTAATAATATAAACTTTAAAATTGTAGCACAACACAATACAAACATATGCAGAAGCTGAAACAGAAATAAACGGTTCGTGTTTCTGCCAAGTACTGTCATCTGTAGTTGACAGCACACTGTTCAGTACATCTCATCCTACACAACTCTCACCATCTGCCTGCTCCATTTCAACAATGTTGTTGCAACCCATCTTAAACATTACTATAATTATTGTAGTTGCAGTTTTTTAGTGCTTATTTCACTCAAATAGCAGTTAGAATTCATTTTTTAAGAGAATATTGTTTAGCAGGCTTTTACAAAGTGGCACCTCTATCCCAGAACTTTCTCCCCCCACTCTGCCACCTCCTCTTACTTTAAATGCCAATGTCTGTTTGAAAGTGAGTTTCCTTTTTAATCTCAAGCAGGAATCTCTAATTATTCCCCTTTCTTCCCAGCGGGTTAATCATTGCCTCACAGACAGCCGTTATCTGCAATCAGTGCCAACAAAGTGCAATGAAAGTTCACAGAAAAGACTGCAGAAAATTGAACTGAAGACATTCTACTTTAAAGAACAAATCATCAAATGGCGCTGCTATCGAATTTAGCCATTTCTAATTAATTCTTTCACAGGCGCCACAGATAGGTTTTATGCGTCTCAAGAGCTTCAAAGGAGCAGCATCACCAAGTGTCTCATTTATCATTAACAGAAAGGTCAGATCACTTGGAGGTCAGTATTGGCCGTACACACTGATAATCTGCTCTAATCAGATTAAAGGAGCTCTGCAATGAGTGGTACACGTCATGGTTGCAGCAGCATCAACGGAAAAACCAGAAGAAGGTGTTGTTCTCCCTTGATTGGCAGGCGCGACGCAGCCAAGAGCACATGGAATCAAAAAGCCATCAACATTAGTTATTTTGGAAATGGACATCCCTCATCAACGCTGCAGAGTTGCAGTGAGGCAATACATAGACAATCTGTTCCATCATGTTTGTCAGATGGAAGGAGTGCAGACCATTGGTGTGCAGTGAAGATAATCAGTGCAATTTTCAAAACAGCATAACAGATATGAGCAGCATCATTTTCTCTGTACTTTGGGAGGAGCTACAAGGCACTTTGTGCAGTATTCTGACATGAAATGCATTAGATGGGAAAGCTGGGTTCGAACATAAGAGAACAAGCTTGAGTTTGTGATTGAATTTTTGGGAATTAATGCGTCATTGTTTGAGGTTTGGATGCCTCACCTGGCTTTGGCACAAGGACAGGAAAGAGCCCAAGCCGCCCTAGTGTGTTCAGACCAAAACAAGCCCACTCACGGACTCAACACCTGTTCCCAAAGGCCTCTGGGTGAATGGCTGATAAACCCTGAGGGGTTCAAGGGAGTGGCTGGGTGTGAGAAAGAGGATGCAAGCCATAAAACAGAAAAAAAGAGGAGGTGGAGATGTGATAATAGAGGCAGGGAGGAAAAAGAAGTGCCGTTGTTCAATTGTGAAAGATGAGCTGCTCTACTCTTACTAGAGTATCACCTCGTGGTTGAGAAGTGTTTTTGTGGTGCTATATGTGTATTTAATGTGGTGTTATTTGGCAAACCATGTGGGCAAGTGCCAGCTTATGCCATTGTTACTTTCGGGCTTCTCAAACCATCTCAAACTGCTGCACACAAATCTAGACATGTTTAGATGAATCAAATTAAAATCTGCAAGACTGACCAGGCCAAGAGAGCAGCATAGACATACAACAAATCAAGACACAAAAAACAAAGAATTTTCATACATTATACAATAAAATGCATGTAGTCTAATTATATTCACTAATAAAACCATGATAAACAAAAGCTCAAGTTTGCTTTCAGTGATTAACTGACAAATAATTATATAAGTATTACAGGTATTTTTCTGCAAATGCAAAGTAAGATCTGGAACTATTACAGAGCCATTACATATTCTGTGAAGATGACTATCAGCTATTGCAACTGTTTACTTCTATATTTTCACTGTCCCTGCCTAATAGTGTGGAATACATGTTCAATTTAGTACTTTTTTTTTTTATTGAACCTTCATTTTCAGGCCTTTCTGTGTTAGTGCTATATGATGCTCTTTGGGAATAGACAAGTTATGTATAAATCCTTGCACTTTTTTATCTCTCTCCATTGGAATGTACCATCTCTAGCTGTGTTTGGATTCACCAACCAAGCACTCAGACAGAAAAACACACTTTTTTTTGGTTTTTACGTTGCATTCATTCAGCTGTGTGTATGTTTGTGTGTGTATTGGACAGACCGGAAATGCCTCGTTAGCCCTCGTTTGTCCAGTGTAGATGTAATGACACTAGTGTTATGTAACCAGAGGAGCGTGAGGGTGTTGATTTCACTTATAGAGTGAGGCGGTGGGATGGGGCCATTGTTTACATGTACAGTAGCAAAGATGGTTATATGTGGCAGGAGGGAATATAATACTTCTTCACGTTGTACCGCTGTAGTCTGTAGGTGCTGAAACTGGCTAGCAAGTTATTACTTATTACCATCTTATATTTGCTTTTATACTTAAAGGAGTGATATTTAGCTTTTTTTTTTTTAAATGGAATTATGCATTTTAAAACATTTCCTTGTGGTCTACATAAACTATAAATGCTATGCTTGGGTCTGAATTCTTCATTAATTAAACTTCACAGGCCCATCTTCAACCCTATTTCTGAGTAATGACACCAGAAAGGTCTTTTTGAGCACTAGCCCTTTAAATGCACATGAGCCACTTCATGCCCCACCCCCTCCAGGTTGTTGGCTGTGTTGCTCTGTCCCATTCAACCAAC
The DNA here is from genome assembly GCA_037367295.1 of Apogon hyalosoma. Taxonomy (NCBI): domain Eukaryota; kingdom Metazoa; phylum Chordata; class Actinopteri; order Kurtiformes; family Apogonidae; genus Apogon; species Apogon hyalosoma. The sequence continues at coordinate 1,874,857 of JAPQRP010000005.1, forward strand.
AACTGAACATTTTAGGAAATCGGCTCGAAGTTTGGACATATTTTCAGTATGGACTACAACCGCTGCTGCTGATAAACAGTTATGGTATGCCCAGAGAAATGTTCATCGGAAGTCTTGACCTTATATGTGCAGATGTCGTGACATAATTATAGACATAACAAATCAAGCAGGAATTAAAACGGGTTGTAGAAATTCACTCTATTTTTGCCAAAATTAATATAAAAATAGCTCTGCAGCACCTGGAGGGTTCAAATTCAAAATTTTGAACTATTAGGGTCCCCAAATACACAAATAAATGTACCAAACACTAATAAAAGTGGCAAAATATGACCCCTTTAAACAGTGGAACAAGCAGCTGCATCTGATGTCAATGGGTAATTGTGACGAACCCACAAACAACTAATTTCAATATCATTGTTTGAGATTTTGGACCCACAATGAATTGGATTCTCACTAGTTTAGTTTAGTTTAGAATATTCTCATTGGACACCTGGTTAATGGGAAATCTTATACAAAGGAGACAGGAGGTAAACAGATCATCACTTTCACACAAACAGAAATAAAAACATTTATCAACAAATTATCCACATCCAAGAAGAGACACAGTTTCTTTACTTTTCAATTTAGTGCTGCACAGGAATGTCCTAGGGATTTCAGTCTGATGTACACTGTACAGGCAGATATTTCTGTCTTTGTTACTTAAGGAAAAAAATTCTCACGCATAAAGATCCTCTTCACCAAACCTTCCTGGACTGCAGAGTCTAGATAAACTACTGGCATATTCAACACCATAAAATCTGCCTGTATGTAAATCAGTGTTGACTTCAGATTCAGTGGGTTTAATGAGACAAAACAACAAAAATATAATAGATCTGACTCATATTTTCCACAAAGCTAGAAATGCAGTTTGACATAGATCTTGATATGGCTTGTGTTGCTAAAACTGCTGCAACAACTTAAGCTAATTAAATGTCAGTATTGTGTTCGTAGCTTGTTGTGATGCCACTATATGGATAAAAAAGCATTAAATAAGTTAATGCAGCTTTAGATGATGTGTTTTTACAAGTGAGAGATTATTTTTGTGGTTTGAAGCAAATTTTTTAAAACCAAATCCTAATGACTTAAGAACTAAAGGCATTTTTATCTTGTACAGCAACAGAATTTCTCTGTTGAAAAATTAAAAACATATTCCACTTATTTCGATTTACTTGTTTTGAGCACACTCTGATCTCTTTTTCAAGGTGTTTGTGATCATTCAGTATTCATACACATGCACAAACATGTGCACATGTACGCCCACAAAAAACCATCATCCTAGATTGTGGTACCGTCATTCTTGTAGAGCAACCCTAAGTGTGTTTATGTGTGTGTAGATTGATTACAACACCAGTGTGAACCACTGATGCATCATTTGACCTGCAAGTAATTCCTGTTTTGCAATTGAAAGATGCAGTATATTTTGTATTTGGCCTGATTTTTAAGCTCACCATTCTATACAAACTCATTCGTACACACATAAACCTGTTTTTGGTGTGTGTTTATTTCTAACCTCACCCTCCTGTTGCTGTAAACAGATGACACTGGTGTGTCTGGGCGAGCAGTCAAAGCTTAATGTGTGTGCGTGTGTGTGTGAGTGTGTGTGTCAGCTGAGTTCCCTGTATGTTTTCTGGCTTTGTGGGCTCTGTGTTATGTGGCAAGAGTGTCTAGGTAATACTTCATCACATGTTGTGTTTACATTTGTTTATGTGTGTGTATTCAGCTGGGAGATGCTCCAGCATTCAAACTGAAAAATAATGTCTTCCCTCCAGCTCGCCCTTCCTCTCCATCTTTATCTTCATTCTTTCAGTCTCCCCCATTAAGCCTTAGTTATCTTCTTCCTCTTGTCCTTTTTCTTGTGCTCTTTGTTTAATCATACATTCTTTTTTTTCCCTACAGTACAGGTCATTAATTAGATAGTATAATTTAGCACATGTGAATCAAGTATTTTAGTTATCTGTTTTGTAATGTGGACCGTATTTAACCTAGACTTGTCATTGTTTTTCTTCTGATAGCCAGTTCTGCTTTTCTCTGGTTATTTTATCAAGTATACTCAGTGTTTTTATTCAAATACTGTTCTGTAAGGGATAAAATGAAACTTGACAGTCTGTATAATGTTCTGTCAGCAAACATTTGACTGTACTTCAATGACTTGCTTGACTTGTGATAGACAACATCACTCTGTAACACAAATTAAGACGGCACGTGGACTGTGTTTTTCTGATCTAACTAAGGTTTCTGTAGTCACATGGAGCAGCTGTAGCCAGCCAGCCCAAAAGGGGGAAACTGTAATTTTTCAGCAAAATACCTTTCTTACAGTAGTTTTCATGTACATTTTGGCAGTTTCTTAACCCTGTAGTATGGTGAGGTGTGTACATAAGAACTGGAGTCCACAACACAAGTGGACATAAAGATAATTTAAGTGCCTGGAGTCTCCTCACTTATCCAGGGGGCTAATTGCTCTAATTACACAGTTCTTAACTTTAGCCTCCTTTCGCTTTAAACCCTTTTTTTCTTTTTATCGCCTAAAACATTTTTCCACTGTTATTTGTTGCTAGTGTGTTTGTTGTTAATATAACATTGCAGTAGTCTGTGCACTTCCAAACACACACTCACAGTGTTATTTCAGCTCAACCCTCTGGGTCAGTCATGCTGAAGCTCCTTTTTAGTTTCCCTCCAACAAACAAAGGGTCTTTGAGTGGAAAGCGCCCACTGCACCGGGCAGCAGCACTGATGCTCTGTTTGTACGTGTTCTTGCCACACATGCTTGTCACTGTACCCAGCAGGGTTCAACTCAAGTGGGGGTTTGGAGGCTTATGACACTGATAATGGTTCTGCACTGAGGCTGAATACAACTTCTACATTGTTTTACTACTTCTACATATGTATTAAAAAAATATTTCTTATGTATTTTCCTCGTAGAATGGTGCAAAAGGCAAATTTCAGACAGACACATTTGGGTGCTTCTATGAAACTGGGTACATTTTGGTACCTGGCACTTTACCAGGTTATTAGACCCAATAATAAAAGAGAAATGTAGAAACCCCCCCAATGATGTACCTAATGATGACCTCAGATAAATATAAAAAATTTAAAAAATTATACTCTTGCTCTGAGCCATCCCAAAATTAATGATTTTTTATTAAAATGTTGGGGCCAAAAATAGGACCAAAATTTGGACATGAAAAACTACCTATTTGTCAGTCATTTTATCTTGAAAACATCACTTGAAATGGTCTTACATACCGCTATAAATAAAGACACTGTGTTAAGTTTGATGATCCTAGTGGTTTTTCTAATCTAGACATAGGGGTTTTTCATAAATCTTAGTCTCATTCCAGGTTTTGTATGTAACCCAACGTGTCCACTTGCATAACATGCAGAATCTGCCCAGTTAAATGCATATAAATTGCGAATGATTTTGGAACAGCAGTCATTTTTGTGAAACACTCTGCCTTGCATAGTTAGTTCAATTTCCAAAATGTACCTGAGAGAATAAAAAGATATTGGAAAAAAATGGTAGTATGTAAATTTTGTGTCCTTTTTACTGTGTTACATGCAGATTCTTGTATAAAAATAATATAAAAATGTGTTTTATCTGAAAAATAGTTTCTCTTTTAGCTCAGTAAATATTTATTTTTAAAATAGACCCAAAGTGCTTCCGAACTTGCTTCATAACATTAGTCTACATTTGGTTTGAATTTTAGCCCCCATGTCCTGATTTTAGGTACCAGTTTCATAGAAGCTCCCATTTAATAAATCATAAATCATTAAAAAAAACAAACAAACAAAAAAACAACAAAAAATGGTAAAATGCCATGTCCTACTGTTTTTAAGTCTGGAAAACCATCTGTGGTGTCAAACTGCATGGAGTCAGCAGAAACTACACTTATTGTGAAATTGTCCAGAAATTGTTTGTATAAGCAGGTTTCACAGTTATAGTAGTCAAAGATATCAGATGTTAGGATTCACCCACCCAGCAGGCTTTAGGGAAGTGACACCCTTTTGAGTTTCTGGTCTTTGAAATCTTCATCGGTGGTCTACCTCATGTAGGACAGACAGCGGTGCTTTGATTTGTAATGTACACCTGTAATGTGAGGGGAAACTCCCATGTGTCTGTGTGTGTGCTTCTGTGATCTGTATATGAGAGAGTGATGTAAGGGGCCTGAGGCAGCACAAACATTATACTCCATAAAGCAGACATTTGCAAATGAGGAAAAAAAATCAAAAGTGCACACCTGTGTTGGGTCAGGTTTCATCTTCTACCTGTTTCAGCTGCAATGCTTTACATCCAACACACTGTGATGGGCACAAATTCTGTGTTTGTGGGGGAGCAATCAGAATGTGGGAGAAATCAGTGAGTAACATTTGCAGATACAGGACACATGCCAATCGAATTAAAGCAGTCTGTGAAGATAATGAATGTTATTGTGTGACGTGCTTTGTCATTAGGTAACAGTGAAGATGAGGAGGATGTCTGACATGGAGCTAAGCTGATGACTCACACAGTGTTTAAAGCTGTGACAAAATGAAGCTGACGTTAGCCAAAGGTTAGAGTTGTTATTGTTTTTAGAAGTTTGTGTTTGAGGATTAAATTGCTGGTGCTTTTTATGTTGCTGCTAATTTTAAAGGAAATGCTAAAAAGGAATTATTCAGCCACTATCTTTTTTGAGTTCCTTAATCATTCTGTTATTCTCAGACCCAAACTAAATCTTTAAGATGGAAGGCAATTAATTAGGTCTCAAATGTATGCTTTGTTATCTTTGTGCTGTTTTATGTTCTCCCCCTAGAATCGTGTAGTTGTGCGTGTCCAATGTTTAAAGCCTTTTTTAAACTACAGCAGGTTCATTAGTGTGACTGCACTCTTGCTGTGTCTTTTACATTGTTTTCATCTTGTTGCTTCTGTGGCTCCAAAAAGCCCTGGCTCCCATCAACTGAACCTGTCTCTAAAAATCCTGAGTCAGTAAGTTTTTTCCAGGACTCATTCTGGGCTCATCCAAAACCAATAATCAGTGATCTGGTAGTTTATGGATATATTTTATGTCAATTAAGTAGATTTCAGGCCAAGTAGAAGGCTTTAATGTCTGTTAATAGGTGACACATCTGTATGAGAATTAACTTGCCTGCTAACTCAGACTTTAAAACTAACTTTTTCCCAAGATGCATTTTGACTGTAGTTGTGGGTAGCAGGTTTCACTAACAAGACTGTAAAATTAATTTGTTTCACAGTACTTCATGAAGTTTACAGATTTACAGACCCAGGTAGTACTTAGCATCAGCTCATCTGTACCCCGTCAGGCTTTTGTTGTACTGTCTCCTTTGTCCAAATTATGGGTGGGTGATATGGCAAAAATATATCACGATTTTTAAAAAATAAAATCACAGTCTCGATTTCATCACAATTCTTTACATTGATCTTTGAGACTAATTTGCAAGGTTCTGAACAGTGCAACCAAATGGTTTCCCTGTGTAAAACATAGCCCTAAAAGAAAAAAATAATCAGACAATTTAGCTCAAGGAACCTTCCAGAACATTTTTAATTTAAATAGTTTGTGCAATTTTGCCCACATTTGCTAAGAACACAAACATACTAAAATGTAAACAACACTCTGATTAAGTGCACTCTTGCAACATAAAAACTAAATTGCACTTGGTTTTTGAGGTAGCTTTCAATAAACATGGAAAGTTAAAAACAAAAAAACAAAAAACAGTACAAAATATCAATGAATAAATGCCCGTTTCAAATAATACTCCAGGGGTACAGAAGAGGTGGCTGGTAGCGCTGGTTTTTCAACTTGTAATCAGTGTATTGGGTGGTCTTGGATGGAGGAAGAAGTCCAAAACGAGAAGAAGAATAATCCAAAAAAGGAACAATGTAGAATGTACTTGGTACTCTTCTCATAAAGAATGTCTTTACTAAATGCTTGCGTTAAAGTTGTTTGCTTTTGTTTAACGCTATCTGTTGCCTCTGGTGTGGCTGGTCTTCTAGTTCAGTTTGAGTCTCATACTGTTTGGGATGCTGTCTCTTCAGCTGATTGAACAGGTTCGTAATGTTGCCATATGTTATTCTAAGAGTATAACATGACGGACCTGTATGTGGAGGATGCGGAGGACTCACATCCTGCCCCCTCAGATTAAAGTTTCTGAAGGTAGGGAAAAGGAAAATGAGCTGGCCAACAGCGGGAGACTTAAGTCTTAAATTTCACTTTCACTTTGTACGGTCGTATGGTGTGCGCATAGCCATTGTGGGGTACGTACAGTACATACTTACTGTATTCCGTGATCTCTCTGCTTTGTCAGATCGTCAATACATTCTAATCCTTCACAATCTAATATCATATTACACACCCCTTGTCCAAATACGGTCACTTTTTTCGTGGTGCAGCAGATAGGTCTTATGCCTCACAACAAGAAGGCTCCGGGTTTGATTCTCAGTTGATTGGAGCCTTTCTGTGTTGAGTTTAACTGGTCTCTCTGCACTTCTGGGTGCTCTGGTTTCCTCTGCCATTAAAAACAGGTACATATAGGTTAATTGTTGGTGCTCCTGACTGCAGTGCTGTTGAAGATCTTGAGTTGGTCCCTGAGCACCTTCAATGGCAGCTCACTGCTCATGCTAATTATGCTAATGCTAGATACTGTGTGTGTGTGTGTGTACAGAGACTGAATTTCCCTAAAGGGATAATGAAGTGAGTTAACCTTTAAGCTTGAAAAAAAAACAACATGGCAATGAATGCCAACCGACAGTTTGGATACCAAGGGTGACATCATGCTTCCTCCATTCACTACTTTTGTACAGTCAATGGTCCCCACCCTAAGTTTTAACATTTTTTTTTTTTCTGAGCAATTAATTTGTCAGAGAAAGGTATGTCTGTTATTAGGAGGGTTTCTTACAGCTGATCACCTAGATATGAACCTTACAGTTAGGTATGATTTAATTAGGATTATGCAATGAAGTCTAAATAGAACTTTATCAATAGATATATTTTTTCAAGTGAGATCATTTTTCCTAGAGCATGTCCCTGATGTCCAAAGAGAAAGTAATTATTATTCTTTCTATTTTAAAGTGGTTGTGATTCTCATATGAGCAGGTCTATTTTAAGCGTCAGTTTTATCACCATGATCAGTTGTTTCTTTCTCTGAGAGACAGAGGTGCCAACGTCTGTTAAACCTTCCTTTTCACTGTCACTGTCTTTAAGGTTTTGCTTTTTTTTGATCAGTCATCGATCTGTCATTGCAATGAAAGGGAACTTATTGTCAAATTTTAAAAGAACAGCTAAGCCTTTGGAGCATAAGGCATTGGTTCCTTGATTTTAAAACCTACGTTTATAAATATCTACTTTGATCAGTTTTTGGACTTGTTTTGTAATGCAGATTATGAAACTAGCTCAAGGCAATAGCTCATTTTTCTGGTGTAGGGTGGTTTAATTTAGGAAAAGTACATTGTTGTTCACTCAGACTTGTGATGTTCCTTTATAACTAATTATTATTCATAGTTTATTTTCCCAAGTGTCCTATTAGAAAATACATGACTTGTTCAGATCATTGGCTGAAAGGCATCTCAAAATATTAGACTATTTCAGGCTAAAATTGGATTAACCCTCAGTTTTACTCACCAGGATACATACGTACATTTATACCAATCAAGAGAACACTCTGGATTGTAATATAACAAGTAGAGATGGACAAATATAATATATCACTCAGTATCTTTTTGAAAGACAGTATCAGTAAATAAGATGACATTTCACCAATAGCAGTTGCCAATATTTATCTGTTTTCTTACTTCTAGGTTTGTTATTTTGTCAGGGTTGAAATATTTATTTCTTATTCTCTTTTCTTCAGCTACAACAAGAAAACACAGGGTTAACAAAACAAAAGGGTTAAGTTCCAAGGGAGGTCACACTAAATACTACCTCTTAATAGAAGCTGTTTTTTTACCTGAAACTTTTGTTTTTACTCCTGTACATACTTCTCATATATCCAGATTGCATCTTACACTGCGTTCCAAATTATTATGCAAATGATGTTTTTGTTTGATTTTCCAAAATACTTGATGTAAATGACGATCAGCATCATTTTCAAGTCATTAGCTGTCAAATTGTATTTCAAATATTATTGAACAAACCTCCTAATG
>JAPQRP010000005.1:1887072-1918129 GCA_037367295.1 Apogon hyalosoma
ATGTGATTGATTTCAGTGATCCACAGAGCCCTGAGACACAATACCATCCATGAGTTTAACTGAAAAACACAAAATTTCATCTTTATGACACTTAAATACAATTTGCATAATAATTTGGAACGCAGTGTAATACAGAGACTGAGAAATGCACATGTGGTCAACTATAACTTTACCAAATTAACAAACCTAATGTTGGCCTTGGACTTATGCATGGAATTCTATATATGGGCCCAATCAAGCGGTAGCACGTGGCCACATTTTGTGTTCAACAGTCTCTGCAATGTATGCAGAGTAACTTATATGCATGTATTATACATATTTTAGTAGGTATTTATAAATACTTTAACATTATGTATTACAAAATTTGGGGAGATAACATTTTTAGGTAAAAAATGTCAAATTACTGCTCGGTAATGCATGGACTTGAAATGGACATCAATTTTTCAAGCTTTACTCAAACATTCAAAACATGTGGTTCTCAACAGAAATTGATATCAAGTAGGACGAAACCTTTTAGATATTGTGTTCAGCTATACTGAAAGTAAATTTTGGAGTAAAATATTGAAAATAAGAATATGGTACGTGGACAGGCTGCCATAGTAACACAAGGACAATGTGTCACCCTAAATGTATCAAAAGATCATTACTTTCTGAAAGTTTCACTCAAATATCTGAATTATAAGTAACTTGAAAATTTAAAATTGGTATTTTTGTGGTAACACATGGACAGGGTCTTTTAAGCAACTCACAAATGTTCAAACTCATTAATATCAATAATATTCACAAAATAATGGAAATCTAATACTTGAAACTTAACAATCATTTATATAATCAACAGACTGAATACATTTTCTAGACAATTTTTAGCATCAGATTCGAGCTATGGTGTAAAAAGTACAATCGATAAAATCAGTTATAGTGATATTTTTAAAAGGATAACACTTCCATAAAATAGAGATCTTTAGCTAAAAAAATGAGCCCACTTGAAAAATGATGTATGCAAATTTACTTTTTCATGTTGATGTTCACTTTCTGTGGATCACTCATATAGAGGTCGACAGATAGTGAACTTGTAAAGACAGTACTTTGCAGCAGGGGAAAGCCAACAGATGATTACGTTAAATTAATGATCTGGAAGGTGAAATGCCCACATTTCATAATATGCATTTTACATCATTTGGGAGGCTGGTCAAGGATTTGCCAACTGAACAAAATTTGCTGCAGAAACTCAGAGTGCTTTATTTCAGGTACGCTGGCTATGGTTATGCTTAGTGCAACACTGGAACACGATACTGAGCTGTGACCAGACTTTTGGAGACTTGAATTGTGGGAGCACTTGTTTTAAAACCAAATAGTTTTGTGGACCATATATTTGAGTTGTAATTACAAAGTGAGCATAAACTTTATGCCAGCTAGATTCTGGGGACACTCACGCCTTACTGATCACCTACAACGATTATTGTTTTCAGTTCCCAAATCTGACTTAAACACAAAATCTAGCTGCAACCAAACCAAACATTAGACCACCGCTATCCTCGCTCTTTCTCTGTGGTTTCTCAGTGGTACTGTACATGCCTGCAGTCATTGGGTGATTTCATGGCTTTTAACCAAACACAAAGACTCCATTATGACTCTTTCCCTGAAATAAACTCATTTTCTCTCTGTACTGTTCCTTCTCTCTTCTTTTCCTTTCTTCCCCCTCAAACTCTTCCTTCCTCCTCCTCTGCACATTCACACTTTCACCCACCCTGAGATACAATATAAAGCCACATTTTCCACTTTATTACCTCATTCTGATTTTGGGGTTGGAAAAAAAATGCCAAAGTGAAAAGGGGGAAAAGTAGAAGCGGAAGAAATGAGAAAGGACAGAAGGCATGGAAACGGAGGTAGGATGGAGTGCGTGTAATTATTAGCACAGTAATTTGGCCTCGTCTCCTGTTGTCTCCCCCCCTTTGCTCAGCCTTTGAAGTCTCCTCCTCCGGACTACCCACAATGCACTTGGGAGGAATGCATGAGGGGGCAGAGGAGTAGTGCAATGGGGGTAGATGGGAATGTGGGTCAAAATGAATGTGTAAGAGAATTTCTGAATATGCTGATGATGAAAAAGATGCTGGAAATGAGTTGGAGGGGCTCAGTTTTCTACCGTTTGGCAGATTGCTTGTACTGCTTTTTCATGCTGAATCCCCTCCACACACACCCACCCACTCACACACACAGACACACACTCACACACACATCATTCATGTCTGCCAGATGCTGTACTCTCAATTCACACACACGTCACATGAGTCTCTTTGTTTTGGTTTGCTGTAGAGATAAAACCCTGCTCTGTTACACTCCTCTGTAAGGGAGACAAAGAGTGCTTATCACACATACAGTGCTGTGTGTGACAGAGAACAAGTGTGTGTGTTTGTGTGTGAGTGTTTTCCAATACAGTCATTTGATATTTGCATCACAGGTTTTATGAGCTGGAGTTTTCAGTCTCATTAAGTTGAACTTTATTTCCTTTTTTCTAATTACAACATAGTGTGATGATAGCCCTGCCTTTGTGTGCATGTGTGTGAGGATGTGTGTGTTGCGTCATCAGATCTGCATGCTGATATGGCCACCGGGGCCAGCGTGACACACTTCCCCTTTAAAAGTGGGCTAATCACACACAGGTTACTGGATAGACTAACTCAAACACTTCAACTAAGAGAAAGGGGAAATGAATGAAAATAAACAATGTTAACAGAAGGAAAAAAAAAACAAGGAAAGGAGTTTTTATGTAAGGTTTTCAGTGGTAATTTACCTGAATTTTATGTTTGTATTTAACATTTTTAAGACTAAAATAAAGGGAAACCCAAGTGTCTGAATTGTCTTGGATAACATGATGACCATATAGACAAAGAAACATAAACAAATCTGTGGTTATACTGAGGTAGCGATCTGTAAAGAAGCTCATATTTTTCTTTCTATTCAGATTTATATATCCATGATGAGGAATGCTTAATAGTATGATAAATATGTTTTTACCAATGAAATTAAGGTTTTTTTTTCACTTTATACAAAAGACAAAGTTAGACAAAAAGAGAAAACTTTTTTTTTATATTCCATGACCAAAACAGTCATTATTTAATCAAAATACAATTCTTAACAACACCAATTCAAGAGGCAAATAAGGTGTTTCTCTGATTTTTCTAAAAGTACCCTTAACTTAAATACACAGTATGTATGGTGTGCTGCTAGATGTCTCTCAGTTAAAACAGCAGGCAAAGTCAGTTGCTGCAGATTGTCAATCTTTTACCTGTCACAATAAAAGTCCTAAATATGCGCACTGTGTGATTGTATTCTCTTAACTCTGTAGGAAATTACTATGAATACATATTAACTAGGGATGTGCATGAGTAATGTATTAGTCAAAATGTTAAGCATAGCTGACACCTTCTTTAAGGGTTAACTAATTGCATTGGGGGGGCAGTGTGGAAGTCTTAATATGGAAAAAAGTTTATCACATAGTCGAATATTAGAGTATGCACAAAGATAAGAAATACATGAGGAAATCATATTAAAAACTTGATATGATTTCACTAATTGGTCAGTACTGGAATGATTCAAGTGAAACTTGTGTTTGTGATATCTATGCACTTTTCTGATTTTCATGTTTTGAAAACATTTCTGTCAGTAAAACATGATTTACTGCAAATTGTGCATTCATACATTTATTAAAATGAACTTTTCTACTCCACACAACAGGTAAAATCTCAACCAAAATAGTAGGCATGCAAGTATAAAAGTACATAAAGTCCAGGTCTTGGGGGAAAATTTGCAGTTTTGAAAAAGTCTGGAATTTTTATTTGGATAGAGGCACCCTGTAGAAGGATTTTTATGTTTAACTAGAGAAACATGGCGTATGGCATAAGTGATGCATATAATAAATAAAGTCTGAAAAAGTGTTTAAAAACATAAATGTTATACTTGTGGTTCACCCATTCCTTTTTTGGTCCTTTTCTAAATTTTCATTTTGGGTGGAGGGCTTATGTTAAGAATGACATCATGAATAATCAACTGATCAGCTTATATTGGCTTGATTATTTGACTTAAAATGCCCATTGCTTGTATAAACCCTTTTCTAATTGATGGTAAGATAATAAAATAAATGGAAGGATAACTAAAATATTAAACCAAGCAGCCAACCAAATTGTTATTCATTTCAGTTCAACTGACTGGTTTAATTACATGGTGCTCAACAGACAACAAAGAAACCATTAAAACTCTGTAGAAAAATGTATATTTGACATTCATGAAATGAAACCTTATAATTAATTAATTCCTCATTTGGTAGCCTGTAGAGCATTAATTAGTCAAATGGCGACCTGCTGAGGAGAAATTGAGGTCATGTCCCCGCACACACACAGACACAAACCTACAAGCATATCCTGCACTGTGCGAATAACAGGGTTTATGCTCTCATTGCATGCTGTGTGGTTGTGTATTGGGTGAGATTGCGGTCACCTGTGCTGACGCTGATTGATGAAGTGATTCTCGCCACGCAGTGTTGTGAATGACAAATTGCTGCAGGGGTGCATGTGCAGACAGATGGTGTCTCATGAGTATGAAAAGAGCAAACGACCTTGAAAGAGAGAGAGAGAGAGAGAGAGACGGTGATGGCATGGGTCAGTTTGTTTTTGCGCTGAGGGTCAGGCTGGACGGGCGGGGCGTTTCTGCTGCTGCTTCCTTACTGCATTTCCTCCACTCGCCCTGCGTGGCCCTTCCTTGCACACATACCCACAGCACACACACTTACATGGGGCGTTAACACAGCGACACAATGAGCAGAGACTGGCTGGAGGGACACTGAGCAAGGTGTTTCCTGTGACCTGGGGGACTGCTGCGTCAACACAAACATACTTGTCTGAAACCACACTCATGTGCTTCTAAATGTGTGTCTAATAATGACTGATTTGTCTCCCTCTCCTCCCATTACTGTTTCACCTTGTATAAATCTGTGAGAGTGTGTGTTAGTGAAAACAGCTGTATTTAAGTCAGTGATATTCATCTTTTATTCTTGCTTTGTTCATGGTTTATTCATGTGCTTTTAGAGCATTTGCAGGGAGGAATGAATATTGGATTAAAAGCAGCTTTGGTTTATTCATAAGTTGAGATATTTTTGACTATGGGGGTCTTCAGGAATCCCCCGTGCTCTGCTCATACCCACTCAAAAATTCATGCATTTATACAGTACAGCAAAAACAGAGCTTTGAATGTAATATATTTGTTTGTCTCTGTATTTGTTCGTTATTGCTGAAATAATCTATACATTATGTTGCTGTGTGTCATGCAGGTCTTGAACTGCCCTGCTATGGAGAAGATGAAGAGGATTAAGAAACGTCTGTCGTTAACTCTCCGCTCCAGCCAGACTATCGATGAGTCTCTCTCTGAATTGGCAGAGCAGATGACCATTGAGGATGGCGGCACCAAGGACAATGGTTTGTGTTTGTTATGAGTGCTTAAAGAAGTGGCAAACAAGCAGTTTATCCTGGTTATAAGCTAAAGTACCTCTCTTTTTAAAAGAAATCTAGTGCATAACCAGTAACTCATTTACATTTTCTCTAAATTCTAATGTTCATTTTTCATTACTAGAGGATTTTATAAGCATTTTCATGCAGCAGGGACCTCTAGAAACTTATTTCATAAATAACCTCTTTTTAGTGTGTTTAAAAATTGGTCAATTTAAGTGAGAATTTGTCAACAGGTAATAGTAAAAAAATGTAGTAAATATTTATCTGGAGTCAGTGGCACTGACCAAACAGAAAAGGAAATTCCACAGGTCTGTTTTTTTACCATATCTTCCTGTACATGTCCATCAGCAGGCATGTAAAACCAAACACACTCACAGAGCTTTCAGTGTCTTGGTAGCTCTCCTGGGTATTAAATTATGAAGTTGATGAAAAGAGAGAGAGAGAGAGAGAGAGAACAGTGTGTGTGTCAGTAACAGCTGTAATGGACTTCCAGTGAGTAGTTCTCTATTAAGTTATGTAACTGTACTGAGAGACGACACACACTTCGACAGCCGCTCTTAAAGTGAAAAGGTAGTATATAGCATCAACATGTAGGTATATGTGTGTGTGTGTGTGTGTGTGTGTGTATATATATATATATATATATATATATATATATATATATATGAACAGGCAGACTTTGTAGTCTGAAATTAAATTAGGCAGAAGGTTATGTAACTCAGATACTATTTTGAGAGGCAAATTATTGTGCATGTGATTAGCTGGCACTTTTAACAACTGCCTGAATGAATAAATATGTACATCTATCTTTCCCAAATTTGAATATGTATAAATATCACATCATTCTTACTTTTATGACATTAATAGGGATTGTCGGATTGCCTGGGGAAATTAAAATGCTACAAAAGGCAAGTAATTAGAAAGTTGTCTCATTGGTCATATGGTAAAAAAAAAATTAAGATATAGCCTTTTTTTTGTCAGTAATGCATTTCATCTCTTATTTGTCATATGTCTTGACGTGTACTTTAATGCAGCAAGAAACAATGTTCATTTCTTAAATACAAACAATCCTACGACTTGGAGTTAAATGATCACTTGACATGAGGACAGTTGGTAGCAGCAGAAATAATAACCTAGTAACACCACATCTACTGCGTGCATATGGTTGGCCAGTATGATGCAGATCTACCAATTGTGTTTGTGCAATTTATTTATTTATTTATTTTTTTGTGCTTGTAGCAGTTGGACTCTTGAGGGCCAGGCTGCACACAGGGAAAACGCTCCATTGTCGTATTTACCTACAGGATTTCCTTGCTAATTAGAAGTGGAAATTTGATTGCTGATTGCCCTTCACATGCCGGGGTGTGAGGCTCTTCCTCGTCAGTAGAATGACATTACTTCTTATCACCTATCTGGTGCTCACTGGGCCTCATGCAACAACATTTGCATATTGACATCCTAAATTTCTGAGGATCACTTGCTCACATATTATGTTCAAAGATCCAGAATACTGTGTATGCACACGTTTATCGTAAACTGCTCAATGAATTCACCTGTTCATCTACCTGTCCTATTCATGAAGAGGATCATGTTTGTGAGACTTGATCATTAGCACAACAAACAAACCAAAACTGCCATGAAATCCATCCTGATCTTCTCTTTTTATACTTGTACAAGAGTTTCATTCTCAAAAACACTTCCCCAAGATGTTTGGTCAGAAATCAGTATAGTGTCAATTTAAGTAATGTCAGTATTGTTATGATCTGAAGTGAACAGAACAAGCTAAGAAAAGCACTCGGAGAGCGCAGACCTCCACAAAGGCAGATCAGCCCCCCCCACGATCACCATCAAAAATTTATCATTTGTTCCTTGTGCCAGTATCAACATTTCCTGAAAATTTCATCTAAATCCTTCTGTAACTTTTTTGAGTTATATTGCAAACAAACAAACCCTGATGAAAACATAACCTCCTTGGCAGAGGTAATTAATGTTCCACTACAGCTGTCACTGATGTGTTGTAGTGATATGACATGACCAAAGCACAGGCAGAATGGGCTGACATAAAGGTGAACAAAATTTTTGTAAGACACACATGGGCATAGTAGAGTATTAACTATTTGTTACAGTAAGTTATTATGTGATCCTAGATAGGGACATTCTATTTACTTTAGAGAATTTTCTGAGAAATAAAAATAAATGCTGCTGCGGTGAAATATGTCTACAAAATTATAAAATTATCTTTTTTATATTTCAAGATAACATCGAAGCTTTAAATGATCAGATTAAGACATTCTTAAAACTGATGTGTTTTCCTCTGTTGAACAAAAGCAAATTGAATAAAGAATTAAAGTAGAAAATTGGTAAATGCTACAAATTCTCTCAAATCACTTGTATGTAGCAATTAAAATTAAATTGCTCGGTACAAGTGACTTTTACATGAGCTTTGTTGTTTGTTGTTACCCACTTAAACCACAGAATCAGTCTTAAATGGCTTCATTAATTTTCATGTTGTGTTTCAGAGCCCTTCATGAGGAATGGCCGTCCCCCAACCTCCCACAGCATGCACTCTTTCCTGCACCAGTACACAGGTTCTTTCAAGAAGCCTCCTCTCCGTCGGCCACACAGCGTCATCGGTGGCACCCTGGGGTCCTTCATGGCCATGCCACGGAATGGTAGTCGTCTAGGTAAGACACACACACGTGTTTGCATACTTACACACACGACACATACTCACTTGGAAGGAAATGAGTAGTGGGAGAGCAGATGGCATCCGGGAACAAACAGGAAACATGTCACAGTCCTGAGATTTCCGTCCTCTTTCCTTCTTTTAGCAAGCACACTGTTGCCTTGGAGACTATCTCCTTATGAGGCGGTTTCTCTCTTCGCCCTCAGCTGAGCTGTTTGCACCAGAGTGACAGCTGGATGGGGGATTCAGTGAAACATGACACATGACGTTTCCTGTGAACTGATTCATCCCAGTCGCTCCATAGCACTCTGTCTCATCTGAGGGCTGGTTAGAAAGTGATGGAGGGATGATTCAAAGCCGCAGCACTTCTGAAGCGGGGAGTCTGGACAGTGCAGAGGGTAGTGGAATTATTCACAGGACAGGACAGTGTGAAACAGAGGAGCTGAGAGAGAAGCCTCGGGGCTTTGTTGAATATTTAGTCAAGCTGATCTGGGATGTGAAGGAATGAGGTATACAGCAGACAATTAAAAGCCTTTAATAAGGTTCTCACAAGCAGCTTTTTTTCCATCATGGTATTGAAACGTATTGAAAAGCCTCAAAAATCCAGACCTCAAGTTTTATCTTAGTGTTGAGGCTTATCATAATTTGACTTCAGATCTTCATAGCATACCTTGAATGTGTGTTGGTGGGTTCTTAAAAACAAACATTCTTTACTTTATGTCTCTCAAGTGTGAGAACTTATGCTTTCATTTCATTGTTCATTTTGATGAAAAATTGATTCCTTGATTCAGGATTTAGAGAAATGCGATTAACTGATGGAGGATTTATGAAATAAACTAATAGAAAATGTAATAAATATCAGTGACATGACAGCTTCACCTATTGCTGTGCAGTCAAAAGGTGGAAACTGAGTAGTACAGAGTACTGAATAATAGAGAAGATGTGGTGACAAAAAGTTCAGAGCTGCAACAAACTTTTGATTACTTGTTCCTTACATTTGCTTGAAAACATAAAATTTTGCAGGTTGTCAGTATATTTTGTCCAGCTCTTTACCATGTCTGATAGTAAACTGAATATCACTGGTTTGTGGATTGCTTGTTGAGTTTTTAAAAAAGAATGTTTTCCTTTACCTTGGGCTGTGGGAATTCATAATAGGCAATATTCTAACATTTTGTAACATTTTAAGTGATTAACTAATCTTCAAAATAGTCAGATTACAAAATAGTGCTCAGCTTCAAGGTAAATAGAAAGCTCTGAAGCACCTTGAATAAATACATGGTCCCTGGTGGTTACATCTCCGAGCTAGTTTTTGTAGACTTTCGTTAAAGCAGAGAACCTGTTGAGGCTTGCATTGGACCCTGGCCTAATTAAGAGGACTTGGATGTGAAAACAGGACAGCTAAGTAGGACATTGATGCCGGCACTGAGGCTGTAGTGTGTATTTTTATTAGCAGAGCCTCTAAAGACAGACAGAAAAGCAATGGCAATATGGAGGGATAAGCAGAGGAGAAAAAGTGTGAAGTCTCAAGAATAAAAGGCATCTCCAAAGGGAGGGAAGTGGAGGAAGTATATGTGGATGATGAGGAGAGATCAAAGATGGGTGGAGTATTAAATCCTGAAAGGATTTTTGAGAAATAAAGAAGATAACAGAAGTGTTAAGGGAAAAGAAAAAAACTGTGGGCAACAAAAAGACTGGTTTGGCTTGTGGGAACCAAAAGAGTAAGAGGAAGTGAAAATATTATTGTCAGAATGCAATTTTGGATGTTATTGGAGAGGGTGAGGGAAGACATAAAATAGCAGGAGATAACAGAAAGGTATGTGAAAGTAAAAGGAGGTTGAGAGAAGAAGAAAGTAGGACAGATGAGATCATTTGGAGGCAGGTAGTAAAGGAATGTGTTGAAACGATGGAGGAACAGGGAGTCTGATGGGCCGCTGCCTACGAAAACAGAACGGGAGTA
Source organism: Apogon hyalosoma (assembly GCA_037367295.1). NCBI lineage: Eukaryota > Metazoa > Chordata > Actinopteri > Kurtiformes > Apogonidae > Apogon > Apogon hyalosoma. The sequence continues at coordinate 1,897,217 of JAPQRP010000005.1, forward strand.
AAAGAGGAATATGAAAAATGAAAGAGAAAGAAAGGGAGAAGTGCGAAGAGAAAGAGTGTAGTGAAGTAAGTGGGTCAAAAGCATGCGAATAAGAGACAAAGGAGAGAAAAAGTCAAGTTTTCAAACATGACAGCCACAAAGTCTGTACAGTAAGTGAAAAGGAGACGGAAAGAAGTGGATGGATAGGGATAATATAAGTTTCTGGAATAAGTCCTACCATTGTGTTAATTATCTAGGGCCTAAATTAAACTATGCAAACTATGCAAGACATTATAAGCCTACTCTCATGTTCAGACTCATCAACACTGAACCTCACTAGAGGATTTAATATACAAAAGTACAACTTGGAAGATTTAGACATCAGTCATACTTCAGATGACTGTATCTGAAGGCCAAAGCTTTAGTCATTTTTCACAGTTTTTAAGTAGGCTGTAAATGTTAAATTTAAGCTGAAGATGAATCCACTGGCTGATCACGTCACCACCTCGCACAACCTTTAGAACAATTAAGTAGCAGGGTATAGTTTCCATGATCGTTACTGTGGAGATACAAGGCTTTGATCTAATTCTGTAACCTGCTGTGCAATTTTACAGAAATTCAGTAGAAACTTGCAAAAGTTGGATCAATATCAATTGACACAGAGATGAGAGCTCTAATGTCACTTCTTAAGAAAGGGACTTTTTTGGCTGTATTTTCAGTTGTATATAATAAAAGGTTCAATGACTGAATAGTTCAGCATTTGATTTCATTCTGTATTGATGGTACATGGTCCAAAAAACACTCCAGTGGTCCTATTTGTATGAGTGATGCAAAGTGGGAAGTAGCCTTGGAATATGTAATGAAACTATATATTAGTAGACACAGTCTAACATGCAGTACACCAAGACGGTTCTTACCACTAAGAGTCAGCATTAAATATATGAATTTGAATGGGTTTAAACTTGTGTAAAAACAACCATGTATGGTACACACTGAAGACAATAACCAATGACATTTTGATTTACAAGGAAATGCACACATATAAATGATGGGATTAATAATGGTTCACTGAGACAGTTACTACGTAAATATATAAACTTGCACATCTACAAGTATATGGATAATAATCAGCCCCAGATCAAAATCGTGCAACAGTTCCATCCTTCAGTTCATTAACATCCATCACCTTCACATATTTTCTGTCCTATTCTTTCAACAAAACACTTCTGGTTATAGTCAGTCATTTTCTGAACTGCTATATCCTCGAGAGGGTCGCTGAAGCCTATTCCAGCTTCCTATGGGTGAAGGTGGGGTACACCTCGTGTTGCCAGTTCATTGCAGAGCTGACATATAGAGACAAAAAACCAATCACTCTCACATTCACCCCTACGGGCAATTAAGATTAACCAATTAACCTATTAGTGCATGTCTTTGGCTCGAGTACCCGGAGAGAACCCATGCAAACACAGGTAGAACATGCAAATTGCACACAGATGTTTGAATGGAACCCAGGACCTTCTTGCTGTGAGTGTGATCCACTGCACCACCATGCTGCCGTCTGGTTATAGTATGCTATAGTATTACAGTGACCACCTGCTGTAGTATACTGAGTTCTGGTACTCTGGCAGAACACAACGTTTAGTTGGAAGTTCAGTAAGTTAAGATTTGTTAATAAAATGTACAGTATTTTCAGTATTTCCTCTGAGATTAGATGACCTCAGTAAATTCACATATTGGTGTTGTGAAACTGGGTACATCTAAATGTAGTGAGTTTTGTAGTGTTCATTGACAGGAATGGGCCATCTCAGTCAAGAACTACAAAAACTACAGCACTGGTATTTCTGTGTCCTAACTTGCAAAATACTTGAAAAATATTCAGGATTATTACATTTTCAAGTAACTGTGCACAGTTAATCTCCATCAACACAAGCCTTAGAAAGATTTCTTTCTCCTCCCCTTTCTCTACTCTGTGCCTTCACATTTGATGACAGACTGCGTGGTTGGAGGCGCCGACACACTGATGACAGAGAGCTGCTCAACCATGGCTACTCATTAACTGTGTATATGTGGGTGTGTGTGTTTGCGGAGGAGAGGGCGGGTTGTGGTTTGTACATCAGTGCATTTTGCCCTGGTGTGACATGGTGTAGTGTGAGTTTTACTGCCCTGAAGGAAGTGGTGCAGGTTGGGGTGTGTAATATTTGACCTCAGGGGTTATGAGGGTCTTACAAGTATAGTTAGAGGCCTAAGAGAGGATCTAATATTTGTGTTCAGTCTTTAAATCATATGAAATGTTCTGTGACAATGTCATTACTGCCAGTAATAAAAAGACAGGCTGCTACAGCCATGTCTGCTACAGCTTCTGCCATCACTATGACCAATAAGAAAATCACACACTATTGTTTTAATTATTTGTCAAAAAGTTTTGCGTTTATTAAAAAATGCTAATATAAGTGAAATATTAAGGATCTTTCTCATATCGCTTGGGCAAAAAAAAATCACATTAAAGATGTCACATTTGGGTTTGAGAAATTTTGGATAGCACTTTTAACATTTTTCTGGTATTTTATCAACCAAAGTTATTAACAGAAATAAACATTATAATACGTTATTATTTGAGCCAGTCAGTATATGTTTAGTATCATGTCTGTTGTGGTTGTGTGTATTTCTGAGTATTTTAATGTAGTGTATTCTTTTTTTATTCATGTCAGACATTGTGCATGAGAATTTGAAGATGGGTTCAGATGGAGAGAGCGACCAGGCATCAGGAACATCTTCAGATGAGGTTCAGTCTCCAACAGGCGTTTGCCTGAGGAACAGAGTCCACCGGCGAATCTCCATGGAGGTGAGACACACAAAACACACAAAAAAAAAACACACAAGGTAATTTAAAAAATGGCTTACATGGCAAGTCTACATTCCACCCATCACCCCCTCTCCTCTCATTCTGCTCTGCTCTTCACCTCCTCCTCTGCCTCTTGGGAAGTCGGGGAGGGGGTTGAAGGGGATTCTTCGTCTCTTAATGGGCTCTTGTGTCTGGCCGTAATGATCCTGATAGCAAAGCTGCTCCCTAAAGAGCACAGCAGCTGCTGTAAAGGGGCACAGCATGGTAATCTATTCTATAAACACAGATTTTTCTGACCACCTTGAGCTGGAGGTAGAGAGTGTTGTTAGATAGATGGTCTTTAGTTCTTACCAGGATGTATATCGTACATGCACCTGCTTTGATTCTCAGTACATGTTTGTTGCAATGATTTATTTTCCATCGTCAAGGTTATTCATTTTGGAACCATATATAAGTACTGAGGCCATCAAATATTCAGATTCTAGTAAGGAACTACTGCTCAGAATATGGTTTAAATAATTTTTTGGTAAATAAAAAGTATTTTTGTTATCCCTAAAGGGTCCAACCAGTTTCACAAACTCAGCTATAAAATATATACAGCATAAATGAAAAAAGTCTTCATTATAATCAGTGGATTTTTTTTTGCTTTTTGTTTTTTGCCTGGTAGTTTCCAATTTCATGGTGGTTTTTGCAAGAATTTTCCAGGGTGCTTTTGCTCCAAGGTTCCTCATCTTTTATGTTTAGAATTTTGCACAGACGATAACATTAATTGGAAAAAGTGTAAAGCCTTCTCTGCAAAACAGGATGTTAATTGTTTCATTAATGTGACTTTACCCTACCCTGCCTCACACATCCTCATTAAAACTTCATCTGAATAAATGTGAAAGCAGTGGAAAGTTTTATTTTGAAAGGACATGCTGTCTGAGCCTGGAGGCCTCCTGCCCCCTGCTGGCAGACAAGGTGAAGTGGGAGCTCACGCTTGATAACATCCTGAAGTGATATTACCCTTCTCACACAAACACTTAGCTTGACCTATTTTCATGCTGATTTTGAGTGTCTATCACATTTCAAGGTGCACAAAGCAGGAACTCAAGAATGTGGTGAAGATGGTCTAACCTGGGACACACACACAGACACAACCTTACATAAATTGCATTACATGAGTGTAGCTTCACGAGGGTGCCCTGCTGCTCTTCTGGTTCCTTTTGAAGCTGGTTTTTGATGCTGAAGATTTAATGAAGCTGCACTGTGTCAGGAAATAGGTTAAGAGCAGTGTTCCTTCACTTCTTGGCTCTTTCAACCACACAATCAACCTTCAGCTTTGTCTCCTCCGTGCTCCATGTTTTTCTTTGGTGAATCATGCTCATTTTAAACTCTTAAAATTTTCTGAGCTCAGATTATCACTTAAACATTTTGGTGTATTCATAAAAGCCACAAATGCTGCTTATATCTTTTATTAATCAGCCAGTGTACTCATGAAAATGTTTCATTAAAAGAGACACAGCCATTAACTGGTTAGTTAAAGAAACATAGACTATTAAACCAATGATTGACTGATCATATAAGTGATTTTACAGTGTAATGATGTCAAACTTATGTTTGAGTCACTAAGATGTGTTTTATGACAGTCACTTGACTCATAGTCTGTGTAATAAAACATGCAACAACTTGTAATTTCTGAGATGCAATTAAAAGAAGTGTTGTACCTGTGTGACAGTCCTGCAGTATTAGTCCTCATATTCCTTCATATATGTACCAAGTTCTAAAAGAAAAATGGCACCTGGCCCTTGTTATGGATGCATCACTCATTTAAAAAAGCAAAGTCAGTAATGTAATCTGCTGACCTTTTTGAGTGAGTGTATACATATAATAACTTTTTAAGTACAATATAAATTAAGTCATTTGGATACTGACATGAAGCACTGAGGCTTCATATAAAAGATAAAGAAAAGATGTCGTTAAAAAAAAAAAAAACTGTGTTGTGTAATGGTGCTCATCTTCAAGACTTTGATGCACTCCACAAAACCTGAGGTTTTATTTTCCACCATTGTAGTTTTGGCAGCTTCTCTGAGCAGCTTTGTTATGAAGTATAAAGAAAGAGTTGTGAAATGAGAGAAGATGAGCTGAGGTTATTTATAAAGAGGCCAAACCCACAATCAAACTGATACGACACCTTCGCTCACTGTATTTTTATTCCACTCACCCTTGTTTTTTCCACATTAGACAGCATTATTGTTCTCAGAGGTGGTTGTGTTTTCATCCTAAAATAGATACAGTCGGGCAGCCACAACAATAAGATATGAGCTGAGATCCATTGACAGCGACAAGCTTATTTTATGATTGCGAACTAAGAACATCAGATAAAAACTTGAGCTGAGGTATGAATGATTTTAGTTTAACATATGTATGTCTCATCGCTGCTTATGTGGGTTTTTCTGCTCAGCCGCAGTCCCGCCTCTCTTATTTTACCCTCCATAAAATGGTGATCGACCTGATGTCTGTCTTCTCTCGCTGGGAGTAGGAGGAGATGAGAGCGAGTTATTTTAGACACTGCATGTATGGGTGGGTGGGTGGACTGGGTAGCCTACATTGTCTTCTGCAGCTTCTGGTAAAAACATACCCTGCTTATAGACGCAAGCCATGTGGTTGTGTGTTTTGTCACAGTGTACAGAGAAGCAACAGTTGGGTTTACAAACATGAGTTTATTGTAAATGTTTTTCTAACAATACCTGAAACCGCTTGTTGGCTCGTGTGTTTTTCCTTTTAAATAAGACCAGTCACATCTACAGTGTTAGTCCAAAACATTGTTCTTATATGTTTTTGATTTAGGACCTCAACAAGCGCCTGTCGCTGCCTGCTGATATCCGAATTCCTGACGGTTACCTGGAGAAGCTGCAGCTCAGTAGCCCACCCTTCGACCAGCCACTCAGCCGCCGCTCCCGCCGAGCCTCCCTGGTCAGTGTGTGTTTGCAGCTCCAGTGTGCATGTGCGCTACCTTTATTGCTGTGTGGTGCTCACAGCCACTGTTACTGCACTCCCTCTGTGCCAGTTACCATGGCAACTGGCCCAGTATGAGCCAAAGGATAGATTAATCTGGAGTCACAAGCTCTCAGCTCCTGCCTTGAGCCTATCAGATTAGATCATAATACTCAGCTGCTGTGTTGTTATGCAGCTTTGTTGCAGACTGTCAATGGCACAGAGGACATTTACTACAAGCTTTGAAAAGTTATTAATAGTGTTACATAGACTGAAATTCCTTCAAAAGAATCAGGAGAAAACTTCAAAATGGCTGGCATTTGAGATTTAACTGTAATTTCTGTCTGGTTAGATGTTTTCCTTTATGTCTTTGCGTATCCCTGACAGGTTAGTCATAAAGAATTTGAACCCAGCTACAGATATTTCCACCAGGGTGTGGAAGACATATCTAAAATGTCAGATGTGGGTCAGATCCAAAAGCAAAAAAGCACAATGGAGCATAAAAGCTGCCTGTTTCTATTGCTGCTCACTTCACTCAAGGAGAAATGTTTTACAGATGAAGCACTTAGGCCAATTTCTACAGCAAGAAAACTGATGGAGGATTCTGTTGGGTGTCTGTAAATTTACTTAAAAGTTTGGTTTCGACCAGCTCTGTATTAAAAGTGTCATGAGCTAACTTTTGTTATGATTTGGCAGTATATAAATGAAATTTGATTTATTGATATAATGCATGATTGCTTCATTATGTTATGAGTTTTTATAAAGTGGATCTAAACTACACAGTCTCCACAGGTCAGGACCATAGACTGTTTGTAGAGGACTAAAAATTAGAAATGAGGAGGGAAATTGACAGATGCAAAGAACAGTATATTTCTGTCATACTGTGTTTGAGTGTGTGTGTGTGTGTATATATATATATATATATATATAGTGGGCTTGTAGCGCAACATATGCTCACTCCTGACTTTTTCCTGTTTTTCCTTAGTCAGAGATTGGTTTTGGGAAGTTGGAGACATACATTAAGCTGGACAAGCTAGGAGAGGTGAGCATGCTTCAAAACAGGCCTCTGAGTCCTTTCCCAGATGTTCTTCTTATTCTCCTTCTCCCTAGTTGTATTCAAGTTGTATTCACTGTCACTATTCACTTAAACAGCTATAATGTGTTGCTTTCAGGGAACATATGCCACAGTATTTAAAGGACGCAGCAAGCTCACTGACAACCTTGTGGCACTGAAGGAGATTCGGCTGGAGCATGAAGAGGGAGCACCATGCACCGCCATCAGAGAAGGTAATCAGATGGTGTCTCCTCTATTTTATATTATACACCTCACCAAATCAGACTCTGTGCATTAACTACTATTTACTCTTTGTATTTTTACATCCCACATTGTAAATATCGTTCTGATTTTGATTCTGTAGTGTCGTTATTGAAGGACCTCAAACACGCCAACATTGTGACATTACATGACATCGTTCACACTGACAAGAGCCTCACGCTGGTATTTGAATACCTGGTAAGAGCCATTTTTTCCCTTTCCTCCCAGTACTTGGTGGTCTTTGTGGGTTCTCGTAAGTGCTCTGCATCTTAATTCAATATTCACATGAGCAGAATGATTTTCTTTCATTAATTGCTGGAACAGAACCATTATTCATGCATTAATTTCCATCTGTGCATGTCCTGCTTTGACAAGTCATAAAAACCTGCTGTGAAATATCCAATTCATTAAGAAGCAATAAAAAAACAGAAGAGTGCAGTGATGCTAGAAAATCTGAGAGGATCAGTTTTGACAAGCAGAACAACATGTAGGATAAAATGGAAAGGAAAGGAAAAAAATAATAGGTACTGATGAAGATTACAAATCGGTTCTATGGACGGTGTGGTTTTGCATTGTGGGCAGAACTCATCAGTGTTTCATGACAAGTACAATAATTCAAGGAACATTTCTGTAAGAACAGTATGGTAATTATTTATCTCTTTGTATCTAATTTATGTTCAATCTTTCTGCGTAGGATAAGGACCTGAAGCAGTACATGGATGACTGTGGAAACATAATGAGCATGCACAATGTGAAGGTGAGGAATACAACTACTATCATGGAAAATTTAGCTTTGCTCTCTGGACATTATTACATTCTCTCACCTCAGCGGGTCGGATGTGCCACAAAAACAACTGTGCTGTGACATTACTAACGATCTTTTGTTATTATTTCAGATATTCCTGTTCCAGATTTTGCGAGGACTGGCATACTGTCACAAGAGGAAAGTCCTCCACAGGGACCTGAAGCCTCAGAACCTGCTCATTAATGACAGAGGAGAACTCAAACTGGCTGATTTTGGTAAGAGGGAACCAACATTCAGACACATTTAGTTGTTTCCTCATTTGCTCTCCTCATGTTCAGTTCTGTGTTTTCAAGGTCTCGCAAGGGCTAAATCTGTCCCAACTAAAACCTATTCTAATGAGGTGGTGACTCTTTGGTACCGGCCTCCTGATGTTCTTCTTGGCTCCTCAGAGTATTCGACACAGATCGATATGTGGTATGAAACTTAAAAAACCCCTAATGCCAGTTCACAAACTCAGAAATCCACCTTTAATTAATACTGCAACTTTGTACACATGGTTTTTCTATAGTCAGTGTTGTGGTCTTGTTTCTTTAGCTGTGTAATATTAATCTGTGTGTATCCATGCAGGGGTGTTGGTTGTATATTCTATGAGATGGCTGCAGGTCGGCCACTGTTCCCCGGCTCCACCGTTGAGGATGAGCTCCATCTCATCTTCCGATTACTGGGTGAGCTACATACACTGTGCCACATTGCCATAGTAACCCTAGTGTGTTAAAGATGTAAACTGTCCAAATTAATGTACCAGCATAAATTCTGATTGCCCTCTGACTACAGGCACACCTACAGAAGAGAACTGGCCTGGAATCTCCTCCATTGACGAGTTCAAATCCTACAACTTTCCCAAATACAAACCGCAGCCGCTCATCAACCACGCTCCCAGGTACTGTGACATCCACGTGTTTTTTTCCTTTTCATTACCATAGTAATCATCCTTGTTGTGTTTTACCACTTTTCTAGAACGAATTGTTCGTCCAAATGCATCTGAAAAACTTCAGTCAGTTGTATGCTAGTGTATACAGTAATGGTGTGTGTTTGTGTGTAGCACAGGTAGGAAATCCTGTGGAACATTTTCAGACTCAGCTGTGCACTTCCTTCCTGTCATGAGTCCCCTGTGTTCACCTCAGGCCCCACTGCAGACAGTCTGTCTAATCTGTTGGTTTTCTTTTTTGTCTCCTTTAGGTTGGACGGTGAGGGCATTGAGCTGCTGCTCTCTTTCCTCAAAGTGAGTGGCGAACTCTTTCACAAAATCCAGACTGCTCACCCCTCATGATCTATATCTCTACTGTCTTTCCTTGTTAAAAAGTTTTTAGCCTATATCATTAAAACCAGATATTTGATTGGTAGATTATGTGATTCTTAAAATAATGATTTTTTTTAAGAAAGCACATTGTCCAGTGATTAATACAGTGTTTTGGTAATCCACGGAAATGCTGTGTATTGCATATGAAACACATAATATGTCATACTATATGGCATTTTAAAGCAGTTTCTGGGTTGCCAGTCTCCTTTGAGCTGAACTCATAAGACACTGATAACAATATTTTGTTGTTTATTTTTCCTCACATTCCCACTTTGAATAATAATCAACTTCTAAAACTTGTGTTTTATTCTTTACTGAAAGACAGAAAAGTAGACAACTGTAATCTTGACGCAACTTATACATGTGTTTACACATTTTTCTATGAATACTTCACAACTGGTTGCAGACAGCTGGAGACATTGAACTGTGCTCAATATGTTTTTCAATAAACCTACTCAGGGTACATATTTGATTAACTTTTTTATACCACAGTCAAAATGTATCTGGACATTTGACTTAGTCCATAATTGTCTGAATAGAACACAGACCCAGTAAAACACATATCAGCTCACCACAACATTGTGTGCAGAAATCCCACAATGATTATTCTGTGTCTCCCCAGTATGAATCCAAGAAGAGGATTTCAGCAGAGGAGGCGATGAAGCATTCCTATTTCAGGCAGCTTGGGATGCGAGTTCACGTACTGCCAGAGAGTGAGCACACAACTTATATGATATTTTCTATAAAGTATTATCCTCTGCCTGTTATTCTTTTCTCTTGTGGTTCTACATTTGGCACAGACTGAAGTGCTTCTGTGTGTTGCAGATGTATCAATATTCACATTAAAGGAGGTGCAGCTGCAGAGAGACCCTGGTTATAGGAGCTCCTCATACCCAGAGTCAGGTAGGTTACTCCAGAGCTCAAACTTTAGAAATATAGTTGATCTTTTCATGCAATAAACTCACAGCTGAAAAAAATGTTATGCCACAAAGTCTTTCTTTTCTCTCAGGTAACGGCAAGATCAACCGGAGGCAGAGCATGCTCTTCTAATGTTGAAGAAGTAGATGGTCGACTGCCCATCATCATCATTTCCTGACCGTGACCAGCCTCTCTCGCATGAGCCCATCTGCCCTCAGAGTGAACCCCCCCCCTCCCATTACTTGCACACACACACACATAAACACGCACACACACCCCTTTGAGCGAGTGACTCTGGGTTGAATCTGTGTTTATTTATTGGGGGGGTGGGATGAGGTTGAAATTTTTTGCTGCTAAACTACTACTGTTTATATTTAACACACCGTGTGTGTGTGTGTGTGTGTATGTGTGTGTATATGTCTGCGTGTGTGTGTACATGATGTGAACTCAAGACGCCGTGCACAGTTGACCAGTCAGTGAGGTTACTATTGTTTTTTTCTCACACTGATTCTCCGGCTTTGAATTACAGTTTCACTGATTTTGATGTCGACGCTGTGATCCAAGTTGTTGTTCTTGTTGTTGTGCTTGGAGACCGAGCGCTTCACTTTGTCCAGAATTTTTTTTTTTATAAATATGTATATCTATATATATATATATTTGAAATGTATGTTTCATTTTCTTCGAGCTTCCGTGACTGAACTCAACATTTCCAGGTTTAGAAAGACCAGAATGACTAGACAGTTGTTGTTTGGGTCAAAAAACTGGCTGTTTTGAATTCTTCATTATAATTTCCATGAAACATTTCAGACACTCTTCATTAAGGCCCTGCTGCCCTCAAGGGGTTATACTGAGGGTTCAAAATGCCAGACAAAGTGGACTGTCGTAATGGTTTGAGGTGATGGCGTAACAAAGCACAGAGTCCAATCAAAAGGGGAGAACATGAAACCAGCTTTGGGGTTTTTTTGTTGTTTTTCGACCATTCTGGCTCAGCAATGGGACCAACACTGAGGAGGGGGAAGGCAAACAGTTGTCACAGCTATTTGGAAGGAAAGAAGAGGAATGCTGGAGCTGAATAGGAAGTCATGTGACATCCCACAGGAAGCCAGCAAGCCTTCCCTAAAACTCCAAAAAAGCTCAACTGCCAGGACTTGTGCTTTAAAAAAAAAAATGCAAGTTACACTTTTCTCGCTCTGTGTGCATTCCGAGATCTCACTGCAGTAACTTTTTGTTTTTAACTTGCACTTCAGTGTGTATTTTTTGGAATCAGGGACCCAGGCCTCGACATGGCCGAGTTTACCCATCAGTATTAAGATGTGTTCTCTGTGTCTGTGACCTTTGACCTCTCCTTGTGGAACACAGTGTCGTTGTGGCATGTATTTCGAAGGCAGGGGTGTGGGTGGAATAGCGGGACAAAATGGTTGTTTTCTACGTGGTGTCCGCTGCTCTGTACACAAGAAAAAAAATTTCAAATTGAAATTTTAGATTTAACTGCCCGCTGTGTTGTTTGCAACTGACAGTGATGCTACAGATGAAGCCGGTTGAGAAGTCTCACTTTTCACTGCATGTTTACTGAATCCGATGGAAAATCTCCTCAGATCACTTTTTTTAAAAAAATGTCTACTGGTGTGCTTTGCATTCCTGGCATGATGTTGTAATTTCTTTGTATTCCTGTGGATACTCGGACAAATGTAGATATTGTCACGTCTTGTCCAGAAATTTCCAGCAGCTACTTGATTACAAAAAGTGTTTTATAAAACTAAAATATTACCATTAAGTTTCAGGTTTTGTGTCTTTGTAGAGATACTATTTTGCACAGAAACTATGTAGTTTGAGACCGAGAGATTAATTTCTACATTTACAGAAAATAAACCAGAATGCAATGTTGCACTTTTATGTTGGAGTGGATCTGAGGAAGATTTTCCCATTGCAGCAGCTTTTTGCTTACATCCAATCCTGTTATCTTTTGAGATTTATAGTTGTATTTGATTACTCTTGGCTCAGCACTAGCTTTCTCTGAACATACTGATTGGGTAGAACATACAACAAAAGTGTAGTAGGCACTACTAATACTTGATAAATACATTATTCCAGGAGCTAAGACAGCTAATGGAATAAATATTGAACTCAAATTTTCAGCTAGTAGTCTAAAAATATTTATTACACTTGGAGTGAGAGATATATTCTGAAACAAAATGGCGTTACTTCATCATTAAAAATTCCAAGCAATGATGGAGAATTGTCTCACAGTTAACTGCAAACTGTGTTTGTTCTAACAGACTTTTTTTTAATATAAAGTGCAGTTACATGCATGAAAGGAGATTTCTACAGCGGCTTAATATTTATCATTGTTAAACTGTACTTTTTCAAATGTATGAATGACCTGAATTCATGTGAACATGTCTGGACGCGTGTGTGTGCGCCTGATGCATGGAAGGCCTGCTGTGTTGTGAACTCGATCTCTCTGAAACACTGAGCTGCCGGTAAACAGTTGGTGTGTGACTCTTTTTACTGGAACTATTTATTTCTCATAACCATTAAAAGTAAATTTAATCTGTTTCATAAACAGCCTTAGTGTCACTCATTCTTTAAGTGGGAATGTGAAAGGAACTAAAAACGAAAACAGGTCTTGTTTCATACAGATGCAGCAGTAAACCTGCAGACCCCTAAAGAAATATCTTAAATAAAGGACATAACATTCACATGCATTCAAACTCTACAACAGAAACACTTCATGTTCCTGAGGTAATATTAATTGAGTTTGATTTTCTGTCACAGATTTCAGTGCACATTTTATTCCAAAAACTGTAACATTCTGTCAACAAAATGGTAAAACCAAGATCATCACTGGCAAAAAAACCCAAAAAAAACCAAAACATTTTCTATAAAAATAATCAAAAATAACGATGACTTTGTGCAATTTTAACCTGGAATGTCTAATAAAACCTGGTTTAAAGCTGAATACATTTACATACATCTTATAGAAGGCACAGTTGGTACAAGGTTTAAAAGAACAGTGCATAAAAAAAGCATGAAACTATACAGGAAAAGAAAAAGGTTCACAGCGTCAGGACAAGATGAAACATGAAGATGAAATCTGACAGCTTCCAACATGTTGATCTATCTAGCAGCCAGGTGGTCTGCTAGGAGTCAGTGAAGGTTCATCTCATATGACCACACTTCCACCTCAAACGATCGTCATCTGCACTTCAAGCAAATTTATGACAGCGTCTAACCATCAGTTCAATAGTCCTTGTAAGGATCCACTCAATAACATTTTCGTTTGAGAAGACTCACAACAGGCAGTTTTGAAGAATACTCAATATATATGTGACAAAGCCAAACTAAAAACAACCTGAAACCTACATTTCCCATAGTGCAACTACGTAGCTTCAATCTTTGAACACTGTAAATCTCCTCATTTATTATACTTCACTCCCAAACTTGTAAGAAAGCCTTTTCCGAAATTTACAGTATAAGGCCAAAGTTGTGATCACCTGATCGTCATCTGGGTTAATTTTCAACGCTATAAAACCCAAATAATGTAAAATATGTACAATAAAAGACAGAATCTAGCTAACCTGAACCACCATCACTGTTAATGGTTATTCAATTGTAATAAATTCCCTGAGTCTATTGAATCCAGCCAAAGAGTATTTTATTCTTATTAATGTAATTTCAAGGAAAATTGAAACATTAAGTGACTCTTAAGGCTTCCACATATGAATGTCTATGAACAGTCCTTTGAGGTGGAGGCATGGATACTGAGACTAGTCAAGGCACAAGAACAAAAATGGCATTAACATTCATAAAATAACAACTAGTCTACATCATTGAGGTTTCACAAAGTGGGAAGAGATGAGAAACAAAATGAGATGGAAATGTAATGAGGTTTGACCTCCTGTCATCTACAGCGAATGTGATGAATCGCTGCAACAGAAAAGTGCAGTCAAATGTAAATTTCTTCACATTTACTCACTTAACTGGGGACAGTATACAGAGATTTTAATAACCCTCTCCCATATTTAACCAGGTAAACACAATAACAGATTCATTCTTCTTTCCAGTCCAAGTTTCATCTTAAGGTTTTAGAGCTTTGTGACGTTTATTCACGATTGCAGAGGGTTATGCACAGTGAATAAAAGGAAACACCTAAGTCTTAATGGCAGTTCAACCCCGGCATAATCAACAGAAGGAAATGTATAATGAAAATGCTCTTCCTAGAGAGCAACGCTTCAGAGAGAAGCTCCTGTTTCTTCATACTGATAATGAAACAGGTTTCAGGAAGCCTGACTTCCATGTGGTTCATCAATAGCATTTAAAGCTGTGTGTCCTGATCTGCGTTGACCTGCTGTCCTCTTGGAGCTCACATCAGGAGTCGTGGGAGCTGGAGGAGAGCAGCACAGGAGCGGGGGTCTCCACACTGGGCAAAGGAACTGGGAGTGGTCCATTCAGTAGGGACGGGAACTGGAGACAGGTGGAAAACACACAGGTATTATTTAAACCCCAGAAACAGAGACTCTTTCCCTACAGGATCATATCTGTTAGCGCAAAAACAGAAATAGTACAGATTTCTGGATAGTAAAGCTTGTCATTACAAATTTAATGGTTTATTTTAGGGGGTTGTGTATGTTTGTGTTGGAGACCTAGCGTGGGTGGGAGGGGCTCTGAGCAGCTCTCCTCATTTCCCCACACCAACAGGAAGTTTCCCCCTCTTCGTGTCCACACCAAAACGGAAACATCTGTAGCTTATTTTGAAACTCTGGCCCAAATCATACTTGCACAAATACACACAAACCACTGCTGAGGTGTGTGTGCACTGAGAAGTTCAGTGAGGATTCTGTAGCTAAATGATGAGACTGTTTACAGGCAAACAGATTTGATACTCATCAGGTTTTTTGAAGATTTCTTGAGTTTTTTTGTTTTGTATAAAAGCTCATGAAGAAAAGTAAGTTTGTAATATTTTCAAGAAGGAACGATCAAACTTTTGCTATTGGTGGCAATTGTCATTTGTCACTAGTATTGCCAGTGCAGTGACAAATGGCAATTACATGACGATGGTCAATTGTTAACAATTGCAAAAACACAAGTAAAATTAGATGTCTTTTTCAACAATTAGCCATCAGTAGATACAAGTGGGAGGTTGAGCTCAGGTTATATATGAAGCTGAAATGGGTAAAATGATTTGCCCTAGATTTTCTCTGTGTTTTCTAACATTTTGACAGCAATTAGTCAGGTATGATGATCAAATATTCACATTTTGTTCTAAAGCTTTATGTTTTCATTCTTCAGCAATTGTCCATAAATGCGTTAGAGGGATTATTGTGTGTGTGTGTTGTTTCTTCTTTCTTTGAACACCTTGTACAAATGATTTTAGCGGTAATTTCCTTGTGTGGTCATTAAAGGTCCTGGGGTAAATTACCTGAAATAGAGGGGTGTGGCTCTGCAGTTGGTTGGGGCTGAGAGGTCCCACCGGACTGATGCTAGACCAGAAGTGTATATTGGATAGTAGAGGACTGGGAGTGAGCAGCAGACCGGAGGGAGTCTACATGAAAAAGAAATCAGATGATAAATTCACCAAAACGGAAGTGATTCTATTTATTCTAGCAATAAATCCACAAGGCACTTTATACTCTGCGGTGAAGCTGTCGTGTCTTACATTCTGACTGAGAGCTCAAAGCCAAGTCTGCCCTCTAGTGAACTCACATCTACCAGACAGACTGACTGGGCAGACTCACTGTCTCTGGGTCAGGGAGGTCTTCTCCTGTCTCCACTTTCTGCTAATTCCTTATATTTTACTTCATTTTTTTCTCCTGTCATGATAACATAAACCCTGTTTTACCGATGTGTTTTCAGGACTTTTCCACAGAGACAGTTTTACATACTGTAACTGTGGCTCGGATCTAAACGTCTTGAACTGAACTGTAAATCAGGTCCTTGTGTAGGAAAGGGTGCTGTAGTTCCTAATCGGAGTGTTAGCATGATCATACTATACTATGTTGAGTGATGAGTGAACTGTGTGCCAAACACTTTTATTTTCCGCCAGTGACGTACACACAGCAGCCTATCATTGTCTGGGTAATAGCGTCAGCTGAATGTCTGAATGTAGTCAGACTGTCCTGGTTTGGTCAGTGTGTTGTTGCCAGTAAATCAGGAGTTTCAGAAACATATGGCTTCACTTATAAACCTCCTCCCTCCCACCGTTGCCTTCTGCCGTCTTTCCGCTCACCTCTTTCCATCTCCTCCCTGTCTCCTAAATCTGACTCTCTTCGTTCACAAACCCCTCCTCTCGCTCTGTCTTCCTCTTCACTTTGTCCATACCTCTTCCCCTTTCCTTACTTATTAAAAGCTGCATTTTTAACAGGACTGTGCGCAAATTACCACAGAGTCAGTGTTGTTTCTGCATGTGATATATTTGAAGGTGTACCTGTGCGGTGAGAAAGGCAGGAGTCAGCGATCCTGAGGGCAGAGCTGGGCTGTTGAGAGCAATTGAAACGAGGTCACTTCCTGTTAGAAGGAGGGAGGGGGCAGAGATTTCTAGGCCTTTAGGTTTTCTCATTTTTAAAGGTGCACTATTGGCTAAGCCCTTCCTCTCAGGCGTGGTGGTGCTCTGTGACCTTTCTCTATCTCTGTGACCTGCTGACAAGTTCAGAGGTTGAGCATTGTGGTCTGGTACATCAGTCTCTGTGCCTGGGCTCTGTCCCTTCCACTGTCCATGGACTGGACTCTGTGGTGGGGAGGAGTAAGAAGAGGAGCGGGCCACCCGCTGAGATGGCCTGGACAAATGGGAGGTGTCGGTTAAGGATGGGGGAGGTGTAGATGGGACAGAGGAGTGACCACGGTTGGCTATGAATCGGATCACAGAGGAGCTGTCATCGTGGCGGTCAGATCTGGGTTCGGTCTTGATCGTCCGGTTTGGGTCTAAAGAGTGTTGAAGGGAGCTGATGGTGAAGGAGGAGTACAGGCCTGAGTGAAGGTACTGGTTTTTACCACCTTCGACCTCTTCTTCAGGTTCCACCTCTGATGTGGTACCCCCACTCTCCTCACTGGTACGTCCTGACTCCACCAGTGCCGGGTCCATCTTCAGAATGTCAGGGAATGACACAAACTTGTACACAAACTTCTGCCCGATCACCTTCTTGATGATGTTCTGTAGAAACAACAAAACATATTTATTTGCAATTTACTGGTTTTCTGGCTCTGAAAACATGAAATGTCATCAATTATGCTCAATAATTTTACAAGTTGCATACTTTGTCATAGTAGTAGCGCAGAGCTCTGCTCAGCTTGTCATAGTTCATGTTGGTTTTGTTCTTGCGGAGTCCCCACAATTTGGCCACTTCCTCTGACTTGAGCAGCTTGAACTCGCCATCATTGGACGTCCAGCAGATCAGATGTTTATGGCTTTGATCGAGCAACAGTTGCAGCAGGAACTGCCAGAGTGTGATGGAGCTCTCCATGGCAGGATGACACCACAGACCTGGTGATCTGTCAGAGGGAAGTAAGACTTAGTAAAACCAATTCCTCCATCATGTAAAGCACTCATAATCGGAATGGATTTCTGTGAAGATTATCACCGGGAGAGCCATCAACCGATATTTCTTTTGTCTTGAGGGGAATTTCGGTAAATGCCTTCTTCACATCAGAGATTTTTTTTCTAATTATATATTCAAAGTAATGATTATGGCTACCTAGGAAATGAAAGCAGCATATTCACTCAGGTTTAAGGAATAGATTAGTCCCCATGAACTCCCAAAATGTGCACCTTTAATAACCATCCCAACCAATGATTTAGTACCAGACAGGTTTTGATGACCAAAAGAGGATGTTTTTGGTCAAGCTACAGTCAACCAAATCATCACTGTCTAGGAAACTGTTCTAGCCACAATATAAACTGATTTAAAAAAAGAAAAATAGACTTCACACAGGGTTCTGACTCTCCCATCCTCCATATGGGCTCTTTGCCAATTTATGCAACAATGGATGGAACTAAATGTTGTACTGGTGCATATGCTTATAAAGTGATACCATGGTGAATGTGTGCTGTAATCAAAGCCTAAGGTGGTCAAATGACATATCAGAATGTAAAACTTTTTTGGGCGGGCTGTGTAATATATAGGTCATACACAGATGATGGTCTATAGAGAGAACAAGAAGGTGTAGAATAAAGGAGAATAAAGGACAGGGAGTGGACCAAAAGAAGGAAAAACTGTTAATGTCAACACAAATCATGTCAAATTGGATTTGAGCCTTTCTTCAGTGCAAAAGCTACAACCCTAACAGCGCTGTGAATGCTCAACAACACCATCCTCCCTGACTGGGATTTTCCTGCAATAAACCCCCAAACACACAATAACACTAACATATAAACAACATCATCTACCCAAGAAGACAATCAATCTCTCTGTGTATGTCGACGTTACATCATTTAAAAATGTGTCATCTGTATCTAACTCGCTCATTCTCGCTGACTTGTAGTTGCAGTCCATGATAGTCATAAATAAAATCCTAAATGAAACTGCCCTAACTTCATCTTCTTTTGCCATGTAAATATTGGGAAAAGCAAATGTTACATACAGGTAGGTGACATAATAAAAAACATGTTTTGCTTACAGCCAGGGATATTTTCTATTCAGATTCACATTTGTACCACTGTATTTGTCAGTTCATCTTCCATGTTTATGTATGCTGCCTCTCTCTTCTGTATGTGTGAAACAGAGGAAGGCAGAGGAGAGGGCCAGACATTGGCTGGTTGTTGGATGTCTCCATGGTGATAAAACAGGATGTGGTCAGTGACCTTGTGCCAAGACAAGCACAGGCATAACTGACACGTTTACCTGGAAACCACGGACTGTCTGTGAGTGTCTGCCTCTGTCTGTTTCACGTTTTTTGCACAAAATACTAAACTACTTGGTGCCTAAGCAGTAACAACACATGACCGACTATGACCAGGTTTAAATGCTGGCTATGTCAGTGGCACAGCAGAGGCTTTGCCATTGCATCAGAGATTCTCATGGTAACCTTGTTTTCCTCCATTGTGCACAGGTAACAGATGCTGAAAAGAATTTCCAGTATCTAAATAGATGAGGCAAATAAAATCCTGAGAGACAATTACACACAAAATAAGCTGTTGATAGAGAAGAGAATCTACAGTTTCCATATAATCTTCCATATAATTTTTTTAAATTTCAAAATAAAACAGTTTTGCTTAGTGGGAACTACATCTGGTGTGTAAAATACCCCATACACCCTTTTCCTGCATGGGTGAGTGTTAAGTAAAGTAAGCACTGTCTGTCTGTCTAAATGAGGACTTCCTGTCATTCAGCTTCAGAGGCGTCTTCCCGGAGAAAGGCCTTCCCTCCCTGAAAGGTAGGACTTCCTGTCACTGGGAACTACAGGAAACACGCACATATTCACACAGATCCAAACAACATATGGAGAATGCATTTATCCCCCTTTATGTCCTGATGCCAATATATGATTGATCTTTGTTCCTCATCTGATGTTTACATACCTCGATTATTTTAAAAGAACCAGCAGCGTGAACTATTAATTCATACTCCTCCAGACATTGCACTGGTCCTTAATTCTCCAGGAGTACACAGCCTGTAAACTCTTCCTCTTGTACTTGACAGTGAGGGATCACAAATTATTAATTCATGCATAAGGACTGGTTGTTTCCTCTGGCAACTTTTCAATGTAACTGTAACAAGCCGAACTAAAAAGCCACACATGCCTCTCCATCAATTTTCTTTGGGCTAGTTATGTCTTATTTTTGGAAGTATGTGTGTGTCTGGGGAGGGAGGGGGTTCTGCTGGAACTCAAACGGTTCTTTGTTTTGCACCAGTGACTCATTTTCAAGATGTTGTCTGCTGCCAGCTTCTATCCGGAAGCGCATGGCAATTAGTCTGTGAGGTCCAGACAAACCAGAAAATCTACTACTAGATTTTTAAAGGAGCCACGGCTGACTTTTCTCCAGCTAGTAAAGTAAACTGTTGTTTTTTTATGTGTAACCAACTCGAAGTAAGTCGTATTTACGCACATGCCTGTGCCAAATAGCGCGGTGCGTAAAGCGCATTGTCAACACTTTTTACGCACGGTTTAATGCTTTTTACGCACGACAGTAAGACTTTATGCGCGGTTTAGAACAACTTTTCAAGCCGACAGCAAATATTGTAAGGCTACGGTTAACGTTAAATAGCCAATACAAGTCCGTCTCTGTCTCCTTGTTACGCACAAGCGCACACACTGTTAGAATCAGAAAGTGGTAGGTAGAAAACCTGCACCTACTTTGCTTTGGACGGCCGCTGCTTCACTGTCCGTCTTCCAGTGCGCGAAATGTGAGTTTGCTGTTTTACAGCTGGCTGTGTGAGTTATATTGGTGCTCCATGCTGCCGCTGCTCTTGCTGCTGTCTGAAAACGGATCCGCAGCTTTTCTCTCTCCTGCCCCAGAGCAGGAAGTCGGGACGCTCAGACGGAGAACCGGCGCACTTCCTCTGGCGCAGTATTCCCGTCTGTGTAAACACACACACACACACACACACACACACACACACACACACACACGGAGGGAGGGAGGGATGGAGGAGAAATATATGAGAGCGTCTGCCTGTAGGCTATTCATGTGTTTCTTCAGGTAAGTAAGTAAAGGTGTGTGCGCAGGTTTGAGGGTACCCACTCATGACCGAGAGGGGGTTTAGTCTCTCTCTCTCTTTCTCTCTCTCTCACACACACACACACACACACACACACACACACACACACACACACACACACACACA
>JAPQRP010000005.1:1923138-1935871 GCA_037367295.1 Apogon hyalosoma
ACACACACACACACACACACACACACACACACACGCACACACACACGCACACACACACACACACACACACACACACATATAAATATTGTAATTCCGACTACTCGAGCTCAGCCAACTGACAACTAACGTCATCTACTCACTTCCTGCTCACCGGGAGGGGTTCCTGTTTCAATGCACATACACTGCTCGGACCAGCCGAATATGGTGTTGTTTATTTAACTGACTCCAAAATTTTATTTCACACACACACACACAGACACACACACACACACACAAAGGAAAGTGTTCTACCTTCAATGACTGCCAATATTCATGAGGAAGAATCCAACCTGCGCTGCTTAAAATAGAAACTGATACTGTACAAGCACAAGTACTGAGGATACGCAAAACTGCAGCAATATCTTTGTTATTTCACATGTGAAAGTCTTTTAAAAATAAATTGATCAGTATTTTGTTTGTGATCCACTGTTGTTTCAGTCTTGTTTGCACTTAGGGCCATATTATTTATGCCTTCACTATGTGTGTACTTTCTATTTAAGACTAGTTTTTTTTTTTTACCTGACTCCCAAGAGATCCCTCCACACGAAGTCTGATGAACCTTGGATCTTGACGTGAGCATCTGAGAACGACTACTTAACAGTCCTTTGTCCTGCTTTAATATTTATGTTCAAAAAGATATTATTTTAATGTGCAAAAAGAAATACGGAAGAGGATTTGGACCACTGGAAAAAAGATAAGATCCAATATGTACTTTTTAATTATTGTTCTGAGAAAAAGTCAGAATTCTGAGATTAAAGTCAGAATTCTGAGATTAAAGTCAGAATTCTGAGAAAAGAGACAGAATTCTGACTTTAACCTCAGAATTTTGACTTTTTCTTAGATGACCAAAAAGTGAGTGAATGTTATGTTTCGAAACTTGTGTATGCAAATTTGAAGAAAAAGCCACTGACATCTGTTTCCCTTCGTTTTGCTCATCTAAAAGTGAAATGGCCTGCTCCGGAACCCCTCGGGTGCGTAAAAATAATTCTGACTTTTTTCCTCAGAATTCTGACTTTTCGAAGAATTCTGACTTTAATCTCGGAATTCTGATTTTTTTTTCTTAGACTAGTAATAAAAAAAAATATTGGACCTTAATTTTGATTTAATTTTCTCCCGTGACCCTAATCCTCTTTCGTAAAAACAAAAAAAAAAAAACCGGCTGTCGGTCTGCTTCATTTTCAGTTCTCTTAGTTAACACCAACTACATTCGACATATTTACACCAAAGATGTTGTTTTTTCCGGTCAGAACAGGACGCGGAGTGAGTCCTCTTGTCTCTAGTCTATCTCTGCGCTTGGCTCCTCCCACATCTTTGAAGCGTCAACAGCGCCAAACTCCTGGCTCCCAGACGGAAAAATGACCGCCGGTGCAGAGGAACCGCAATGGAGGAAAGTTCATTCCGTTACCGGAGTGGTACCGCGGTCTAGACACGGACACCGAGCAGCAGCAATTCGGGAGCTGATTGTCGTATTTGGCGGCGGAAACGAAGGAATCGCAGAAGACCTACATGTTTATAACACTGGTAAGCTAACGGTACCAGTCGGCTAACAAGAGCTAGCGGCTAATGTTTTTAGCCTGCAGAGCAGCGAAGAAACTTAAGATAATACGCTTATTGCACACAGTTGTTATGCTACTAGAAATGTTAGAATTGTGTAAACACAGCTTATTCTGGCTGTTGTTATATTGCTTCGTTGTCCTGACCTAATAAACTTCAGGCCGTTAACATAACTTCAACTGAGTAGCTTAGTCTAGTTCTTATCAGGCTAATATCACACATTGTAACAGAGGGATTGCTAACAACTGAGAGCGTCATCGGTGTTTATTTTATCGCCAGCCAAACTTAACACTGTTTGGCTGTCATTATTAGAGTCCCAAAAACGCAGAAATTGAGAGTGATCGTTCTAGTTAAAATAGTATCTCGTTAATGTTTTTCTCCAAGAAGCAATTAATGCATGCCTATCACATGACAGTGCATAGAATAATATTTATGCATAATGTATGTTCCTTTTCAGCGAGGAAGTGTCATGTTCTGCTTAATCTTTACTTTGGATGTTGTTTTTAGGGGATTGTTACATGTTGAACTGGATGTTTTTATGCATATGTGTATTCTTCCAGTCTCAAAGCAGTGGTTTCTGCCTGCGGTGAGGGGTGACATCCCTCCTGGCTGTGCTGCTCATGGCTTTGTCTGCGAAGGTACTCGGATACTTGTCTTTGGTGGCATGGTGGAGTTTGGCAAATACAGCGGTAGCCTCTATGAACTCCAGGTAATGTTTAATGTAGTGGTGAGCTGCCACTGTTTATATTGGGATCACTGTTTTTGAGTTAGGTCTGTGATCTTTTTTATATTTCAGGCTAGTCGCTGGCTGTGGAAGAAACTGAAGCCCAGAGCTCCCAGGAGTGGCTCACCTCCATGCCCTCGGATCGGACACAGCTTCACTCTTGTGGGGAACAAGTGTTATCTGTTTGGAGGGCTGGCCAATGACAGTGAGGACCCCAATGGCAATGTACCACGGTAGAGTGTATAATGTAATATGCAGAATACAACCTGAAATATGCTTATTTGTTCAACCAGAAAATAAGATCATGGTTTTACTATTTCAGGTACTTGGATGATTTCTTTGAGCTGGAGCTGCAGTCAGTATCAGGGGCAAGAGGTTGGAGTATCCCAGAGACAAAGGGTGGTGGTCCATCAGCACGAGAGTCCCACACAGCAGTTGCCTACACTGGTCTGGGGTCTCCGAAGCTCTACATCTTTGGTGGAATGGAAGGATGTCGATTAGATGACCTCTGGCAACTTGACCTTGGTAAGAGTTTTCTTTGCATCTACAGATTCAAAAGCTTTTAAAATTGGTTTCCTGTGGTTGCAGTGACCCTAACTGAAATAACTGTCATATAGGATTGTCATAACTGCTGATTTTATTTTTCACTGTTACTATCCTTCTCTCTCCCTCAGACACAATGGTGTGGTCAATGCCTGAAACCAGGGGATGCAGACCACTTCCCAGAAGTCTTCACTCTGCTAATGTCATTGGAAACAAGTAAAACATCCTCCATCGTTTGCATCATGTCTCTGTTTTATGACCATGTCGTTAGTAGCATATGACTTGATTAGTCTGAACAAACCCCACTGTAATCACTCTCTCTGCAGGATGTATGTGTTCGGAGGCTGGATTCCTCTTCCAGAGTCAGAAAAGGCTAATTTTATAGGAACAGAATGGATCTGCACTAACTCCATAAGTCTTCTCAACCTAGGTAATTACTCCTCATTCTAGATATATCAGTATTAGCAAAGGGAGAAGTAACTCCCCTTTTGATAGCAATACGGTATTATTTGTCATTCTTGTCAATTGTAGTCCTAAAAATTCACATCTTCCTTGTTTTCTTTTATTTTCTAGACACTATGAACTGGCAGAACCTGGGTCCAGAGCAGCATGATGATATCGAGTCTCAGCTACAGAGCCAAGGCCCTCCTAGTGATGATCCATATGCCTGCAAACCCAGAGCCCGGGCGGGTCACTGCGCTGTTGCTGTTGGATCTCGGCTTTACATTTGGAGCGGCCGTGATGGATACCGTAAGAGCTGGAACTATCAGGTTTGCTGCAAGGATCTCTGGTATCTGGAGACTGGTAAGAATTAACAGCGCAGGCTTAACTTAAATAACAGCACTATTTTACTAGTTATACTGTCCTGCACACCGTCCCTCAGAGCGACCAACCACTCCGGAACAAGTGTTACTGATCAAATCCAATGTCAGCATGCTCCACGTAGCATGGCGTCCCCTGGCTGCAGCAGACTACTACATCCTTCAGATTCAGCCAGTGATTCCTTGCAGTAATGGATCCAACCAGTCGCATGCAAAACAAGTGGATCAGAGTGAAACAGATGGACAGGAAGGGAAGGATAAAAATGCTGCCGGTAAGGACAGCTCAGCACTTTTCAAAATGCTTTAGGAAATCAGGATCCAGATCGTGGTTATGAGGGAGAAGGGAATTTTGACACAGACATATTTTGTCCCCTCAGGTATCAAAGTTCAAGCTAAAAGTGAAGACATCCCTAAGAAAGAAGAGAACACATCAGCGAAGGTAGACGTGACTTCCTAAAATACATCTGAGCTAAAATGTACATAAGTAGACAATGAAAATGTTTAGACCAGTATATCAGCTCTGAGGTTATCTTGGATATCACAACTGGCTTATAAAAATGTTTTTAATTGTTTATCAATTAATCCAAATATTTTGAAGCCTCGGTCTGTAAATATATTCATATTGCTTGTTTGGTACAGACCAGAGCAAAGATCACATCATTTTCATGTTTCATTCTATTTAATGACAGAGCTTTATCTTTTAACAGTCCCACTAAAATGATACCTCATATTACAGTTAGAATATCTGTCAAAATTATAGCAGTATGATTCTTTTATGCACATCACCCATCCTTATTTTCTCCTTTGTCTAATTAATCTTTGGTCATTGTAACAATATCATAAGAAAGGGTGACCCTCTCATAGTTTCTCAGAGCTAAAGTGGCATCTTTAGAGTTTGTGCCTTAAATTAATTGTAAGTTTTCCCTTAAATACCAGGATACTTCAGCACAGCAGGAAACTTCACTCAAAATATCCACTGGTTCAGTGGATGCCCATGTAGATGGAAGCAGAGATGCACAGAAACACCACAGTAAGTCCTTTTTTTTTTCTAAAGATAATACACATTTCATTGTAACAGGCGATAAAATTAGCAGCGACAGTTTGAACTGGCCTTTTGTAACCAGCGTCTGTCAATTGTAGTTGCTGGACATGAGATCTCATCAGCAAAAGTGAGCAGCTCGACAGGTAATCAAACAGAAGCTCAGGCCTCAGTACTAAATACAACCTCAGCAGGTTCAGTTTCAGAAGTTGAGATTAATGCAGATCTTCTCCTTATAGAATCTGTCACAGATGACAGAACACAGCAGGTAAGTTGTACTTGTCAACTGTAATTACCAGCTGTTTGATTTGCTTTGCTCCTATTAAAGGATGTGAACTTTCATGTTCAGGTCCAACAGAACCCAGATGAAGCAGTGTGGTTTGATGTGGGTGTGTTCAGAACGCTCTTTTCTGAGGTCAGTCACTACTACCTACCCGCTGACAACGATCAGGCAACTGCAGCGATCAGCATCCGGCCCACAAACACTAAAGAGGTAAAGGTCGAGCACTGATGAGTGTGTTCTGAGCTACTGAATTTTCACTTCAGTACAATTCTTCTAATGCATCATTAACATTCTCGCCTGTATTTTCTTTCTTTTCCCATCTGCCCCTTCCCCAGAGGAAACTACCCGGACCACAGGACTACCAGGACAGAGAGAAGCATGAGCTGATTCCAGGTCAAACCTACAGGTTCAGAGTTGCAGGCATCAACTGTTTTGGCCAAGGAAATTACAGCCCAGTTAGTGAGTTTAAGACCTGCCAACCTGGCTTCCCTGGAGCGCCCTCTGCTGTCAAAATCACCAAGGTGAACTTATGCAGAAAGTGGGAATTTGAGATTATAGGTTCCTTTTTGAAAAGGGTTTTACCTCTTTTTCAATGACGTTTGTTATTATTGAACGCATATTATTCTTTCTGTTATGACATGTTTGTGCTCCATACCATACATTTGGTGATGAGCAAAATTAAATCAAATGAAAAGAAAAGAAAAAAAAGAAAAGTCAAGGAGTTTAACAGAAAGTCACTTTTTAGACTTCCACCACATTCTTTCTTCATCTTGAGTTAGAAATTCAGTTATTTACTCTGTCTGGTTTCATTTACTCACTTATTTCTCTGCACAGGCCAATGATTCGGTCCACATTACCTGGGAGGCGCCGTCGTCTACGTCAGGTCGGATCCTGGAGTATTCCATGTACATGGCAGTGAGGAAGAGCCGCTCCACCAGCTCTGAGCGTCCAGGTCAGATGGCCTTCATCCGGATCTATCGTGGCACCAAGATGTCCTGCTCTGTCAGCTCCTCCCACCTGGACAACGCCCACATTGACTGCTCTGCCTCCAATAGGCCGGCTGTTGTCTTCCGCATCGCAGCCAAAAATGAACAGGGCTATGGCCCAGCAACGCAGATTCGTTGGATTCAAGGTGCAGGAAGTAACTGAACACTTTGAATATTTTTTAATTTGACGTAATTTTTTCCATCTGATCCAGGATTTTTCTGACACCTTCTTTGTGCTTTTAGATCCCAGTAAACTACGGTCATCCCCATCCAAAGCAGACAGCAGTGCTGAAGCTGATCAAGATGCTGCTGACAGGTGACAGGATCTGTTTTGTTCTTTTTTTTTTTTTTGACAGCTTCAACCATATTTTTAAAAAATGTTTTAATTTTGTCTTTTTCTTTTGCAGCTCCAGCTGAAAATGGCTTTGACATTGTGTTTTAGAGAAACTCTACTCAGGAAGCTGGCAGAGGACGCCACTCAAAAGTTGTATATTTCTGAGATAGTTTGGTTAATTTATTTTTTTATGTATTTAAGTATACACTTGTACATAGCTCGTCATAGGTTTGACCACTATGTTATTTTAGTAAATTAATGATTTGTGCATACATGTATGGTATGAGACTGAAAACGTTGGAGGTGCCTTCGTGTTAACGTCACCAGATACTGATGCTTTATATGTCACAGTATGAAATGAAACTAAGATGAAATAGTTTTAGGGTGGACTGGTTTTACAGTCACATGTGTGATATCAAAAATTTATCCACTGTAGTGTTGGCATTGTTCTAATGTTGTATCTGTTAATCCAGGTTTGTTTAAGATTTTGATTGTTTGGCACTGTCCACCACCATGTTAACTAAATCTGTAACAACTCTGCATTTATTAATTTATGATGTAGTGTTCCTTTTATTATTAGCACTGTCATCAGTCTATTTCTATGAGTGTAATGCATGAGGCCATTATTACCACAATATATGTTATGTAAAAGAAGTGTTCATTCATCCATTATATCCAACATTATTTACAGCCTTAACACAAAGATAAGAGCACAGCACAGCTGTAGTTTGTGATATTAAATGTATTTTAAAAAAAAAGACAATTCTTCATTTTATTACTAAATCATGAGTCCTTTAATGCTTTAAATATATTTTAAGTTTGTTTTCGGTGTCAGCAGTAGAAGGCGATAAAGATTTTCTGGAGTTTGGTTGATTTCTAATTTGCAGTCAGTGTGAGCTATCTCCACTGCAAGAAATAGTCTTCGGCGATATTTCCCATGATGCCACTGTTTGTAGTTGCTACATTAGCTAGTTAGCAAGGACGGGAAGACAGACTAGGAAGACATCCAGACTGTCAAATAGGTAAGTGTTGGTTGTCAAATAATTTAGCCAAACATAAAAAACATAACTGAAATAAAGAATGTTTTGCAGGACATTTGATGTGAGTAACGGTATGTTCACATATTAATGAGCCAGCGTTAGCTCGTCGGCTGTGTTGCTTTAAAGGACCGTTACCTCATGAGCTAAGTTGTATGAATGTTGACAAAAATGGACAATCTGTATTTACTTTCCGAACTTCAAGGCTGTATTTCTCCAGTGGGTTCGTTTAAATGTCTACTACAGTGTAATTAGCTGGAAAAGGAGTAAAGCGTTGAGTGTCCGATAATGGACGCATCGTTTGGGTAATTAGCATCCGAGCCGCGCGATATTTGAAACCGATGGAAACACGTCCCAGCTTGCAGTGACTTTCTGGTTAAATACAGACCATCTTGTACTACTGTGTCTATTATTGTGTTAATTTATTCCGCCCGGGTACCATTTGTCTGAAAATGGGCTGATTGGCCGGCTGATGTGAGTGGCTGAAGGGGTTTGATAGCAGTCACTCTGGATGTCAGTATCCACAACAGACGCAGCAGCCATGGAGGGGGGCAGAAGTAATCACTTGAGACTGATTCAAAGCTTTTCTGGACTGTTAAGAGGCTGTGATTTTGAGTCGCTGGGGAATCCTCCTAAAGCCACCATGGTAACTAACTTACAACAAAGCCAGGGCTCAGTATTACCGCACCAAACTACCTAGGAACGGTTTTCCAAACACTATTACTGTTGAAGTAGAAGGTTTGTTGACAAGATCTGTGTGTGTGTTTTTTCTAATACATACAGCAAGACAGCGTTTTGTTTTTTTTTTTTTTTAAACGAGCTTTACCTCCTGTTTCTCGGGTTTTCCTGCAGAGGAGAGATGACTACCTCTGCTCTTGGTCAGTCTGCATCCCTCCTCCCAGACCTGGAGCCTGGGATAGGGAAGTCTGCAGCGATGCTGGGCTTGTCTGCCGGTCTAGGGGGAGCAGAGATGGAGCTGCAGAAAATGCTCATAGATGAAAGGATGAAGAGTGAAAACCACAGGACAAACTACCGGACCCTAAAGGCTGAACACACCAGGTAAAAGACATGACTGACTGTCAGGATCAGTCTCCTGTTACATCGACTTGGGTTTTAAAACATCTGCCTTGTAGCCTGCAGGATGAATTCACCAGGGTGCAGGGTGAATTAAAGCGTCTGCTGAGTGACAGACAGGCACAGCAGGAGAAACTGCAGGTGATGTTGGCTGAGCTGCGAGGGGAACTGCTGGACAAAACCAGGGAGCTGGAGGATCTGCGTCTGCAGGTACACTGAGATGCAAAAGAGCAACATCCAATCCAATCCACTTTATTTATATAGCAACATTTAAAGAAGAAGAGCGTTTCCAAAGTGCTGCACGTCATAAAAACAAAAAAAAGCAATTAAAAGAAATACTAAAAATGATAAATAATTATGTACAACTACAACAATGCTCTGAATAAAACAATAAAATCAAATATTTAAAAGTAATAAAATCAATAAAAATAAAAAAATAAATAAATAAATGAAGGACACAGCACCACACAACTCATGCATAGTTAAAAGCCAGAGAATAAAAGTGGGTCTTAAAACACTCCACCGTGGGTTGCTGTTCGAACGTGGGGGGGGTGGGGGCATTCCAGAATCTGGGGCCGACCACAAAGAAAGCCCTGTCCCCCTTGGTTTGAAGTCTGGTCTTCGGCATCACAAGCTAGAGCTGGCCCTCGGACCTCAGTGCACGTGCTGGGGTATAAATTTAGATGAGGTCTGTGATGTACTGTGGGGCCAGTCCACTTTAAACCTTTAAAAACAAACAATAAAATCAGTTCTAAAATTAACAGGGAGCCAGTGCAAAGAAGCAAGAATTGGGTAATAAGTTCAAGTTTTTGGCCCCTGGTAAAAAACCTTAACTTGTATTTCACTGGAAAAATGGGCATTCACACATTCAGCTTAATGGATATGATTTTCCAACTTAAGCTTTTCTTTGTAGTAGTCTCTATAATGCAACTTGTGTTAAATATGCGCCTGTGTGTGTGTGTGTGTGTGTGTGTGTGTGTGTGCGTGTGTGTGTGTGTGTGCGTGTGTGTGTGCGTGTGTGTGTGTGTGTGTGTGTGTGTGTTGAGCAGGTAATGACCCCTCAGCGGTTGGAGCTGCTCAGAGCTCAGGTGCAGCTGGAGATGGAGGCTCCAGTCAGAGAACGCTTCAGTAAACTAGAGGAGGTCAGTCAACCTGTCTGTGGTGCAGCACAGTAATGTTAGTCTGTAGAGCTGTAGAGTATGCTGCATTCTACAGTTGGCAAGAGATCTTTGTGATGGATTTTTGCCGGCTTTTTGGGATATTTTACAAATGTTCTGTCAAGCAGTGCTGATGTGAAATGACCAAACATGGCACATAAATGTGTAACTTGACAGAATGTTTCGCATGCCTAGTGTTTTGAAGTGTGTCTATGTGGCAGTTGCTTTAAAGGTGCACAGATTAGTCACTAAATAGCTTGTGGTGAAGGCTGGAAAAGCTAATGTCTTTTATAATTCCCACTAACCCAAAAACACCCAGTGCTACTTTTGTGGCAGTTGTCCCAAATTAATTTTTTTTCTATTTCTTCCTTTCTTAACTGATTTATCACCAATTTGTTTTATAATATTGTCCTCTGTATTTAATATTTTTTGGTGTAAATCATGTATTTTCCTATATTTAATTCACAGATCATGTAGATATTCATGACAGCTCAAACAGAAACAGAGAAAAATGGAGAAAATTTTACTTTTTCAGCAAAGATATTGCTAACTGAATGTAAAAACAAGTGTCTCCATCCATTGCCATTGATCCAACTCCATGGGTTGGTGAATCAGTGTTATAGAAGATGACTGTGTTTCCATGTTCACTACGGAGCCTCTGAACATCCAAATGGGTCATATCTGATCACTATGAAAAGATGACAAACTGTGTTTTACACCAATTATTTACATGGATTGATAGGATTAGTGGATCAACAGTTACTAAACAGTTTAGATCACCGGTGGCTGTTTAGGTCTTTATGGGTTAAGTCCACAGTCCTGAGATTAGTTCTGATTGCTCCTTGTAAATCTCTTGAAATTATTCTGATGTCTGGTGTCTCTTGAAGGACTGGTCCTTGTCTGCTCTTAACTGATTTGTTGCTAATGTGTGTGGTTCTTTGAAGGAGGCAGAGAAGTACAGATCTGAGTACAACAAGCTGCGGTATGAGTACACCTTCATCAAGTCCCAGTTTGATCACCAAAGAGAAGAACACGCCCACACATTGGAGGAGCAAAAGATCCGCTTCGAGGCAGAGGTTATTTTTTTAATGACTGATTTAAATGAAATGATATTGTTATCAACAGTCCCTTGATGTCAAGATCTCTAAAATCCAATATTCCTTGCTGTCAGATCTCTCGCCTGGAGAAGGATAAAGAGGACATTGTGGCCCAGTACCAGGGTTCTGACCCACTGCGTGATGGGAAACGAGTGGAGGCTCTGCTAAGGGAGAAAGCCCAGCTCCACCTGCGGTTGAAGGGCCTGGAGGCAGAAGTGGCCGAGCTTCGAGCCCAGAAAGAAAACTCTGGTCAGCAGGCTGAGAACGTCCAGCGCATCCAGATCAGACAGCTCTCAGAGTCTCAAGCTGCAGTGAAGTCACTGGAGGTAAGACACCAACATTTTCACTGGGTTTTGTAAGGTTAAAATGTAACCCTCTGATTGGTCGATCTAATTTTGAGAGTTGACCTACACTTGATGGAGCTGATTTTCTGTTGACTTGGCAGGCGGAGCGGCAGTCATTACGGCTGCAGCTGGAACGGATGGAGAGTGAGCTTCATCTCAGCCATGAGCAGAACAGCCAGCTCACAGGACGACTACATAAAGCTGAGAGAGAGGTCAACTCCCTCAACTGCCAGGTATGATGCTTCTTCTCTGAGATTTCACACTGACAGTAACAGTTTGAGTACTAATTACAAAATAAATACATTTTTGTATGTGTGTGTGTGTGTTTTTTAAACTGTGCTCCTAACAGGATAATTATATGGTCATGAGGATTCCTTAAAGCTTGGCTGAATTGTTTATTTATTTTTGTTTTGACACTTTCAGATTGAAAGCCTGAAGCATTCGCACAAGTTAGAGTTGGCCAGCGTTAAACTGGAGTGCGCACGATCTAAAGGGGAGGTGGAGAGGGAGAGAGACACGCTGCAGGGTCAGATTGATGGTAGGGGTCACACACAAACACAAAGGTGGATTCTCAACTGACATGCAAGTTTGCACATAATGCTTTTTTTTTTTTTTTTTATTTTGGTCAACTTTTGTGTTTAGTTCTATGTGTGGCGGAAAATGCATTCATATATTATGAGTTGTAATTCTGTATCGGTTCAGCAAAACTGGT
The DNA here is from genome assembly GCA_037367295.1 of Apogon hyalosoma. Taxonomy (NCBI): domain Eukaryota; kingdom Metazoa; phylum Chordata; class Actinopteri; order Kurtiformes; family Apogonidae; genus Apogon; species Apogon hyalosoma. The sequence continues at coordinate 1,934,883 of JAPQRP010000005.1, forward strand.
GTGACTTGTCAAAAAGGAGGAGCACGGCATATAGTTCTCCATCAATGTCACACTTAAATGGTTTCCTGTGTATTTTAGGTTTGCAGACAGATGTAGAGGTCCTAAAGGCCACTGTGGAGCGTCACAAGGAAGTCCTGGTGGAGAAAGAGAGGGAAGCGGTCAGGAGAGTACAGGCTGCTCGTGAGGAAGAGTTCCGCAAAACAGCAGCTTTACACGAGGACAAGTGAGGAAGAACCTTCATGAGCTAACGTTCATGATTAGGAAAGACTGATAAGATGATCCTTTTTTTTAAAAAAAAAAGTTAAACTGAGCATTTATTTGGCATTACAGTGCAAATGTTGTTGACAGTCTTCTAAGAGTTTTTTCTTTATTGGAAAAAAGCTAAAAACTTTCTACTCCTGTTTGTGCTATTAAACCTCTCTGCTGTTCTCACTTGAAATAGGTTAGAGTTGGAGAACCGGGTTGCAGCACTGGAACAGCAGAGGGTGCTGCAGGAAGCTGCAGACCACGCCCAGAAAGAGGAATGGGAGGAGCGTATCCGCTACGCCCAACAAGGGGAGGAGTCGGTCCGCAGGGAACTGCAGAACCTGAGGTAGATGACATCTACGTTTGTGTATAAGTGGTTGTTTTCATTGTCTACAGAGTCTAAGCTAATTGTTGACAGTTTCAGTCATAAGAAGTATTGAAGGGTTGATATTTTTAAATACATGTTTTATTTCGGGCGGCACGGTGGTGCAGTGGTTAGCACTCGTGCCTCACAGCAAGAAGGTCCTGGGTTCGATTCCGACCTTGGGACCTTTCTGTGTGGAGTTTGCATGTTCTCCCCGTGTCTGCGTGGGTTTTCTCCTCCCACCATCCAAAGACATGCACTGATAGGTTAATCGGTTAATCTAAATTGCCCATAGGTGTGAATGTGAGTTTGTTTGTCTCTATATGTCAGCCCTGCGATGTACTGGCGACATGTCCAGGGTGTACCCCGCCTTCGCCCT
>JAPQRP010000005.1:1973017-1987065 GCA_037367295.1 Apogon hyalosoma
AGTTTGAACATTTGACAGATAAACAGTACCACAGTGCTTCAGTTTCAGCTTCAGTTTGTCATGTCTTTTATGGATTGTGACTGTCTCTCTCAACTCAACATATATTTTTTATTACTAAGTTTTTTTTTCATCAGTTACTAGAAATTTCAGGTGACCCCATTTGAATTCCAGGCGACCCCACATGGGGTCCCGACCCCAAGGTTGAAAAACACTGCTCTAAAAACTCGATTTCCGAGTAAAACTACAAAAGACAACAGAAGTACGCCTGTCGTTTTCGTGAGCAGCCTGCAATCCAAGGCACTGCTCCTAACCTCAAATCTGTGGTGGTATCATGTGATGGGCCCACAGAAGTGATACTAATGCAAGTACAGGCATCAGTCATGCATGCGTGTGTGGGTGGACGATGTAATATGAGAGATCCCCATGTGGTCATATTTAACTTGGGGGATCCATGCGTGGAAGAGACTGACCCAGTACATGCTGGAGGGATTATATCTCTGGGCTGGCCTGGGTACTCCACAGGACTCCCCCGAAGCTGGTGGTTGTGTCTGGGGAGAGGACTGTCTGGGCTACTCTGCTGAGGCTGCTGCCCCCGTGACATGGAAGAAGGCGGTACAGTATGGATCTGTGCCGGACAACGTAAGATGAGTGATCCCCATGCAGTTATGTTTGAACTGGGGGATCTGTGCGTGAAACCACGGCTTACATTGGTATTACTACTGCAGACCCATCACAGATTTAACGTCCGTGGTCATTACGCGGACTTCTGTGAAAGACCGCTCTCACAGACAGGAGGAGGAGCCTACTGTAGCCCAGAGGCGTGAGAGAGATGAAATCGATTTGACAGGTTCCCTTTTTTAAAAATCATCCTAATTAAAAAAAAAAAAAAAATCAGATTTCGATTTAAAATTGATTAATCGTGCAGCCCTAGGTCAGACCTGTCTTTATGTACTCACCAATGATAATGCAGGGTATAAGCAGAAGGACAAGCAGTATCAGAAGGAGATGTGAGGATTTGGGCTTCAGTATTACTAGTTTGCTTCCAAATTTAATCTGCAAAAAAAATTTCAAAATAGTTTTATAGACACAAATATTGCACCAATATGCATTTACTCCTGTAACACTTGAACAAAAATGTATGTTTGAGGATTTTAGAGCAATGATAATAGGAAATTGATGTATTTGCATTACAACATTAACAATCCCTCAAAGGTTTGGGATGAGTTTGGTGACTTTTACCAGTAAATGCTGAAATTCCACGACCTGTGGGTTTTTGATCTCACAGATGAAAAAGTCAGTGTCGTTGTTTGTTTCTTTGATTTCCATTTTACATTCGTATTGTTTTCCATCCTTAATGCCCCACACAGACAGCTCTGCAGTTTTGATCTCCAGTTTGTCTGCCTTTTTCTACGAGGACAACAGAAGCAAATGTTAATATTTTTACAAACTGAGGTCATGTGTACATTTGTAGTAACGGACAGTTGTACCTGGATGTTGATGCTGACATCGCTCCCTGTCAGCGTGGAAGTGAAGTCGGTGAACACTGGGTCTGGGTAGTAGGTGATGGTTTCAGAGCACGTCAAGGTCTCATTGGCTACTTTCAGATACACAGTCGAGGTAAGAGCATCTCCAGCCTCAGGCGTGTCATAAGTTAGTTGCTACAGAGAAAACCAAGAATCTGTCAGAAACATTATGACATGACTTGCGCTACTTGTGTCTTTTCCGTCACCCACCGTAGAGGTGAAATTCAGCGGAGGCAACATATTCTTCTGGGCGTGGCTGTGTATCACCGCTTCCACAAACTCCATATGGGACCCCTTTACTGTAATAGTTCTCTTCCCGCTATGACGAACAAAGCAGCAGAGAAAAGGAAGTAACATGCATGAATATATTAAATAAATCAAGTGTAAATATTTGATAGAACAAAATACAGGGTTCATACACATTTTTCAAGGTAAAATTCAAGCACATTCCAAGCACTTTTAAGGGTCATTTAAAATTTTTTCCAGCACATCAACTTATCACTGGGATTAAATCCATATCTACAGGAATACATATATTTAGGATTACCTTTTCCACTTTTTTATCACAATGATGTACATTGTATTATGTTATAAACATCTAAAATTAGGTTTCATAATCACAAAAAGTTTAAAAATTAAAGGAGAACACAAAGTTTTATTAAGAAAAGAACAAAAACAAAAACAAAGGGGGCTTCTTGGCAGTCTTCAGGCACACTGGCACCAAGAAAAAGATTGATGACGACAAAGAAATTCTTTATTCAGTCATCACATAGTACAACCGCTGTCAGCACTACAAACGTTACCAACTGAAAAGGCACAGGCAGAAGCATATGCTTATTTTAATGCCTGTCCTACATGACAAATTAAGCAACACAGCGTTTAATATAGGAAAAAAACCAAAAAAACCAAAAAAAAAAACAAAAATAAAACCAACCAAACAAGCAAAAACATAAAGAAGTGAAACTAAAACCGAAAAACAGAAAACATAACCAACCAAATTAATGGTAATTTAATGTAGAGTAGAAAATAAATTATTTACTTATTAATTATTAGATCTTAACAATTGTAACCTTCAAAAATTGCCTTACATAAGCATTTTTTTTTTTAAAAACAAAAATGAGCGACACATACTGGCCTTATTCCATAGTTTAACTCCATTAAGATAAAAATGACCGGAGAGCACCCGGCAAATTTCTTTTTTGACATAAAGTTTTATTTTTCAAAATGTATCACCTCTCTGTAAGTAGCTTTGGCTTGCCATCTAACCTGGCAGACTTAACATTATAAATAAACAAATAAATCACATCACAGAGTTATAATTGCAAGCACTTTCGAGCACTTCAACTAAAATTCCGACCTTGAAAACACAGCAATGAAATTCAAGCACTTTCAAGGATTTCAAGCACCTGTACAAACCCTGGAAATAAAAAGATGAAGAGGAACAGCTATAAAGCCTCCAAAACAAAATGTGAAAACTCATGCATGAATCAACTAAAATGAATTAAGTCTGATTTCTTAGCACACACGATGTATCCCAACTATGAAAACCCAATGCAATGCAATCCAGAGGGGAGCTGTGGGTGTTTAGAGACACTCAAGTGACAAAGCAAACTGGGAAATGCATGTTTACTTCTTTCTAGTCTATTGGTTTAAACAGATGAAATGTTGGGGGTGCAAAACAGCAGTGGCACGCTAAAAAGATAAAAGTGGGAGAAAAACTCACTTCCTTCTACTGTGACTATTACATGGTGTTAAAGGAAAAAAAAAAAAAAAAAAAAGCTTCTTATGAACTCACGCTGGAATAAAACTGGCACTTTTTCACTTCAGTTACTTCATACTGTAATGGGGACAAATCATGGTTACATCAACATGAGGTCAGAAAAGTCTAAACAGCTTTACTTAAGTTTTTTTTTTTTTTTATAATCCTCACTGAACTGAAGAAACAAAGGCAGAAGTGACACTTTCTGTAGCTGCAAATAAAGGGAGGGGAAGTTAAATCGTGGTGAAAGACATTACTTTTGGGAAGTGGTTGTCTTTCCCCATTGATGACCAACAACCTATAACTGTTCCTCCATTACAAGAACCGTTTCTCAGAATTAGTTTCAGAAAATTCTACCATGGTCAGTAAATAAAAACGCTGGTTCAGATCCTAAAATAGCCTCATGCATATTCATCTGCTCTACTTTTGGTATTTAACTGACAGAATTACATGAGTTATCATATCAGTTAATATCAGCCTATGATTATCAGTAAGAGGAGATCACAGAAGAAGAACATTTTTTTTTTTTTTTAATATTAAATCATTTCTGGTTGCTTTGTTTCATCCCAGAACAGAATAAAATGCAGGATATCTACATCACTTGCCTTTCACAGCCTGTTACCACTGGGAGAAAATGTTATCCTTTGAACTGCACATTTGGTCGCACAACTGCACAATTAACTTAACTCAAACATCAGATTATTGCTTTTTAAACATGTCGGTTTGCTTCTTACCTGATCCATGCGCTGTTTGGTGTGAGGTCAGTACAGGACGGTGAGGACTGGTAGGTAACCCTAGCATTACCTACACAACTTCCATCTGGGAGGACAACGCATACTTTGACAGAACCTTTATTATCTGCACTGGGAATGTGGAATGTCAGATTCACATCTGTTCTGTCCAACACAGGAGATCTGAGAGAAAAAAAAAAGGGGGGGGTCACTAAAATGGGCAATTACAATCTAAGACACTGTAGTCGCATATGTGCATAAATATCACCTTAAAACCTCTCTTTCTACATATAAGTATAGAAAAAACTAAATAGAAAAACTGCAGTTTCCTGATGTAAAGTAATATATCAATTTTCAGATTTCTTAAATTACTAACAATGCGTTTAATACAGATTGATTAAACTCTCAAGCAGAAGTTTACAGGTTGCTTAGATGTGTAAACCATAACATGTGTGATGACAAAGAGTGAATAATAATAATAATAATAATAATAATAATAATAATAATAATAATAATAATAAAATTATTATTATCATTATTATTATCATTATTATTATTATTATTATTATTAGGCACTGATATCCTTTACTGATTGCATTTTAAAAGTCATTTACACTGAACATAAACTGAATAAACCAGGCAGAACTGACTCACTCTTGTGGACTACAGTCCATGTCCCTCTGGATCCTCACTCTGGTCACCCCTCTGAGGTTACGACCCAACAACACTGCACGGTTTCTGCCGTAGAAAGACACAACACTGGGGGATATGGAGTGTATCTCTGGCTTCTGGCAGTCAAACACACAAAGAAACAATCTAGTTCATTCTACAACGTCTTGTACTGAAAGTCTATATACAGTTCAGAATGAAACTGACAACATGACTTACAGTTATGTTCATCCCTGACTGAATTGTTTGGCAGATACTTGCCTGCAAAAGAATGACAATGAAAATATGGCAGGTTGATTTACACTGTAAAGGTCATAACAGAGCTGTAATCAGGTATACACAGTGTGGATATTACTCATTTGCTGAAAACTATGAACATAGCTTTGTGAGAGGTGCATACTTAAAATGAATAGAAACAGAAAATGAAACTTTCCCTCAAATCCTTTGTTAAAACCAATCTACATAAAAAAAAAAAATGACAGGAAAAAGACAAACAAATAAATTAAAAAGTAAAAGCGATGAAAAATGAATGGATAAAGAAAATATTCTATCTTTGTGAGGCATTCCAGTGCAATATATATCTTATTCTGGGAGAATGTTTTAACTGAATTTTATGGCTAAAACTATGATTTTGCCTATAAACTTACAAATCGTGTTGACATCTGATAACTAATGATATTCATTCATTCAACAGTGCATGAAACTCATACTAAAATAAACAAATATAAATACATTGGCCACTGCTTGATTTGCCCAGGAGCAGCGATTCGACCCCCAGCCGCATCCAGCCTCGATACACTGTCGACACCTGAGGAGAAAACAAATGTCAGGTTGCAGGTTCACCGAAGAAGAGTGTTGTCTCTTCCTCTCCATCCTTCTCTCATTTATGGGTATTATGTCCATGATTGAGTGTGTTTAACTTTGTGTGTTCGGTTAACATACAGGTCAGCAGTAGGAGGTCCTGTGATGTTTGGGCAGTTGGTCAGATTCAGATGTACCAGTAGCTGGGACCTCCCCAGTCTGATTCTTACTGGCATGATTACACCTGTTAAGTAAAAAAAAAAAAAAATAATAATAATAACAATGAATATCAATGTTACAAATCAATTCACTAGGGAACACAGTTTCTGCTTTAATACCATCATGCCACTGACCTCCAGTAGGAAGCGTACTATTAGAGAGGATGCAGGTGCACTGAGGGAAGTTTGGACGAGGGCTTTCACTGCTGCAAAGTGGGAACTTAAACGGGTACTGACAGGTAAAGTGTGTCACCATCCCTGGTCCCATGGTCAGGTGTGTCTGGACTTTGAGTATGATCTGAGAAAAGACATGAGAGAAGATGTAAAACGCACTAAACGACACGTGTATGTATATAAAACTCACTAAACGACATGCATTTATATATAACTCACTAAACAACACATGTATGCATGTAAAAGTCACTAAACGGCATATGTATGTATATAAAAGTCACCAAACAACACGTATGTATATAAAAGTCACTAAAAATGACACATGTATGTATGTAAAAGTCACTAAACGACACGTGTGTATATACAACTCACTAAAGACACATGTATGTATATATAACTCACGATAATACAGCACATTACTAAAAAACAAAACAAAATTCATAGGATATCACACAAAGCCCAAAAACAGTAATTCCACACCATATACCCCCCCAAAACAACAAGGACAACAATTTCACCAGCATATACCCACCACCACACATATCCAACTAACACATTATAGACTTCAAATACTTACCCGAACCAAACGGCTAACAATTGTGAACAGATAATAACATCAGATGCAGTTTACTGACAAGGCAAGTCAGACAGGGCCAAGATCATTTTCTGATCAGTTATAAAGTACAGGGTGTCCCAACAAAAATTGACATCATTTGAGATGTGCACATCAGAGTGACTACGTGGCCAGGAGAAATGATACTTAATAGGATTTTTTTTTTGGACATAACATGTTTTATTCTACAAATAAAACATTTTAATGTCCAAAATAATCCTTTGTCAAATGATGTCAATTTTTTTGGGACACCCTGTACATTTATTCTTGGATCCTTTTAATTTCAAATGTACTTCAGATGTCATAGGTAGACTTGCTCGTACCTGGCCAGATGAGTTTGTTTCAGTTCTGTAGGAAACCAGTTTCTGCTGTTGGAAATCATCAGGAATCGCTAACCAGCCTGTGCCATTGCAGTCCACCTCAAATGTGCAACTGGAGGAAAGAAGAAATGATTTCATAAGCTCGTTTCTCAGAGTTTGAGGAGGTCAGCTGCAGATGTCATGTGGCTGACCTTTGTGTAGAGTCACACCAAATACAGTGTGGATCCTGAGCAGACCAGCACTCCTGCAGAGATGTGTACATGCTGCATGTGGCCACAGGTATACGCTTCATCTGCAACAAAACACAAACATGCAGCAACCCTCAACTACGGCTTAACATACAGAAAGAACAGAAAGAAAAGCTACAATTGCCTTATGGTCATTTGCTTACCTGGTTTTTAAACGGCACATAAACATGTCTGTGATCGACTTCATCCAGGTGTAATCTGTGGAGCACTTTGCGATCAAAATTCGACCTGTAGAGCACCCTGGGGCAGGACGTGTGATAGTTCTTGTCCATCGCAAACTGATAATAACAACAATGAGACTAATTATACTTCTAGAAAAATGAAATGATAAATGGTGGCAAATGTAGAATATCACTATCCTTTGTCCAGTTATTGAACACAACTGTCAACAAATTAGACAAAAAAGATACTCAAATTTCCCCAAAACAACTAGCAAAAAAACATTACTTAAAAGATCAGTAAATAATCCGCTGCAGACCGTTTTCAGCTCTCAAATAATATACATTAGAATTTATAGTGGCACAGTGTATATCGTCACAATGTTGACTGTACTGAGGGAAGATGTGATTCAGTTCAATCCAGCTTTTATTTTAATTTTCTTCCAAAACAGCTGGAACTTTATGGCATAGTCACATACATCTATCTTTAGCCATAGGGCCAATAATTAGATCATTAAATATTAGGTTCATTCACTTCAGATGCTGCACATAAATGCTGAAACAATGCTACAATATTTGCACAGGAAGGCAGGTTTTACAATCCCAGTAAAAAAGAATGCAGGTATGAATACAGGTATGCATATCCGTTAAATAATGATAAGGTTTGTGCAGAAAAGAAAAGCCCTGAAAGCGAACGTCTCCCAGTATAAAGTGGCTGTAACTCTGACATCCCTTAGACGTCAAAGTAAATGTGAATAAACTAGCATTAAGGTTATTAAGAAACAACTTTTTTGCATGTAACTGTATTTTATCTGTCATAAAAAAGGGATGTCCAGTATTGTGCAAAAAATTGGTTGCTTATGAAGGGTTTAACCTTCCTCTTGTGTTGGCTTTCTGTTACCATCTCTTACGTTAATGGGTCGGTTTCGACTCATGTCTTAAATCAGCTGTAAAATACACCAAAAACAATTAACTATCATCCAATTTGTTTCTCATCTCTTGGTGACCTTGTTATGCTTCCTTATCCATGAAAATACTGGTTTTAATATTTTTGGTGTGAGCCTCTGGGCCTTTTTTTTTTAAATTAGAATACCCCTCAATGTGCACTCTGGAAGTCACCAACTCTACTGAACTGACCTCACATGTGTGCACATGCCCATCTGTGCTCATTTTGTTTTTGTGCAGGTGTACGAGAAAACAAGACAAAATGAGAATCCCCAAAAGCTCACATGATTGGGAGAGGAGCTGGTTGTCAGTGTGTTGGCTGACAGTGCACTTAAGATTTCAGTTTTGGCTCCAATTATTGCTTCATAATCTTATTTTTATAACTGGGTGAAGACTGACCCTAACAACACAAAGGTCATAATTTCAACCAGAGCATTTCATAATTTAGTGAAAAAAAAATGTTTTTGTATTATTTTGTTGAAATGAAGGTTCCTGACAAAGTCAAAAAGCCTTAATGCAAAACACACGTTATGTGGTTTATTTATGCATTTAAAACATAAAATGGGTCGGTGCTGACCCTAACACAAGAGGAAGGGCATTTGTCTTTATTTCTAACAAGAAATATGTGCACAGTATTGAACCCCACACACACACACACACACACACACACACACACACACGCACACGCACACACACACACATACACACACACACATACACACGTTCAAAATGAAACAGTTTAAGATAAAGTCAGCATTTATTTAGTGTAACAATTTGGATTCAGTAAATATTCAGTTCTCTGGATGTTTTCTTACATAATCTGGTGTTATGTTAGACACCTTCAAAGCCCAGAGGTTTTCATGGTCTTTTATTCTTTTCTCTCCAGATGATTCCGTATGGCGTCTACAAGATTCATATTTTTTTCTATAGTGCATTTTGTTGTTTTAATACTGTTTACATATTTACTGTATATTTCCTACATATATTACTACAAAGACTGGGAAATGATTATGTGTGATTAGAGAGTCTCTCAAAGAACAGAGGTAAGTGCTGCTTGCGTTTAGGTCCACTTCCTGTTACTTACGCTGACACTTGCTAACATGTTATGCAACTGTCTCAGACAGAGCAGTGTGCTCGTCTTTCTGTCGTTTCACTTTCAGTCATTTATGAAGCTACATCCTTGAGGTCACCTGACCACTCATGTAACTAAGCCATGGAATAAATCTTAGTTAAAACTGAGTTTCTTGATATCATTGAGATGGAGAAATTAATGAAGAAATATTGTGGTCACAACTGAGGGTGAAAATGTTGTGTCACAAAGCTGGTTTGAATCATTTTAAATTCAAATATGTCTTATAGGCAATACACTCAAACACAACTACAGAAATCATATACAAGACCCATTTATAAGGACACGTACCTGCTCTGTTTATGATTTAACTACAAACCACCAGATAACAAACCCACTGTTACATCCCAAATATTATTGTCCTGCCTCAGTAGATGAGGAGAAATAAATCATAACACAGGGTACGGTAAAGGGGAATATTGAGTTTCTGGGGTCAACAAGTGGCTTTTGTCCACTAGGTTTTGTCAGACCTGCTCCACTTATGAACCACGTACACACCCATGGTATCCTGACTGAAAACCTAGTCTCCTGACACATGAGGTTGTTTGACCACAAATTCCTCTTTAAGCCATCAGATCATCCATTATGTACTTGTGAATCAATAAAAAAGCCATTCTTCTGTTAGGCTGCAGCTGCAAAACTGCAACAAACACACTTAGGGGTTTTAATAAAACTTGTGAAAGTGAACTCAGTATGAAAGAGACTATTGTGTCAACCACAAGGGTTTCTGTGCAGAACTCAAGTCTGGAAAGACCCACACTTATGTCATTACATCAGTTATTTAATCATGTGAGTGAGCATGGGCAAAGAGACTGCACAATATTAATGTTATCAAGGAGATGACAGGTAGAGAAAAGAGTGATGGCACACTGGTCCTCAGCAACCATGCAACAGCAATGCAACAGCAATACAACATATGGACATTAGTTTGTAGGCATGTTAAGATTTCCAAATTACAAAATAAACTGTCACTTTATCATTGTTAATAGAGGTAGAGCGATATATTGATTTTTTTCAAAATCTTTTTTTTTTTTTAATTTTAAAGCTGATATTTGATCAGTAGTAAAAATGTTATAAGATATTTGATCAGGCTCCTGTGTGGGCAGCACTTGAAGTTCAGTAAATGTTAAAAGCGTACTTTCTGTAGGTGTATCAACAACTTCAGGAAAAGGAAATGAAAACATCGTTGGACAGATAGGCAATATTTTTAAAATGTGTTTGTAGTTATTCAGAACATCTTAATTTAGTCATGATTATAATGTAAATTGTGTTTTAATCACATGTTTAAGGGCCCCCATTTATTAGCAGAGGACTGCTTCTGGGGTTTCCTATTACAAAATGTATCTTGCAAATGAATTGTCAATTCTTCTGTATGTAATAATTTGCAATAAACTGATTGATTGATTGATTGATTGATTGTTGCAAAAAAATCTTAATTATCTGAGTGTTTCAGTTGTATTTTATGGTCAGTGTGCTTTAAAAAAACAAAACAAAACAAAACAAAAAAACAGCCTTAAATATCGGCTGTAGATATTGGCTATCAGCTGAAATTTTTTAAGAAATCTGCATCAGTCATAGTAAAACCCATATTGGTGGACCTCTAATTGTTGAATGGAAATGCAGTCATCATCACCTTAAAAAAAAAAAAAAACAGCCTTAAATATCGGCCTCAAATATCGGCTGTAGATATCGGCAATCAGCTGAAAATTTTTAAGAAATCCGCATCAGCCATAGTAGAACCATATTGGTCGACCTCTAGTTGTTAAATATAAATTCAGTCATCACCTCATAGTATACAATGCTATATTGTAAAGGAAATACATTTTGTAGTAGTACGTACTTTTCATTGATAAATGACTTCTTGTACTCACCTTGATGAGCTGCCCATCTCCTGTTCCTATGAAAAAAACCACAAAGTCCCTCTGCCTCACTGCCAGCACAGAGGTCATGTGGTTCTGGCGGAAGAGCTCCGTCTTTGGAATCAGAGTCTTTAATTGAGGAAAACAAACACAACATGGCTCAGTTTGGCTCCATAAGTTAAAGTTTGCAGATCTGTTTGAAGTAAATTCTTGAATGACTTGACTCATTGATTATTGTGGACATGACACACGTGTCATTGAGTCCCCTCTGTCCTTAATTTGGATTGTGTAAGAAGTCTCATCATCAGCAAATCATACTTCCTCAAATTCTGATTGGTCAGTCCCTGACATGGCTGCGTCTACAAATTACTGTTATAGTTTTGGACTAATTCATATCAGTTTTTCTCATTTAACCCATAAAGACCCACCGCTACTTTTGTGGTGCTTCCCAAACATTTTTTTCCCTCTATATTCAGCCTTTCTAAAGTGATTTCTGACTATTTGTTGTAATATTATCTTCTTCATTTTGCATTTTTCAGTATAAATCATGTATTTTCCTATAGTTAATTCACTGATCATGTAGATGTTCATAAAAACTGAGATTAAAGTTGAGTGTTATTATATCACAGAGAAAACTGAAGAAAAAGTGACTTTTTCAGCAAAAATACCATTAACTGAACATAAACCCAGTGTGTCCATCCACTGTCATTGATCCAACTCCACTGGTTTTACTGGTGAATCAATGTAATAGAAGAAGTTTCCACAGAGCCTCTGAACAATGACCATGAAAAGATGACAAACTGCATTTCACATCAATTATTCACACTTAATAATAAGTTTAGTGGTTCAGAAGTTATTAAACATCTTATATATGTAGACAATTTTGGTTGATGGTGGATATTTGGGTCTTTATGGGTTGAACATGCTGGAAATATCAAAGATGACAAACTGTAAACTTGGAACACCCAGGTCTGGGCTAAACAGGAGAATGATCAGAATCCATGATGTTTTTGTTGTGTATGTCTTAATAATAATAATAATGATAATAATGAATAGATTTATAGTGAAGAATTGGTGTCACTGAACCTGTCTCCTGCTCCACAAACTGGATCTCATATGTTCAGATCAAGTTCCTGCACAGTTCACCAACCTACCTTAACATTTCCACTGTCACATTTGTCAGTGCAGAAGTCTGGATCTTTTCCAGACTGTCCGCTAAGATCAGGGCTGACGTCGAACACCACCAGCACAGTGTCTGTGTTCCATCCGTCCACAGCGAAAACACCGCTCCACAGCACCGGTGGACCTCCCGGGATCACGGAGGAGGCCAACAGTCTGCTGCTGTCAGCCCCTGCGCTGGGGATGCGCAGAGTCGCTCCTCGCAGTGACCTTATGGTTTCGCTCTTGGACTTCTTACTTTCGAGCCAAACGAGTCTCACTTTATTACCACTGACCTCTGAAGGCACGTTGGAGAAAAGATAAAAGATTAAACCGATCTGAAATCCGTCCACGAACTCTGCGTAACTGTTCGGCTTGTTCTTGAATGTAGGTTTAGGGGAGTCGGAGAAAATACTTCCAAACTGGGCATCATTTGTGTTATGAAGGAGCACTATTGAGTCCACACCGGTGCTGCATCTGGTGTCTTTGGATCTGGGTTGTTGTGAGGCGGTCAGAATATAAATCTGGTTTCCTGTCCGCTCCTCCACTGTTCCCAGGAATGCCACGGACGCACTGCCGTTCATCGAGGACCCCACTAGGACTAACTCCCTGTGTTGCACCTCAGAGATGTCTGTGGCCCTCAGCACCTCGCAGTATCCGCAGCCGTTGTCAATAAGACCACAGATGATCAGACTGCCATTCGCGACAAACGGCAGCAACACGTTCACGCTGAAAGTCGCGTTCCACACGTCATTCTCAGAAACTCGGTGAAACTTCGCGTTCAGCAGGGCTTCCACGCTCTGGTCGCTCACCAAAATTCCTCTCTGGGACACACGCCGGACCAGGTTCAGGTTATGGGTCAGCTGGTACAGATTCTTCTCCGTGGCGATGTAAACAGTGTCGGAGGCCACGGCGAAGTGGCGGAGGTCTCCATCAAAAGTAAAGCCTTCATCCTTCCCCTGACACCGACTCGGCTCACAGCAGAAAATAAGGAGCAGACCGAGGAGCGGGAGCATCTTTTGGCAGCTGTGAAACTGGAAAGCGTCCTGAAAGTGCGCTCTGCATGGCACCGCAGACTCTCCGACAGTGGCGCGGTGCGTAAAAGCGCACTGCTCGTCTGTTGAAAAGAGAGAAGTACAGAAAGTGGGAGGGAGTGGATCCAGTCAAACCAAAACTGCAGCTTCATTCATAGTGTTTCAGCCTTTTAGCACCTTTCACATCATCAGTTTACGTTGATGTGTGTGCTTCCAGACTGCCACGAACAGCATCAAGCATTTGTATTATAGTTAAATCAGTTCATTTTTCTGGTGGTAATAACGGCATGCACATGACACAACATCATTACTGCATCCGCGCATCTCAGACAAACACTTCTGACATCTAGTGTCAGGCTTATGGAGTTGAGGGATCAAAACCAACGCATTCTCATGCATTTTTGACTTGATATGATGCCATAATGGAAGTTTTATCTTGTAACAGATGTTTTTTCCCCCGGATCCTATTCGTTCATTATACGTGGAACAGATTTACATGCATTTTTTTTTTTAAATCATTGTTCTCTGACCAGGCTTATAAACTGTAAATAGTATTTAAAGCTTTTTCAATGTATCTTTATTTTTTGATTTTGCAGTTCTTCTGGTCTTGTGTGTTTTTTTGTGCTTCACTACTGTAACCTGGAATTTCCCCTTGTGGGACAAATAAAGGCTTATCTTATCTTATCTTATCTTATCTTATCTTATCTTA
>JAPQRP010000005.1:1987165-1999947 GCA_037367295.1 Apogon hyalosoma
GTCACTGAAATATGATTGAGTTTCAGTTTTGTATCATATTTGATACATTAGGTCTCAATGCTCAAATATTATTACTTTTGAAAAAAGACATAACACAAACATGTTTAATAAATTGGTAATTCTTTCTGCCTCTTTACTCATTAATGTAAGTCTTGTAGTGTAACTGGAAAGGCCCCTGGTGAATGAATTCCTCCCCCCTGGTGGATTATCCATGTATTGCATGTATTTAATTGTATACATCAGGTTTTTCAAGAAAAAAATATCACACTGATCATGTAGAGGGTTTCAAAACTCATGTTTTAAATATGATGCATTTGGCATTATAGGATTATGAGTTGTTTGGGAGCCAAGCTACAAGAGCTGGTTCTCTGAAAAGAGCCAAACTACCCATCGCTACTGTAAAGGTGAAGCTGATTTCTCATTTGCTTTGATATTTGGATATTTTATACTGTTGGGAGAAACGCCTATTACTCAGTCATTTTTCTACGTGTCAGGATTCTCCCTGTTTTTTCTTTTATGGAGGTAATAAATAGCAAGAATCGGTCAGTCTCAAGTTAATCTATTTATTTAACAAAGCAGCATTGATAAGTAAATACAGGGCTCTGGGTCTCATTCCTGTCCCTGACAACAACAGAATGTGTCAGTTGGTGAAGTCTGACTGCCTGCTCTTTCCCCTGACCCAGTATTTTATAGTAGGCATTGAGTTCTCTAGAAATGTAGGTTGGTCTCATCTTCTCGTTGGTCCTTCGTCTTGCTGACCCCTCCTTTAATTTGGTTTCCTTCACATGGATCACATTCCTCCTTGTGACTCTGCCTCGTAAAAGCTGTGTGGGGCAAAAGGTTACTACTCCCTATCTACCTTCCTATTTGCTCCTTAAACTTTCTCCACATTCCACCATGTCTCAACAGTTTTACTCATCCAGACATCCCTTGTTCCACTATCTTAATTTTACTCTTACAGATAGTTTCACATCCTGTTTATACTATATAGTTAGCACATCTTATTCTTAGTCTTACAATAGACAAAGCAGAAGTCACAAGGTTATGCATCTACTTTAAAAGTATAAAAGAGTAAATGTAAAATCATCTTATCATGATTATTTACAATTCACATAACTCTGCTCCACAAATATAAGTGAACATGTATACTTTAACAGACTGTACATTTTTGCTCTTTTGTCCATGACATATACTGTATTTACCAGTAAATATTCATATGACGTTCATCTGTTAAATAATTGGTAACTTATTGATTTTAAGTCAACTGAACATAAACTGTATTAATGGCATTATCATCTTCTATATCATGGATTTCTGTAAAACAAAACTCAGATCATAATATTGTTAGATTCATAGCATAATTGCCGAAGTCATATTTTTGGAAAAAAAAAAAAAAAATGAAAGCTATATAAAATGAATCCGTAGTGTCAGGAAAGTAAAGTTCGCAAAAAATTTGGCCAAAAATATGACTTAAGCAATTATGCTATGAGGCTAACAATGTGTAAATTAAATCCATTCACTGTGACATACTCAGTAAAATCAAACATCAGTGTTTATGATCTGTGTTTTAATGAACGACCATCAGAACATGAATTTATCAATTCATTGTAATGGATTAATATCAGTGTTTTTTCTTGCGTTTTTCAAAGGGTTGGAAAATAACTCAATTGCACTTTTTTTCCAAATCAAGCCTTAATGGACTTTGTAATGTGGTGGCATAGAATACACTTTTATCTCCTTTTTTGGGTATGTTTCTCAGTTATTTCCATCTTTAATATGATATGAATATATGGCCTCTCCCCTCACGCCCAGGATCCGCCTTGGTTTATTCTGATACCACCTCTCACCTTTAAAAGAATAAGCAAAGAGGAGGAACAGGGGTCTCGCTCTTTGGTCTTGCTCCTATCTCTGTCACTGTGTTCAGTATCGAGGCCTTCCAAATAGCTGGTTGGGAAAGAGGAGGGAAGTACACTTAATCTGTCAGTTGTGTTTATCTGAAGTAATAAAGTGGTATACTGAAATTAACTTCTTGTCCCCATTAAGTTATTCATAGACCTGGCTGAATTCCACTACAGTAACATCATCAATATGTTTCTGTTTAAATTTATAACTACAATACACCTTATTAATTTATTTCCATTGTTTGCATATTTCAATCTATATTTCAAGTTGTAGTTTTTACTTTAGATTTATATTATTGTTGATTCACCCTATGCTGCTTTCCTCTACTACTCTAACTGATCAAACCTGTTAATGCTGCAATAACACTCCTGTTCACATAAAGACTCTCATAGGAGGACTATTCATTCTACAAGAATCAGATATACAAGTCATAATAATAATAATAATAAACAGAGTAAAAGGAGCTTATATGGATACATGGAGCATTCAAGAAGTAAAAGTATTAAAGGTAATTTAATCACTAATGCATGTTGTAAATTTATGCATCCAAAATTCAGTGTTCAGTTGTCATCTCAGACTCAATCTTCTTGACAGTAAAAAAAAAAAAAAAAAGACACTAAGGCAGCGATTAAAAAAAAAGAAGAAAAAGAAGAAAACATACATGAAGTCATAAAAAAATATCCCAAATATGTATAGAGATAAAAAAAATAAACGTGACAGGTTTATATCAGACATCATGTCAGCTGGTCAGTCGGCCCAGAGTTGGACAAATGCTGGTGTTTCCATGGCAACCGCCACCATCCTGTACACAAGTATACTTACTGACAGAGAAAAATATGAAAAACTTACAAACATGTATAATGTGATAATGAAATAAAAACCAAATGGACAGACTCAATAAAAGAACGCTGATGTGTAAATCTAAAGTAAACCCCAATGGCACTGCTGAATACCTCCTTATGAAGTATTTCAAAGTGTTGCAGCTGCTTTCAGAGCAGAGGTCATGTGTGAGCTTTAATCCAACTGTTGAACAGCTGCTCTGCTGTCCTTTCTGTCAGGACTGAACATGTTTTAGTCAAACTCCAAAAACAACAAGGAACTACTGCAAAAGAAAACACACTGAACATTCAGAGTGGACCATGACTCCAGGACAGGAACTGGGACAAAGTCACAAACAGAACCAACACAACCAACTCTTCTTCTTTGTGTTGGACTGTGGATGTGGATGTGCAGATTATCCTATTGTCCCTGACTTCAGTCTGAGCTGCCCCCTGCTGGCCTGGAACAAACATAACATCAAGCTGGTCCCACTCATGTCTCTAAGTCCATTTAATCACTTAAATAAACAACCTGATCACAGACAATAACACTGACATTGGACGTGTCTGAAACCACACCTACATTCAACCTTATTGTTTGTCACTGTCTGTTTCTGGCGGACTTGAACAGACAGGAGGTCAGTGTACTGGATGGTGGATTTACTAAATCTAGGACTTTGACACTAGAGACTGGAGTTCACATCCTCAGTCCTTCCAGGTTTTAGGTTTAGATCACATTACATAAGTCATGTTATCTCATCTATGTAGACACTGCTGATGACTCCCATCCCCTGGTCAGTGAGTTCCAGCTCCTACCATCTGGACGGAAATTCACAGTCCCCTAATCGAGGACCAAGCACTACAGGAACAGCTTTGTTCCTGCTGCTATTTCTCTTTTAAATAAGCCTTGATGCACTTTGCTTTATTTTAATTCTTAGGTTCTGGCTTATTTTTTATCATTTATCTATTGTCCCTTGTATTATATCATACTATCATTATATTATGATGTTTTTATCATGCTTTTTTTTAAAGGTTCTATATTGGCATTTTTAGTGATATCTGGTGACTTACATTTATTTTCATCTGCTTTTTTATCTGTTTATTTCTAGACTGTTTTAACCATGATCAGTGAGCTGCTGGTAGTACCTGTCCATGTCTTTTGTCTGTGCTGTTTTTAATCAGTTCCCTGTATGTGTCCAGGGGTTTTAATGTTTTTTGTGTTTGAGATGCTCTCTCCAGAACAAATCTACCTACAGGTATTAATAAAGTCACCTTGATTGTCCATATTAAACCAAGCCCAGCTCAACCATAAAAACCATTAAACATACTCACAAAGGTCACATCTACACTGATGGTTGAAAGCACCATGAGCCGTTGAAACATGTGAGAAATACTGGGCTGAAAAACAGTTTTGTAGAAGCATCCAATGTCAGCACTGAAGTGTGTTTAGTGTGTTGAATAAAGCTGTGAACACACCCGACAGTAGAAGAAGAGGGAAACGTTCCCTATGATCAGGATGAGGACGACGAGCACCACCCTGATGATCAGATCCACCACAGGGGCTGAAACACAACAAAAACCATCACACTGGACCTAAAACATCCTGAGGTCTGGGAAAACCTTTCAAACTGTCTGTTAGTCACAATTCTGCTGCTCACAGTGTGAACAGAACTGATCAGATCAATAATGAGAAGGAAACAACTGGAACACATTCACATGTACGCATGGAACATACTCTGTCTGAAAAAATCTGAACCAAATGAAAATATTCTCCTCATCAGGATGTTCCTACTGAGCTCTTTGGGATTCTGTGTTTGAGTTCAGACTGAAGTTTGGTTAGTCTCTAAATGTGAGTTGAGTTCACAGAAACAACAGTTGGTGTTGGAATTGAATATTTTCAACGTGTGAGTGTTAATGAGTTCAGAGGTCTTCCAGATCTGAAATCAGACGTCTACATTGGTCTTGTGTTTCTGCACGTCCACGTCACAAGGTTTAAACCTGCAACAGCCTAAAACTGAACCAGATCCACCCTGAACCAGGACCAACAGAGCTGGGTTTATACCTGGGTCTGATCTGACCTCCATTCAGTAGAAGATGCTCCAGTTGGTACCATTACAGATGAAAAACTGACATGACCAATTGAACCAACCCCACATCAGAATTGTCCCCACAGGCTTGGACTGGAAGCATGATTGACAGTTTTTAGTTTTAGTTTAGCATCTTCTTAGTTTTCTTCTTGATTTGAGCCAATGATCAGTCCCTTCTGACACAGAGTTCCATGTTTTCCACGACTGCAGGACATGTTTTATCACATGGTTGTTTGAGAAATGAGAAGTTACTCTCTGCATCAGTTAGGCTTAATTTGCTTGCTGCAGCTGAAACACAGTGATCACTGCAGTCATTTTCCAATGGACAGATCTGAATTACTGCTCAATAAAATCCTGGAGGAGACTTTTGGGTTTTTCAGACAGGTTATGTATCCATGTACTCATAAGACAGAATGAAAAAATGAGCACAAATGTCTCCAAGTGATCAGATGAAGTCCAGTTTGTGGACATTATGAACCATTGGATACCATTCAGATGCAGTCTTCGTCCAACCTGCACATATTTTTTGGTAAATATATCTGTTGCCTGCTTCCATGCCTCATTTTCACTGAACAAACTAACAAGTAGTAGAATAGCAATGTGCTAAGACACACCTGAGTAAAATAGATTTCACTCCTAACCTGACACGAGCACACGGTTCTTTCACATACAATGCCAAGTGCACAACACAAACTCCTGTCAAAATATGCTAACAGCTAGCTTCTAGCCACATGGGCTACTGGCTGGGATGCTAGCCTGATGCTAGCTAGCGCGACTATCTACATCACATGGAGACCACAGCCGCATCAGAACCAACACAAACATTTAAAACAACGTTTTTACAATGTATTACTGAACTTATATTTAACAGAGACATGACTGGTTTACCTTTTCAACATCATCGTTCTGTTAGCGTTTCTTCCTCTATTTTTCTCGGCGCCATCTGTGCAACCGTCCTCACTCAGCGCGTTACACCCGCCCACATTCCGAATTAACCAATCAGAGTGGAGGATTTCAGAGTTTAGACTGATAGCTCTCTTGTCCAATTAAAAGCTGACATTGTGGCAACGTCATCTGGAAGGACTCTGCGTAAAAATGTCCCCTTCATATGGAAGCCTGTTTCCGCCACTAAAAAATTTAATTTAGATTTTCTCATCTCATAATTATGACTTTTTATCTCATAATTTTGATTTACCATGGGGATGTTTTTTTTGGTGAGTACTTCCATCAAAAAATGATTATTTATAGAGAAATATTTAAATATAATATTAATATTTTATTCATTTTAATTAATGTGTTAGTTTTCAATTAATATTTCTACTCAGTAATAATAATAATAATAATAATAATATAATTTAATTAAAATTGATACATATAGATTGAAATAATTTAATTTAATTATCATAATAATTATGCCATTTATTGCAATATTATATTATTACTAGTTAATATAAATATTTTAAATTAATATTGAAATTCATACTTTTTTAATTGTACAATTTTTATTACTTTTATTATTAATAATATTATTTTTTTAATGATAATGTAATTACTGGTAAACAATTTTCCATTTTTTTTAAACAACATTAGAAAAATGTTGATTTATTATTTTTGAAACTCTACTTTTGCCAGCCATATTTCAAAATACAAATATTGTTTGAAATGTCTTGTGTGGCCATTATTTTAATGTGATACCATTAAAATAATTTCAGTGTAGTTTAGTCTCTGTTTGTGTGGTCTCATATATAGTATATGTTTAAATGCAAAAGGGCTTTGCAGCCCCATATTCACTCATATTTAATCAGTTTACTGAGCACTAACACTCAAAAGACTAAAACAATGAAATGAAAATAACCAAAGTACAGTTATGAGAATTCAATGAGAATTCAGTGAGTGCTCTTCATTTGCTCTGTCTGAGAACAGTGTGAGATGTAAAAATTGAGACCAGCATGAGAATAGATTTTGTCCATGGGGAGAGCCCTTTTATTTCTCTGCCAGAGATCACAAAAAGACACAATAATTTGACAAACTCTGATATTCATGTGAGAGTTCACTGAGATCTGTTTTGGAACTTAAGATTAGGCTGACTTGAGACTTTGAGTACCTTGTTGCTCCCGAGAGATAAGAAGAAATAAGACCTAGTCTCATTTTGTTGTCACGCAGATCTCATTGTTGGCTAGGAGAAATAACTGAGACTGATCTGAGTTCTCATTTCTATTTTTCTTTTCCTCTGGGTATACATGTGGTCCACACATATACAGCTGCACATTTAACTGTGGAAACTAACTAGGGTTCAAAATAAACCTAGTTTAAAACCAAACTGTGTTTAGAACTGACATCAGATTAAATGTGTTTGATGGTTCAGCCCAGTCTCTGAAGGTTCAACTAGACTATGTTTACCTGATATCTGTTCTACCAACAAGGTTGTCCTCACACCGATTCACACTGCTCACATGGAATGTTGTTGAGCATAGTCATGTGACTCTTTATGATGCATTCTGGGTGTTTTGTGTATCAGACATTACCTCCAACAGTGAGATAGAGGGCTGGGCTCTGAGGCGAGTAGAAGCTGTGGTTGAAAACGTCCACATGATAAACATGTGTAGTCCCCTCGGTGGGCGTGGCCTGCGGCAGACAATAGGAAGTGGGCAGAGTGATTGACAGCTGTCAAAGTGCGGTTCAGTGGTTCCTTGGTGTTGGAGATCAGTTGGAAGGAGCCTTCTGGGTACTGTGGTTGGATAGAGCAAGTGATGGTGAAGTCGGAGCCCATGAGCAGCCGAAACCCCTGCTGGTAGACCGCAAACATCCCGTCAGACAGGGAGATGATTGGCTGAGGCAGCAGATCTGTCCACACACAGGGACATGATTGGACCAATATCACACATGATCAAAACAACCAGTCATATAATACATGATCCTCAGTGACAAAGATGGATTTGAGCTAGATGAGTTTTGGATGTGATTAACACTGATCAATGAAAACATGGAGGAACCTGTCATTTAGATGACAGCTGCCTTTAAAAAGGGATTCGTGGATTAACAATGACAAACATGTGCTGGTTTTAGAGTTTCACATGTCAACAACTGGTCCTTTTTGTCCTAAATGAGACTCTGTTAAATATGTTTATGTTTTCAGCCTTATCTGGTTAAAATGAAGCTGTTCATTTGGGATCTAGACGTTACAAAGATCAATATTTTACACATTTTACAGATTAAACATTGAACTGAGATAAAATAATCAACTGACAAAATAAAAATATTAATTAGATGTAACTTTAAATGTCAGAATTAGAACCATCTGGTCACTGAGAATTCAGTTTAAGACACAGTTTGTGTTCATTTGTATCTGAACAGACCACGTCCACGCCAGATGAGTCATAATAGGAATTATCTATTCCAACACAGTCCCACAGTCCAGATGTCAGCTTTACACAAGGAACTGAGACCCACCACTTAAGTGTGAATGAAGAACCTTCTCTTTTCTTAACTGAAACAGCTGATCCACAGTCCAGATATTGACACACATGAGATCCAGGCTTCAGATCCTACTTTTTATAGTAGTCTCCTACTGGTCTCCAGTGTCCCTGGTCTTGGATCTCCAAAGTACCAGCACAGTGGCTTGGCTGTTCCACCAACCTGACACGACCCCGAGCTGAGCAGACACATGAGGAAGTGAGTCAAAGAAACACAGTGTCATATGAAAGCCACACCCCCTATGTACCTGTACATGTGAGTCCAGCAGCTTTTCCAGGTGAGCAGGTTTTCCCAGCTGAGCTGGACCTTCTACCGTCCAGGAGAGCAGGATCATTGCCTTCACACAGGAACTCACTGGTCCAGACTGGAGTCTCCCCCTCTCCATAGAGCGCCCCCTGGAGGAGGGAAGGTGCCCCACAGCCCAGCTCCCTACAGACCACCTCTGCATCATTATGATCCAAATCCTCTTCACACACTAAGGACCAGGATTGGTTAGACTGGACCTCCAATCTACCTGAACACAGACTGGAACCATGGACCAGTCTGACAGAGTCTGTGGACACACAACAACACAGAGACATGTTTAAAGACACAAAACCCCATCAACAGATCTGCTGAGTCTGAGGTTGGACACTTCAAAAGCCTCCTTTTAGTCATTAGTGCAGTGTTTCTCAACCTTGGGGTCGGGACCCCACATGGAGTCACCTGGAATCCAAATGGAGTCGCCTGAAATTTCTAGTAATTGAATTAAAAAAAATACTAATAAAAAATGTATGGTGAGTTGAGAGACAATCACAACCCATAAAAGACAATAAACTGTGAAGCTGAAACTGAAGCACTGTGGTACTGTTCATCTGTCAAATGTTCACTGTGGTCAGTTTAAGACGCTGCAGCTCTTTTATAATTCATACTTTTATTTCTGTTTGTTCAGTATTAATTGTCAGCCTTGTAAATACAAGCTGGACTGACTGTACATATCCTGACCAAAGAAAATCAAATTCTCACTTTGTGCAGTAATCTACACCTGGCATTTCTGCTTCTGCCCATAATAATATACATTATATAGACTAAATGTCATCTAAAATTAATGTTTATTTGCACCATAGTATAGTAAACTATTACATGATCAAAAACAAATTAATTTTAGCAAAAAAAGGTCTGTGTTTTGAATGTCTGGGGTCGCTAGAAATTTGTGATGTTAAAAGGGGGTCACGAGCCAAAAAATGTTGGGAACCACTGGATTAGTGACACAGGGACTAAACATGACTCATGGACCATTTCAATCTGACCCACAACATCCTCAAATAAAACAGAAAAACAAAGAACACAACAATAAAAGGAACTTTTATTTTGAATGTGGAGATCTGGAGGTGAAAACACAGCGAGTCTGTGCTGTTGTTGAACTTTATACCAACAGAGGGCGCTCTCTACCCTCAGACTGGACTAAAACAAGCCTCAGATCACTCTGTCTCCTCAGTGACAGGTTAGAGTTTGTTTAACTTTAGCACTGGTGACACATTCATTTTTATGTCAGAGTGAAATATTTATGAACTGTGTCTTTTCAAAGGCAGTTTGATGAGCCGACAGAGACACCCAGAGTTAATGCAGTGTGTTTGATCAGTGACCTGTGCAGTGGTTCATATCAGACAATTAGAAACATATGGCTCATGTCAAACATCACACTGCATTTAAGGAGATGGTTTAGTATCAATAATGTTTCCATTGCATCCTCAGAGTCCAGCAGACCGACACATACAACTGGAATACAATTACATTTATTAACATAAAGTCCTGCTCAAAACAAAAGGACCCAGTCTTTCTGAACTGTTAAGCAACCTGTTGGAAACCAGAGTCATGTGACCACATTCATGGACTTTAACTGAATTCAGCTCCATGTTTCACTTCAACTGTCCAATGTGTGGACCCTCTCTTACTTGGTTTGGTTTGACACAGATAAAACACACGGGCGGAGTCAACAGAAGGTTAACATCTGGTCAAAACAAATGATTACAATAATCTACACCAAACTTATATTTTTGGGTAGGTAATTACTTATATTTTCAGGAAAAATTATTTTGAAATGAGAAAAAACTTGTGGAAAAAAAATTTTGAGGAGTTTTATGAGTATGAATGTTTGGAAAGTGATAAAGTTTTCTGCCGTCATTCTGGGTTCATTTCATAAACTCTCATAAATAAACTAAATTTGTTCCAAATACATGAATATTTGACTATTATATTATTTAAGTTATATTCTAAACACACAGTGTTTAAAATTAATAAATGCATATATCTATGCAAAATACATTTGAATATAATGTTAATATTATTTTTATGTTGTAAATATTGTAAAAAAAAAAATGTATATGACACTGATAATTGAAATAAAAACTGTTTAATTTGATATCTACTTGTTGATGTTTTTGATGTCCATCCATGATGCTGCCATTTTTCAAAACTATTGCTATTTAGGTATGATCACAAATTTTTTTCCTCTATACCAATTATTCGGTTGTAAAATAGAGGGTTTAAGGTATACACTGAATACATTTTAGGATGAAAATGTCAGAGGAACTTCACTTCTGAGCACTTTATAATTCTTGCAAAAAACAGACAGTAATTTTTGTCCATCCATGATGCAGCAGTTTTTGATATTTTTCATTTAAAAATATTTGAAACAAAATTTTGCCCTTTGACTATGTTTAAGATGGCATTTAGACCTTTCCAATTATCTGTAATATTTGTCTTAAACTTTTCTGGTTCAAAAGTTAGGAATCAAAAAGTAGTGGGCTGTCCATCTGCAACACCCTTGACCTTGACCATCCACCAGAGATGACATCAGTAGGGTTACCTGAACAAGTGAGGAACACAGAGGCGTCATCGAACCAAGGATCTGCTGTCACACAGTCCATCAGTGTAAATGTAGAGAGAACACAGTAGGGGCTGATGGACCATATACGACCAAATGAACCAGGTCTCACAGAAACAGCAGAACCGCAGTTCAGTCGACTGCATATTATATCTGCTGCCTTCAGGGTCCAGGGGTCAAAAAGATAATAACCATACGCCACGTCTCTCCATTCTCCATGATGTTTCATCTGTATTGTACCGTTACAGCGACTGGCCCCTCCCACCAGTCTGACATCAACAGGATCGGATCAAATACAAATGAAATATAAATGAGATCAAAGTGAGTAAACTGATAGGATTTGCTGTAAATCAAAGGTCCACCTGTGCAGGTAACGTCCACAGCTTTTCCAGATGAGCAGGTATCTGACACTGAGCTTCCACAGTCCAGGAGAGTAGACTCATGACCTTCACACTGGAACGTCTTCCACAGAGGAGCCTCAGCTTCTCCATAGAGCGCCCCCTGGAGGAGCGTAGGAGCCCCACAGCCCAGCTCCCTACAGACCACCTGGACATCATGAAGGTCCAAGTGTCCTTCACACACTGAGGACCAGGACTGGTTGGACCAGACCTCCAGTCTGCCTGAACACAGACTGGAACCATGGACCAGCCTGACAGAGTCTGTGGACACACAAATGGAAGAAGAGAATAACATTAGTATCTGCTGGACTCTGAAGTGGACTCCAAGGGAATCTAGTGAACTGTGGTAGACCAGGGTATGGGGGCTTGGACTATATACTGTTTATCATATACATGCTTCCTTTAGGTTGCTTAATAAGGAAACACTCCATCAACTTTCAGTGTTACACAGATGATACCCAATTATATTTATCTATTAAACCTGATGAAGCCAATCATCTAACTAAACTGCAGGAGGGCATTAAACACATTAAAAACTGGATGACCAACAACTTTCAGCTGTTAAACTCAGACAAAATTGAAGTATTTGTGTTTGGCCCAAAAACTGTTAGGGATGCAGTGTCCAGTGAAGTAGTCACCATGGATGGTGTTACCCTGGATCTCAGAACCATTGTGAGTCATTTTTGATCAGGATTGATCATTTATCTCACACATAAAACAGATTTCTAGAACTGCCTTTTTTCATCTGCCTAATATCATTAAATTAGGCATATTTTAACACAGAATGATGCAGAAAAATTAGTCCATGCTTTTATTACATCGAGACTAGATTATTATAATTCATTCAGTAATTATAAAAGCAGCAGCTGTGCTAGTTTTTAACAGTTCTAGTTCAGTTTGCTGTGCGTCCATTGCATCCATGTGTCTCCCCCTCTTTCCAATTGCTCTTTCTCTCTCCCTCTCTCTCGCTCTCTCCCTCTCTCTCTCTCTGTCTCTCTCTCCCTCTCTCTCGCTCTCTCTCTCTTTCTCTCTCTCTCTGTCTCTCTCTCTTTCTCTCTCTGCCTCTCTCTTTCTCTCTCTCCCTCTCTCCCTCTCTCTCTGTCTCTCTCACTCTCTCCCTCTCTCTCTCTGTCTCTCTCTTTCTCTCTCTCTGTCTCTCTCTCTCTGCCTCTCTCTCTGTCTCTCTCTGCCTCTCTCTGTCTCTCTCTGCCTCTCTCTATCTCTCTCTCTCTATCTC